>JAVJIF010005409.1:0-146370 GCA_038442645.1 Agave tequilana
CCTTTCTATCAATGAAGTTCATCTCTTGTTCATTTGATTTTGCTTGCTTTCATTGGGAGTTCGGCCATTGCTGGCTGGACTGTGTGCGGAGCTAAGGACATAGTCTTTCCTTCGAATGATCTTCGCGAGACTGGTGTGTACCGCGAGCAGCACGCTTTTTAGAGGGCTAAGGTAGGCCTCTCGGCGAAGCCCTTGAAGGACTGTGCGAAGTCCGCACTTTTGCACTAGTGCGAAGTTTAACTCTTAGTAGAGTTGAACCGGCGCTTCTCGGGAAGGCGCTTCGGGCGCTGTTTCGAATTAATTCGAAACGGCGGCATGGGCCCTTTTTCGAGGCCTCGTTTCAGGTGCTGATTGGCCTATAAAAGCCCGATCGGGCTGAACATGGAAAGATCTCCTTTTTTCAGAGAAATTTCTGTCTTTTCCTCTCCTTCTTCTCCTTTACTTCAGAGTACTTCGAGAACTTTTGCAGTTCTTAATGGCGCCAAAAGACGAGCGGGTAAGGAAGCAGCGACTTCTGCGGCGGAGGGCCTTCCTCCTCCGGTCATCGAGCGACCAGTCACCGGTAAGGAATTTCCTGTCTGATTGGAGACCGAGGTCTCTTTTCTTTTGGAGCCAGCCATTTGGCTATTTAGGACGATCGAATGGGATCTATCCTCATTAGGGAACTCGTTCCCTGAACTTCCCTATTTTCCTTGCACCAGGAAAATAAGAACTGAACAGTTCTTCTTTTAGGCTTCTGAGGAAGCCATTGCTTGGGCAGTCTCCATCCTGTTGAGGAACAGGATATGGGTCTGTTCCTTCAGTCGTGGCCACGAAGGATGACTGTCGACCATGATGTCCTTTTGATGACGTCAGCCCTTAGGGCTATGCCACTTCCTGCTTTAAGCGAAGTTGGCGCTTTGGATATTTTCTGTAAAGATGCAGTCTTATCCATGAAGTGAAGCTTTTTCAAAGCTATCGCCTTGCAGGCCCTGCTTGCTGGGCGAGGCTATGCCTTAGTGAATTTTTTATGCTTTCGCATCCACTTGATTGGTGAACTAATCATAGCTCATTTCTGTTTTTGCAATACATTACGCCTCCGGCCTCCAGAACAGTCTGTTCGGTCTAGCCAGTCGAGCAGGCGGAAACATCAGCCTGCAGTTCTATGGGCAGGCTTCATTGTTCAGCGAGCCGAGCTCCCTTGTACTGGATACGCTCATCCAGGACGGTCGTCCGCAGGCCATGCGGAGCATCTTGACTACGGCTCCGCTTGAAGATATCGACCGTCAGGCTTACAGAAAGCCTGACTTCATGTTCGGGGATGCTGCACCTGATCCCGATCGCCAGCTGCAGGCCGGTGAGGGCCAGTGGATCTTCCAGTTGGACGGCGAGAGATTCTATCTCCCGTCCACTAAGCGGCATTTTGCTTTGTCTTCTTTCGCGAGCGTGACTCAGGCTCGGAAGATGGCGTGGGGCGTGAGCCTAAATGCCGAGTCTGTAAGTGTCGGGAGGTTGACATTCCAGTCCGGCTATTCGAGGGCGGGCCATCCTCGTAGCATAATGGGGCTATACCCTGGGAAGGTATCGCGGGACCTTCCAGTAGGAGAGAACCCAGCTGCGGCGCCGACCTTTGGCGCTCAGTTCTGCGAAGTTGACGGGAACTACCCTGCCACCGATTTCAGGACTCCCAGTTGGGTCCACCTCCTAGGTCGTGGTGGGCGGAGTTGACCAACTATATCCTCACTCATTTTGAGGGGGACTTAGAGAGGTTAAACCTCCATGAGGCCGTCAGGGCGACCTGCTACGGCATTGAGATGAAGGTGGCGTGCTTCTACGCCATCCTTGAGTTGTACTGCCGGCCTCGGGGACTTTCTTCACCCGGTTGGTGAGTTGGGCATGGCCCTGCACGAGATGCGGGAGATCTCTGCTTTGCCCTTCGGGTCTCTTCCGTACGAAGAGTACTTTCCCTGTGAGGCGGAGTTGGCTCTCCTGGAGAAGCAAGAGCCTGCTTTGCTTGAGACATATCGGGAATTGATGTGCCACTTGCACATTTGTTCCAGCATCCACGCTGGTGGTAAGGGTAGCTCGAAGAGCTTGAAGAGCTGGGGGAACTACTTGTTCCCGGATATGACTAGTGCGCCTGAGGCAGCTCATTACGGAGTTGCTGAAGAAGACATCTTGGCAAGGATGGAGGTGCATGCTGAAAAGGACATCGTCGTGGCAGAAGATGATGGTTCTTTCGGGAAGGGTGATGTTCTTCGGAGCTTTCACCATCAGGCCTGTCGGCCTATGTCTCGCAAGGCGTTGCTGGCCGGCTTCTTAACCATCTGGTTAAAGAAGTGTGTCGTGCCTTCTTCTTCGGGTGACATCGTCCACCCGAATGTGCTGCTGCCTGCCGTCCGCTTGGTCCATGGCCACCGTCTGGGTCTTCTCCCGGCCATGGTGTGTTGTATTCAGAGGGGCCTTCGTGCACTGACGGAGGCTTTCTGCAGGCCATGGCGTCAAGGCGAGGGAAGGGTGCCGTCCTGCCTTGTGACGGACCCAATCCTAGGGTAGTTTACCATACACCTACTGGGCTGGTTCGCCTTGCACTGCCCCAGTTTGATTGGAGCTGGCTTGCAGTTTATGTGCCGTGTCGCTTTGAGTTCTGCGTCTCCCTGTGCGCTTCTGTCAAACGCGCTTCTCCGTCGCTTTGAAGCCGTTCGTGCAGAAAACTTATGTGGCGAGGCCCGTAAGTTAGTGCGTCGTTATGACGCTTATAGCCTGTTCCGTTGTTTTCCTCGCCTGCGGGGTGCAGGATACAACGAGGAATTCCATGATGTGGAGTCAGGTCGGTCTCCTATGAGTCGGGGTGTTTTCGAGTGGCTGGTCTGTATCCGGCCCTCGCATTTGCTGTACAGGAGTGGGGATACCTGCTACCTGGAGCCCTACGTCCCGAGCCGGTTTGCCCGCCATTTGGGTATGACCAATTGTATGTGGGCAACCCCAATCCGGACCTGGCTTTCATAGGGAGCCTCATTGATGGGGCTCGTGCTTGGCGGTTCTTCACCGCGGATGGCACTGGAGCGTGGCTACGCACGCCGCTGAGGGATCCCGGCCTTTGACGACCTGTGTTTCTGTTTCTGCCATGGTATGCAGCTTCGAACTCCACACCTGCTGGGTTTAATGCCAACCGTTCGGGTGTGAAGTTAATTTCTCATCGGATGAGGCAGAAGGCTTCTGATAAGAAGGAGGGCAGACGAGTCCGTGTTCCTGGCATAGAGGAGTTCATTGCTGCAGATGACAGCGAGGCTTCTGATGCGGGGAGCCCTCGCTTTGAGGCAGAGACGAGGGCTGATGCCCATGAAGCCGATACTCGTGAAGCCGGTTCTGGTGTAGTGGGGACAGCTCCCCCACGACATGTGGAAGAAGTGGAAGAAGAGGATTCTGATGTCCACTTCAAGAGGAAACGTGGGAGTGGATCCCGTAGGAAGTCATTGGCGAAGAAGCCCCGTCGCCATGCTCCTACAATTGTGGTAGAGGGCGAACCCTCTACTGCGCTTCCTTCTGCTGCTCCATTAGTGGCTGAGCCGTCGGTTGCTGAACCGACTATTGGTAAGATTGGCCCCATCTAATATGCCTTCAGCGCACTTTAAATAACTCATCATTTGCTTTTTGTTGCAGGAGCTGAGGCCGTTGGAGAGCAAGGGGAACACTACGATCCCCTGTTCACCTATAGGGCTGCAGCCAGCTCTTCCGCTCACTCGCAAGAGTCTGGGAGTGGCGCAGCTGATGTCGGTCCTTCGGGTGTTGGGACCTCCAAAGAAAGTCCTGTGGAATCAAGCTCTGTTGAGTGGTCTGCAGGGACTCGGCGGGCGAGAGCGGGCCGGCCATTTACGTCGAGTCTGGTAAGAACTTTCCGATGGGACCCTTGGATTCCGATGTGGCTGACGAGGTGACATCGACCTTCGGTATGACTACGATCTCTTGGTCTTCGCCTGTTTGCTGCGTCTCCTTTTTGACCTTGGTTTTGTTGCAGGTATTCGTCCCCAAGGTGCATCAGCTTCGAAGGAAGCGGAGGGTCCTCCTAAGAGTTAGAGGGCGAGTCGAGTGCTTCGACCGCGGCGGATGCTGCTGTGTTGGACGCGCTGTATGGCGGCCTCCCCTCTTATCAGCCCATGACAACTGAGAGGTCGGGGGTTGTGGAGAACGACAGTCCCACAGATGCCTTTACTCCCGAGTGAGATGCCGGCGAGTATGAAGTTGAGGGTGATCACCAGCCCTACCTCCCCAACTCAGGTGTTGAGCCTGTTGCTCCAGAGGTGGTTGCCAGTCCTACCTCCGCGGTGGCTGACGTGCTGGTGTCGCTGAGGACTCCGCCGAGGTCACCTTTGGCTTGTCCTGCTGCTGCCGATGTTCCCGCTTCTTCTTCTGCGGCGGTGTCGACTAGGATGGTAGATTGCTCCGAGGTTGTCTCAAGGGTTGATGAAGCTGAGAATGACTTCATCGGTAATCTGGTCGACAGCTTCTATAACAGTTTGGAGCAGACTATCAGTCTAGTCTTGAAGGGCTCGCCTGTGCCATTCTCGAAGCTGAAGATGGTCCTCTCCCGTGGCATTGAGTGTATCCGGGACTTTGAGGGGTATCACCAGGCTTCTGCTCTGGAACTCCTGGTGGATAACCTTGAGAAGGACGTAGAGGAGTGGCGCCATCTCCATCGTTCCGACCCGGCGTCTTTAGCTGATGAGCGGCTCACACATCTTGTCGCGCAAAGGCGCGAAGCTCGGCTTGCTGCTCAAGAGGCCGCTGAGGCTATCTCCTCTGACTTGAAGTCCTTGGAGACAGAGCAAGTAGAGGTTGGGAGTGCAATTGACGCTTCCACCAGTGCTCTTCTTGATGCCGAAGATAAGATTAGGATGGCCGAGGAGATGATCAGGAAAGCAAATCTCCTCTTATCCAAGACTACATACCGGTGCGTCTTGAAGAGACTGCGCGGCTTGAGCAGCTTAGGGCTCAAAGCGAGGAATTAGCACGGCGGGAGTCGTCACAGAGGGCGACTTTGGCGGAGGTTGAAGCTCGTCTGGCTCAAGCGGTGGATTTCAATGAGGCTGAGCTGAGATCACAGGCGCTGACCCAGGCTGCTGATGACAGGAGGACGAGGCTAGCTTCGCTCGGAGATCGGATCCATCTTATCATGTACGCCTATAGGCTCCTCCATGTATCCATCCTTTTGGAATTTAATAAAAAATTCTTTCTTTTGTCGTCTTTGTTTGTTTGGATAATGAGGTATGGCTGTCTGTTGGTTCAGAGGTCGCAATGACATAACCGAATGGGACGTCGCCAGTCTCGAGGTCAGCCCTTTGCGGGGCTAGAGTGAAGATACTTGCCTTTTGTAAATGTCAGCAAGTATGAGGCCTGTCTTTTGTAAATGTCAACAGGGCTCGAGATTGAGACTTAGCTGTCTATTGGTTCAGAGGTCGCAATGACATAACCAATTGAGACGCCACTAAGCTCAATGGTAGATGAAACTTGGCTATCTGCCAGTTCAGAGGTCGCAATGACATAACTGGTTGAGAAGCCACCAAGCTCAAAATAGGTGATACTTGTCTTTTGTAGATGTCAACAAGTATCGAGACCTGTCTTTTGTAAATGTCAACAGGACTCAAGATTGAGACTTAGCTGTCTGCTGGTTCAGAGGTCGCAATGACGTAACCAATTGAGACGCCACTAAGCTCAATGGTAGATGAAACTTGGCTATCTGCCAGTTCAGAGGTCGCAATGACATAACTGGTTGAGAAGCCACAAGCTCAAAATAGGTGATACTTGTCTTTTATAGATGTCAACAAGTATCGAGACCTGTCTTTTGTAAATGTCAACAGGACTCAAGATTGAGACTTAGCTGTCTGCTGGTTCAGAGGTCGCAATGACATAACCAATTGAGACGCCGCTAAGCTCAATGGTAGATGAAACTTGGCTATCTGCCAGTTCAGAGGTCGCAATGACATAACTGGTTGAGAAGCCACCAAGTTCAAAAGTCGGGTTGGATTTGGAAAAGGTCTCGTCTTCTCTCGGGGAGAAACGAGGAAATCACTGTCATAGGTTTAATGTTAACGTAACAGCGGAATATGTGTAGTCCTACCATTCTATGGATGAGAATTGGTAGGTGATTTTGGAGGTCTCGTTCTCACGAGGAGAAATGAGGGGACTGCTGTCATAGGTTTAATGTTAACGTAACAGCGGAATATGTGGTCTTACCATTCTATGGATGAGAATTGGTAAGTGATTCTGGAGAGGGAATCAAGTGGGAACAGGCCCCTTAGGATTTTTAGCAAACCCTCAGCTGTCAACGGGTTTGATATGCCTTTACCAACTACCGTTTGAGTTGGGCTAGCCATGCTATTCCCCTCAGCATGATGAGTTGTCGAGGACTCATGTTGGGCTTAAAGGCCAACATTTTCCTCTATCCTTAATCGTTAAGGATGTCGGATTATCAGGTTGATGTCTGCACAACCTCGATTGTCTTTTAGGATAACTGGTGCACGGCCAGGTCCCAGTTGGTTTTCGGCTGTATGACCTCACTTGGAGGAAGAGAAAGGCTCTCTTTGTGCGTGCTTCGGACACGGAGACCTCGATCAGAGGTGTAATGTTAACTTGATCGAGAGAAGGATCCTCGATTAAGGATAATACTTCTTTAAGAATTTGCCATTGATCGGCATCATGAGTAGGTCGCCCTCTGCAGTCATAAGGCGGTATGCCCCGTTTGAATAGACTGTTTCTATCATAAACGGTCCTTCCCATTTAGGCTGAAATTTGCCTTTGGTCTTGTGCGTCATAATCATCGGTCGTCTGACGGCTAAGACCAGATCTCCTTTCTGGAAGACTCTCTGCTTGACCTTCTTATTGAAGGCTTTTGACATCCGAGCCTGATATAGCTCGATGTGTTGCTGAGCTTGGAGCCGCTTCTCGTCTAGGGCTTCGAGCTCTTGAAGACGCAGGCGATCATTGTCTTCTGATGTCATCTTAGTAGTCAAGGCTACCCGCAATGATGGCACCTGGATTTCTAATGGGATGACCGCTTCGCACCCATATACCAGGGAGAAAGGCGTATTACCTGTCGGTGTCCGAACCGTAGTCCGGTAAGCCCAGAGACATTCACCCAGCTTTTCGTCCCAATCTCGCTTATTCGAGGAGACGAACTTCTTGAGCAGCTTGATGATCGTCTTGTTGAATGCTTCTGCTAACCATTGGCGGCAGGATTGTAGGCGGTTGAAGCCACATTCTGAATTCGGTATTTATCGCAGAACCGATAGAATCCTTGGCTTATGAATTGAGGACCATTGTCGTGGATGATTCGCCTGGGGACACCAAATCGATGGATGACATGGTGTTTGATGAAGCTAACCAGATTGGAGGTTTTGACTTCGGCCAACGGTATGGCCTCTGCCCATTTTGAGAAGTAATCGGTTATTGCCAGGATAAACCGGTGACCTCTTGCCGAAGAGGGACTGATTGGCCCTACGACATCGATTCCCCATGCTTCAAATGGCCATGAAGCAACAGTAGGGTGGAGCAACTCCGAAGGTTGGTGTATGAAGTCTGCATGGACCTGGCACGCCTTACACCTTCGTGCATATTGGGTGGCATCGGCCATCATGGTCGGCCAGTAGTACCCAAGTCTGTGCAGCCTGTCTTTAAGCTTTGGACCAGGCTGGTGAGCTCCGCAAATGCCATCATGTGCTTCTTTAAGCACTTCCTGTGCCTCTGAATGGGAAAGGCAACGGAGGAGGACACCATCATATGAGCGACGGTAGAGTGTCTTCAAAGTGGGATCATAGTAGAAACGGAGCGACCTTCGTCTGATGGACGCCGCTTCTTTGGGATCGTCTGGAAGCAGACCGTGCAGAGCGTAGTCAATGAGAGGGAAGCGCCAATCCCTCGGCTCAGGATCCACGGAGATATTATGGACCTCTTGGATCCTTAGCATATGCTTGGAGCATACGAGATGCCGGGTTGCGACTGTGAGGTGATACTCGGTGTCGGCCGGTAAGGCTAGCGTCGTTGCTAATGCAGCGAGGGCATCCGCCTTGGTATTTTGAGATCGGGACACATGCCCGATGTAGAAGCCTTCAAATAAGCTAGCCAATTTGATGACTGTATGATAGTAAGGCACCAAGTCCTCATGGTGGACTTCATATTCACCTTTGACTTGACTGATGACCAGCTTTGAATCGCCGTAAGCTTCGAGGTCGCGTACCCCCATTCCATGGGCAAGCTGGAGACCGATGAGCAGAGCATTGTATTCTGCTACATTGTTGGAGCATGATTCTGTCAAAGAAAATGCTCTGGGAAGGATATGATCCTGTGGGGAGATGAACACGCAACCCCCACTCCAGCAATAATCTTTCCTTTGGGGCCCATCCGCGATGCTCCGTCGAAGAACATCTGCCACACTTCCTCTGCTGAGGTTGCATTAGACTCGAAGACTTCATCAGGGATGTCTTCGTGAAGTTTTGAATGCTCCGGAACTGGATGAGCAGCCAAGAATTCCGCAAGGGCTTGGCCTTTGACCGCCTTCTGAGGAATAAAGGTCATGTCGTATTGAGACAGCAGAAGTGCCCATTTAGCCAATCTTGAATTTAGTGACCCTGGCTTCGTCATAAGAAGACGTAAAGGATTCACCCTGGAGATGACATGTATGGTTTGGCCAACCAAATAATGCCGTGTCTTCTGAACGGCAAAGACGAGAGCTAAACACTCTTTCTCAACAGGATTGTAGCGAGATTCCGCTCCTATGAGAGTCCTGCTCAGATAATAAATGGCCTGCTCGTGGCCATTGTCGTCCTTCTGAGCGAGGAGGGCGCCGAGGGAATAGTCCAGAGCTTTTACATAAAGCAAGAATGGTTTCCCTGATGTAGGGGCCACTAAGACCGGAGGGTTTGTGAGATACCTCTTGATGTCTTCATAAGCTTCTTGACAAGCTTGGTCCCATATGAAGGCAGTACCCTTTTTTATGAGCCGGGTGAACGGCTGACAGCGGCCTGAGAGATTTGCAATGATCTTCTGATGTAGGCCAACCTGCCTTGCAAGCCTCTGAGCTCTTTGAGGTTCCTCGGTGGATGCATGTCCTGGATGGCTTTGACTTTGTCTGGGTCCAGATGGATCCCTTTTGATGTGACAATGAACCCAAGAATTTGCCGCTGGATACTCCTAAGAAGGATTTTGTCGGGTTCATTTTCAGCTGATGAGCCCGCATTATGTTGAACATCGTTCTTAGGTCGCGAAGATGTTCGTCTTTGTTGCGACTTTTGACAACAATGTCGTCAACATAGCACTCTACTGTCTTCCGGAGGTGATCGCGGAAGATCGTGCTCATTGCGCGCTGGTAGGTTGCTCCGGCGTTCTTCAGTCCGAAGGGCATCACAGTGTAGCAGTATACCCCCAATGGCGTTCGAAAAGAAGTATGCTTCTCATCATCAGGGTACATCTTGATCTGGTTGTACCCTGAGAAGCCGTCCATGAAAGACATCCTCTCGAACCCGCATGTGTTGTCAATCATGACATCAGTGATGGGCAGCGGAAATTCATCCTTGGGACAGGCCGTATTGAGATCACGGTAGTCGATGCAGATCCGTATTTTGCCATTTTTCTTGAGGACGGGGACTATATTAGCCACCCAATCTGGATGTTGCTCCTCCCGAATGAAGCCACATGCAATGAGCTTGTGAACTTCGGCCTCAATAGCTTCCATAATGTTCGGGCGAAACCGACGCTGTTGCTGCTTGACTGGCTTGACGTCAGGCTTGATGTTTAGACGGTGCATAGCGACCTGTGGATCGAGTCCGGGCATGTCTTCATAGCTCCACGCGAAGACGTCTATATACTCTTTTACGAGCATTATCAATTCCTCCTTTTCTATAAGTGATAGGCTTTCACTTATAAAGATGGGTTTGGGATGATCTTGACTTCCCAGATTGACCTGCGTCACCTTGTCTTCAGTAGGCGGCTCACGCAGTTCGAACCGTTTTTCCTATTGGAGACTTAATTGCTGGGCCCAAGGTTCCTCATCAGCAACCTCTGCGGGTTCCAACTGACTGCTTGAAGTGATGAGGCTTTCGAATATCCCTCCTATGCTGACATCAGAGTCCCATTCGGAGGATGAGGCCGACTGTGATGGGATCGATCCATCGCCTTTGACCTGAACTGTTGTTGATGATGTGGGTGTGACATACCCTAACCCCCTGCGTGTACTATCATAGTAATTTGCAGGCTTCCCTTTCGGGACAAAATTACGCATTAGACTGCGCCTCCCTTTTCCAAAGTTTAGGCCGCCTCCCTGCTTCAGGTTGTAACCCATCTTCTTCATAATATGGCGCGCTGATGGCGCGTAATGAAAGAACTGTGGAGCATCCGACTCTGAGCTTGAGTCTGTAGTTGAGAATCTCCCTGGCCGGGCTCTGCCGAAGATTATCGGCGACTGACCTTGTTTGGAAGGAGGGACCACCAGCGTAGCCCCTTCTATGACCTCCATAGATGTACTGGCCGCATTTGGCTTATGTACGGGCATGTGCAGAGAGCCATCCATAATGGATTTGATCGACCGCATACTCACAGGATAATCAAAAGAAATATTGTCATTAATTACCCATTCACCTTCTTCATCAGAAGGAGTATTACATTGAGGGTCATTGAGGAAACATGCTGTAATTGGTTCGCCAATCAAAATGGCTGGCATGCCTGTTTCGGATTCTGAATCCGCCTCATTGCCACTTTCATCATCGTCTGGCAATGGCTCTGCAGGCGTTCCGTCGGCCTCTTGATACAGGAGGGCATCGGTAAAGTAGTTTTTCACCACCCTTGAAGGGTTGCTTTTCAGCGAAGACAGTTCGTACTGTCACATCATCTTCAACATATTTGAAGCATTGGTGGAGAGTGGAAGGAACGATCCAGTTGGCATGGACCCAAGGTCTTCCTAGCAGCAAGTTATATGATGTGTCAGCATCAATGACATAGCACGTCACTTCTGACTTCAAGCTTCCGATTCTGCAGCGGAGCCGAATCTTTCCAAGCGGATGGCTGCTCCCGGCGTTAAAACCGTATATTGTAGTGGTGGTTGCAGACAACCTGTACAGTGGTATGCCGAGGAAGTAGAGGAGCCTTTTGGGGATGATGCTGAGTGTAGACCCCGGATCGACTTGTACTCTTTCAATGCATGTTGAACCGATATATCCGGTATAGTACAGAGGTCGATCATGCTTGTTGTCTTTGAGAAGCATATCTTCCGCCGTGAAGGTAATAGCAGGCACCTTTGACAGTACATGATGGCATTCTGGGCAAGAAGACTGGGCGTCATGATTAGAGACCTCTGGTATGCATGTCAGAAGAGTCTCTGAGTTGGCCAAAGCATCTCTGAGCGCTTCTCGTGTCTCTTTGGAGAGACGCAGGAGCTCGTGTATTGTGATACGAGCTGGGATATTGGCTAAGTGGGCCAATATATCAAAGCGGAAGGGCGTGTCTAGCCCTTGGCTTGGCGGTTTCTTCAACACATGGTCGAACCGCACCTCCTTAGGCTTTTCTCTCCCTTTGGTCGGGACTGGAGTGGATGTCGGCATTGGTACTGACGTCGTTTGCTATTGTATCTCGTCAGTAGACTTGTCATACTGCCTTAAGTATGATTTTCCAGACCGGGTGCCCGTCTGTTGAGGCGCATCTGCCTGCGCTGTGCAAGCACGCTTTTCTCCTTCTGAGTCACTGAGGGAAGCCGAAGTAAGGTTGTCATCATCTGGCAGGACAGAGATGACATTGCAGGGCTTGCCCTTTTTGCTGGAGTCCTTCGACGTCCGCTGTACGTCTTGGACGAGGTCAGGGTGTATCCACATAACTTCCCCTGTCTCCAATGTCAAGGGAACGAGACCCTTGTCATTTTTAGCTATGGCTGAAGAATGTTTGATTTCCAACCGCGGTGTGGGGGGCTGGATAGGTCCCGTCAGGAACCATGACCTTTGGGGCTGTGCCGAATTCAAGGGCCACCATATTGGCAGTGACTTTCTTCTGCTCCGTCTTCAGTGTGAGGACGCCGGCGTCAATCAGGGCTTGTATCCTGTCCTTGAGGACATAACATTTGTCAGTAGGATGGTGAATCATCCTATGATAGAGGCAGTATTTGGGGTCGTTTGTGCGCCCTATCTCATCAGGACGTCGAGCATCCGGCAGCTTCAGCTTGTTCCCTTTGTGGAGCAGGTGGAATATCGTGACCACCTGATCATCTCTGAAGGAGTACTGTTTTGGAGGGAACTTGGGCTCCTGATTGTTGAAGCCGCTCTTCTTGGCCTTCTACTGCACGTCTCCGGATAACTCTACGGACATAATCTCTTTCCCCTTAGCTTGGGAAGACTGAGGCGGGTCGCCGCGTCCTTTGTTGTTCGTACCCCATTTGCCTCTGGGGGCGGATGGCTCAAACTTTTTAGCCGACTTCTCAGCTATCTCAGCTTGTTCGACCAATTCCTTCCAAGTGTGGGCTTTGACAGCCCCCATGCGAACTTCTACTTGATCCAAGAAGTTGTGCCTGCATGTCTGTAAGAGCATGGGTAACGGCATCCCTGCTGGACACATCAAGGATAAGTTTCTGAACCGCTCAATGTAGTCACGGACAGATTCGCCCTTCTTCTGCACGGTGGAGAGGAGCTTATCCATGGTCACTTCAGTGTCGTCCTCATAGAAGCGAGAGAGGAACCGAGTTTCTAGGTCAATCCAGGAATTGATAGAACCTGGAGGGAGGCTTCGGAACCAGTCGAATGCCACGCCCTTTAGAGTGCCAATAAACAGCCTAGCCATGATGGCGTCGTTGCTTATGACATTACCAGTCTGAGACCGGAAATAGTAGATGTGCTGATTGGGCGAGCTCTTACCATCATACGTATGCAACGTTGGTGGTTTGAACTTTGGCGGATATGGCACCGAATCCCATTCCAGTGGGTAAGGACGGACTACCCCCACTTTCTTCAATTCATCCTTCTGAGCCAGGGATGAAATTTGAGCTTGAAGGCCTTTAAGGACTTCGGCATCCAGGGAAGAGCCTCCCTTAGATCTCTCCGTCTTGGGCGGATCATTGCTGAGATGTCCCTCCTCGTCATGATTACTCCCGGTATCATCATTCTGGTTGCTGAGGAGCTGAGCGAGCATCTGTTGAATATTGTCCAGGGTCTCTTGCTGAGTTCTAGAGGTCTGCTCCTGAGCTTCCAAACGCCGACGAAGGTCATCATTGGCGTTATCGGTCATATTGACCGATGCTTTATCCGTCTGTATAGAACTGACTGTTGCTGAAGAGGCATACCCGCTGTCTTCATCTTCTCCATCAGATGATTGGGGTGATCGCCTGGGTGATGGCGGGATCAGGGCCGTCGAGAAAGAAGGTTGCTCGTAATTGTAGGGTATTGCCACCCTGGATCTGGTGTTTCGGAAAACACCTTCTTCTTGTACCGAGACCTCGCCTAGGCCTGGATTATAATCTGGATCTGGAGAACTGTAAGGGGACCATCAGATGTCTGACTCCCCTTGCGTCGCTCTCGGCCTCTTCCGGTCATATTGACGGAGGCGGAGATTGGATCTGGTGGGCCGCCCCTTCCGCGATGCCTCGTAGGAGCATGTGCGGACAACCGATCAAACACCGATTGCCGGTGCGGAGATATAGCCATGGTTGGATGTAGCCGGCAGCGGGTTGAATGGATTGTCACAAGTCGGCATCCTCTTTGACAACAGGGGAAAGTAATTCGGAGGGGCTCCGGCTTCCGCTTGCTTACCAGGAATTCTCGTAGGTCAGGCCCAACAGAGCCTGGATAACTTCGCAGAGAAGCTTTTTCGAAGTGTACATGGGACGATACTCCGTTCTTCTTATCCCTGCAAAAGGGATTAGCACTGAATAGTGCTTCAGATCTAGATTCGCCAGCAGGTGCGAACCTAGTGCTTGATGAACTAGAGAGCGGAGCACGCCGAGGTGCTTTATCCGCTATTCCGCCGCGAAGGGGATTAGCCTTAGATGACTCTTTGGCCTTAGCCTCGCGGCCTTGGATCCAATGAGTATGCTTTGGTATGGTGGCCCCGTTTGTGAAAGCGAGGCTGTCAGAAGGCTTTGCTGCCTTTGATTTGAGCGACGGTATGATCGCCGTCGGGACTTCATGATTGGCAGCATCGTTAGGGTAGATAGGCATCTTACCCTTTTCTTCGCGGGAGAGGCACAGTTTCGGCGTGACTACACTGGAAACCTCGGTTGGAGACTTGTGCTTGGGCTTCCATATCCGCCTTGACGGAAGATGCTTAGGTTCACGAGGAACCTGAATAGCCACACGCGGGGCTGTGGGGTGTTGGCAAAATTCTGCCTCTGGTTTCTGATTTGAAACCTTGGTCGTGAAGACCTTCCTGTGCTTCCGTGCTCGAAGCGTCAGGTCACCCCCAGAGAGGACTTCTTCAAATCTTCCTTGGTCGATCTGGATGACCAAGTTCTTAAGAGTGCAGGGCTCGGTCTGCGGGCATGCTTCCTTGTTGCGCCAGAGCACCACAGCAGGTTTGCAGGGAACCTTTTCAGTTTTCGCAGAGACTTTCCTTGAAGATTTAGCCAGAGAAGCTCTGGCTGCACCGACTTTGTTGAATTCAGAGATAGACCCGAAGGTCTGATCGTCGCATTGCGACACTTGATTCTCAGCAGAGGAGAATACTTTCCCCAACGGAGTCGCCATCTTGTTTTCCTTTATGTTTGCAAAAGGGGAAAACTTACAAAAAAAAAGTTTTGAGGAGCTAAATTACAAGTATTCTTAAAAAAAAGATTACAAGTAGATCTCCTCAGAGATTCTGGGAAAATGTGCCGATAGGAGTCTGGTCAGCGCGCGACCACTTTGTCCCTTTGACGATGCGAGCGATAAGATCCCCTTCTCGCCTGGTTTCGGGAATCAGAGAACAGAGGATTGGTAGAACCCTCTTGCTACTTCTCAAAACCGCCTTCTGTGAGGAATTCCTTCTCGCCTGGTTCTGGAGATTCCTTGAGGAAAAGAGGTTGCTAGGGTATCGCCACCCTGAAAGGAGAAGTATTTCTCTTGAAAGGTCTCTGAATTAGAGAACGCACGGTGCGTTATGAAGAAGTCCGATTCTCCTGATCAGCAGAGGATTGATTTGGGAGCAGAAGCCCACTTTGATTGATCGCCGATCTCTGGAAGCCTCCTCCCCTTGTGCCCCTGGCGGGCTATTTATAGGGAGAGCAAGGGTATAGTCGTTCCCTTGAAGATATGGAAACAGATTGAATCGAATCTGTTTGAATCTGAAAAGTAGCCTTGCTGCGAGGCTAGGATAGCTTCTGCGGAGTTAGAAAATGGCAAGTCGGTTGATCTTTCCGATTTGTTTCGATCCTTTCCATATCGTTGGAGGATTTTCTCTGATCCTCTTACTCGTTTCCAGAGAGTCAAGAGATTACGGCAATCACCTGCCATATTTGAATCCTAATTGGATTTGATCAGATTGGATCCGATCTCATCAGGAGATTTGATTGGTCAAAGGTTGACAACGGAGCTGCCTGCTTTGAAGCTCATAGCGGAGCTAGAGGTAACTCTTGGCGAGGTCCGAAAAGAGGCTTTTCGGCGAAGCTATCAGTTAGCTTCCTGGCGATGCTCTGGATGATGCTAGCCTCTCAAACGAGGCTATCTCCTTGGGCTAATGTAATGCTAAATGCTAGCATCTTAGACCTGCTGAGGTCTGTTTAGAAACAATCCGGGTTCACTGTTCTACTTGCTGGATCAGTGGAGTCCGAGCTGCTTCCTTGTCCCTTGGAGGTGGTGGAAACTGGTCTTCAGCTTGTCTGTCCCTTGTCTTTTGTAAATGTCAACAAGTTTAGACATCGTTCGGACCAATGAGAATCTTGTCTTTTTTAAGTGTCAACAATATCTTTCATGTATATTGGATTATATCCATATACAACATGCTTAAATGTTGTTTCAATATCATGTTTTTGTATTTGGATGTGTTCTGGACAAAACGATTTTCCATTTCAAAAATCCTAGTTTTGGAAAATACGGATTTTGGTTTTCGGCAAAATTTCTAAGTTACAAAAATAGTTCAAAATATTTTGTAACATGGTTTGATTTTACTCAAACAAGTTTGTATTTCAAAGAGAATACAAGAACTTATTTTTGTGAATTTTTAGAAATTTTGTGGGATTTAATGGGATAATAAAAACCCAGTTTTAAAGTTCTTAAAATGCCCTGCCAGGCTCTGGCGGTCGACCGGGCCGGTCGACCGGACCCAGAGTCGGTCTACCGGACCGGTCTACCGACGTTCACAAGGATGTGCACGCAGCCAGCCCCTTAGGCGGTCGACCGAGCGGTCGACCGACTGAAGTCAGCCCACTCTCGGGTTGATCCGGTCGACCGGCCAGAGAGCCGTTGCTCTCTGGTTCTGGGCGCAGTCGACCGGGCGGTCGACCGGCAGGCTAAACGGTCAAATTTTTGACTGTTGGCCGGTCGACCGGCCGGTCGACCGGAAGGTCATTTTTGACCTTTCTGCCAGCCAACGGGCAGATCTGATTGGGGCCTATTTATACCCCATTAGAGGTTGGTTTTTGTTAAGATTTCCAAGAGTAAAATTTCTCCTATTTACAAGTGTTTTATACAAGTTTTCAAAAGAGTTTTTAGAGCCAAAAGAATTCATTTTTATTTGTTTTAAAGGGTTGGAAAAATCAAAGAAAAATTGGATATTTGGGATATTGCTTTTGATCTTCATTTCAAATTTATTCTAGTTGTTTTCCCAAGTATTTTTCTTTGTGTTTTTATTTTCAAACTCTTTATTTTCCACACTTGAGCTATCATTCTATCCTATCTATAGGATCTTTATTTTTGTGGGAAAAGAAATTGGTTTGTGGTCTTCTGATCACTAAGTTGTATAGCCTCCTACTTTGTGTTATCCCTCTTGTGTAGAGGTTGATTTTTGGAGTGGTGGCTTTGTGCCCTATCCCTCTAGTGAGAGGTTGATTTGTGGTGGCTTTGTGCCTAGCCTCTAAGTGTAGAGGTTGTGTTTGTAATTGAGAGAGGAGTTGTGTACTCCCGGTTGTATTGCCCCAAAATCCTCAGTGGAGGTTCCCTGTATGGGAGTCCTGTGTGGAAAAGTTAGTAGAAATCCTTCTGTGTGAAGGCGAGGACGTAGAGCTGTGTGCTCGAACCTCGAAACATATCCGTGTATTAGCGTTTGATCCATTGACTCTAACCTCTCTCTCTATTACTTTGAGCATTGCATCATATTGCCATATCATATATATGCTTGTGTTGTTTGTGTGTGCCTTACTTGTGTTTAACCACGAGAGCTTCATATAGCACCTCAACTCTTATTCAGAGGAATCAAGAGGAGGTAGTCCAGAGCCCTTCACCGGGAATTCGGCTACACTCGTTGGTTACATTAAGTGTGTTGCAATTTAGTTTTAATTTCCGTATTTTGTTCATTAGATTAGCAGTACACCTATTCCTCCCCCCTCTAGGTGTACTTACAATTGGTATCAGAGCCTACGCTCCTGATATTAGGTTTAACCACTTAGGAGTGTGATCTTGGTTTTGCTAATCTATCATTTGCATTTGCACACTTATATTGTTTACACACACTCATGGATTGCTTGACACCTCCCATGTTTGATGTCTCCAACATTGACATGTGGAAATTTAGGATGTCCATGTATTTGAAAACCCTAGGCTTGCATGTATTCCTTGCCTCTACCAAGAAATCCTATCTTGGTAATAGCAAGCATATAGAGGCCAATGCACAAGCCCGTGAGGCACTTAGAAGCACGCTTAATAAAGAATATCTTTCTATAGTTTCTAACTGTGATTCCGCCTTTGCAGTGTGGAACACGTTGACCTCCTCCAAGTTTCAATTGCCAATCCAAATGGAGAAGGAATTTAGTGAGGATGAATCCGAACAACGTTGCTACATGGTCCAAGGGAATGACTCCCTTGAGGTATACTCAGATACTCAACTAGATAATGCTAGCTCTTCTTTTGATGATCTTGATAGTATGGATGCCGATGCATTGAATGAAGAGTTATCTATTGTTTGTGAGAACCTCTTTGAAAAATATAAAGTTTTGAAAAAGAAAACTTGTAAGTTAACAAAAGAAAATAAGGATTTGTTTTCAAAACTTGAGTTGGCTTTACAAAAAAAAGGTTGAGATTTCAAATGAGTGTGACTCTTTGAAAACCCAACTTGAACTTATTTTAAATGAAAACAAGATTTTGAAAAATAAAAATGATTGCAATGAGGTTTTGAAGAAAATGAGATCTTGTCTTCAAAACTTGATTTTGTTGTAAAAGAGAACGATTCTTTGAAAATAAAAATTGCTTCAATTTCAAAGGATTTGGATTTGTTTTCAAAGAAAAATACTATTTTGCAAAATGATTTGGACACACATGTTTGCCATGCTAGTGTAGCTTCACTTAGCTTGCCTATTGCATGCACCTCTTCTTCTAGAATTGATAATGATATTTGTTTGTTAAAGAAGAGTGTGGATTGTTTGGGCTCCACTTTGAGCCATTGTGCCATGAACCACTCACGTTTAGAATCTATGTTTCAAAAGAAACAAGTTCCTCCTATGCATGCACACAAACCACGGCATACACATGCTCCTCACGTACACACTCATCACACAATGTATGCTCATGTGTACACTTGTACACATTGTGGACGTAAGGGCCACCTTGCTAAATTTTTCTATGATAAGATACATGATGAAAATTTAGCAAATAAGTTTGTTTGGATTAGGAAAGGAGCTAACCCCCTTGGATCCAAAAGAGTATGGGTACCAAAGATCACCCCTATGCTATTTGATGTAGGTGTGGGCTCTCGCATGATGTGAGAGCGATGATGCCTTGAGGTGGATGCGTTCCGAGCTTAAAGAGGACAATTTGGATGCATCACTTTCAAGGGAGATTGGTGGGAGGACCACCTTGTTTTGGAGACGTGGAGAGTTGCCTTCTAGGTTTTTGGTAACGATCTCTAACTCCTTTTATGTTTACATGCTTTCATATTATTCATTTTTTAGCATGTTTTGATGTTTAATGATTAGTATGTTATATGCCATGATATTTAGATTAGTGATATACATGATTAGTTATTTGAGACACCCATGTTTAATATGGATTTATACCTTTGTGTTCTCACATTTGTTTTAACTAATGTGTATGTCCTAGATTTATGCATGTGCATGTACATAATGATCATATGTATGTTTATGAGTTTTGTTTTGATTTCTATGCTTCATGTTTTGATTACTTGTCTGGATGTTAATTTTCATTAAAAGTAGGATATATATACTTGTACGACTAGTAAGCCACAAATAGACTACTATATGTTTGTGCTTGAATGCTTATTTGTACCCATTAGATGTACTAGTATAGTCTAGTTTTGATGATTCATACATTTGACTTGTATTCTCTATTTTTGTGCATGTTTTCATGTTTGTGTTTAGCTTCATGTATATGTCTATTTTGTCTAAACTAATAGTTATACATATACATCCTTGAGCCACTTGCCTTCATGCATATGTATGTATACTTTAGTTTGTACAAAACATACATGTGCCTTGAAGATTAAATTATTTTGATTTTCTTGTGTTTCATGTTTTAAGGAATTTCATTTTGAGCTTGATTGCCTATTTTCATGATGATGTGTTTCACATAACTCTTATACACTCACTTTATTTAACGTTTTCTCATGATTTTGTTTTCATAAGTACAATTTGTGCAATATAGATTTTGAGTGTTTGGTGATCGTGTGATTTACATGTTTTTCATGAAATATATTTTTGTTTTATTCCTTGCTTGAAGGATTTCGTACTAGTTTTTCAAATTTTTCATATAACTAGTTCGTATTCTTCATTATGGTAGAGTTTTTCAAACATACTATATTTTCAAACTTATTTTTGAAAATCCCTACCCATTTAAGGGCGGTTGGTTGGGCGACCATGCCTTGTATGCTTATTATTGAAATTCTTTTAAACTTGTGCATGAATGGGTGGTAGGTAGTATGAGTTATACACTTGATTCTAATTATAGTTTCAATTGGTATCATTGGATCTTTTCAATTGGTATCAATATTGACATTTTTTTTTATACTCATATATATTTTTATATATGTATGCTTACACTTCAAATAGTATCAATTTCGATTGGTATTCATTTTTTCATACATATATATGATTTATTTGTGCTTACTATATCTCTATATCTTTGAGCACAAATTTTAGTTATGCTAAACTTGATTCCTTAAAATGACTTGTTGAAGCCTACCAAATTGAGAATGTTGAAGCCTACAAAGTTGAACAATTTTGATGATGGACAAGTGATGATGGACAAGCATTTATGATTACTCAACCTCACTTGAAGCCAGTTGAAGCTTATGGGAATTATTGGATATTTTGTGTAATTTTAGAATATTGTGAAAAGCCTTGAAAACTTACACAAAATACCCTTTCAAGTCGACTTGACCTTCTAATATAGTCGACTACCCCATATATAGTCGACTTACCAAAAATCCTAGTCGACTAGATACTTCCAAAACAAATGACCCAAGTTTCTGTTTGTTCTCTGGCATCAAAGTTAGTCGACTTGACTTCCATATATAGTCGACTAACAGATACCTAGTCGACTATACAATTTCCCAAGTCGACTAAATAACCTATACAAAAATTTCCTAACTCTCTGTTTTTGTCTGACATGAAAGTTAGTCGACTTACCCTATATCTATAGTCGACTAACACATTACCTAGTCGACTAACAGTGTCAATATAGTCGACTACATTCAGTTTTTCAGAAACCAAATATCTGTATCAGTCAAAACATAGTCGACTAACCCCTTGTTGTAGTCGACTAATCAGTGGAAATTTTGTTCTGCTAGTCGACTAATCTCCTGTTCAAGTCGACTAATAGCAGTTGGTAACTGCTGTGCAGTTGGTGAATTCTGGTGTGTTTATCAACGTTTAAAAATTCAAATCTGGCCTGATAACTACCCTAACTTACTATGGTTTTCACCTATAAATAGGGGTATTGTCCTAGGGCCAAGACACCAATTCAAATTCAAAGTTTTCAGCCTTAAACTCTGTCCAAAAATTCTGTTTTCTGAAAACTTGTTCTCTTTCAGTTTTCTTCACCAAATTCCAAAGTCCATTGTGAGATTTCTGAAATCCCTCCTATAAGAAACCTTGTCCACAAGCACATTCAATTTCAAGGCTTATAGGATTATTGTAATCATTCAAAGAAGATCATTGTACAAGGGCGTCTTCTTGGAGTAGAAGAAAGTTGTACAAGGCGTTTGTTCTCTTGGTGTAAAGAGGAGTTGTGCACATTTGGCAAAGGGCGTTTGTCAAGTGGTGTACAAGGCATTGGTTGTGGGTGTACACAAATCAGGAAAGGAAAATCTCAAGCGGTTTGCTTGGGGACTGGATGTAGGTCACAAGGACCGAACCAGGATAACTCTCTTGTCTTTGCGTTTGAATTTTCTGAGTTTATCTTGTGCATTGTTTATTTTCTATCAAGTAGTTTGATTTAAATTTTTATAAACACTATTCACCCCCCCTCTAGTGTTGTGTTGCTTTGATTATAGATCCTACATTTGGTATCAGAGTATGTTTAAGGCAACAACCATACGAGGATGGCAACGGAGTTCCCTTCGTCACAATTCAAAGAAGGTCATTCTACACAACGTCCACCGCTATTTGACGGAACCAACTACAACTATTGAAAGTGTAGAATGAAGATCTACTTGCAATCGCTCAACTACGATCTTTGGAACATTGTAGAAGCATTATACACCAAGCCAACAACCAACTATAACGCTTGGAGTGAAGATCAAAAGAAGAATGCAAATCTTGATGCCAAGGCGATGAACGCTCTATTTTGTGCCTTAACCAAAGAAGAGTTCAACCGTGTGTCTACATCCACTTCTGCACATCAAATATGGCATACTCTTCAGGTAACTCACGAAGACACAAATAAAGTTAAGGAATCTAAAATATCTGTTCTTGTCCACAGATTTAAGTTATTCAAAATGAAGGAGAATGAAACCATATCCGAAATGGTTACAAGATTCACCGACATTACCAATTCATTAGCATCTCTTGGAAAGGACTACACCCAAGTTGAAAGAGTTCGTAAGATCCTTCGTGCACTCACACCAGAATGGGAGAAGAAGACAACCGTAATTGAAGAGGCGAATGATCTCTCAACTATGACATTAGAAAACCTAATCGGTAATCTAATGGTATACGAAGTGCAGTTAGAAGAAAGAAAGAAGGACGAACAACAACATCAATCCAAGAAGAAAGTACTTGCCTTCCATACAACTTCAGATATGGACAATTCAGATGACGATGAAGAAGAAATGGCGATGCTTTCAAGAAAGTTCAAAAGGTTCTTAAAACAAGGTAAGTTTAAAAAGAATAAAGATACTAACGATAATCCTACTTGTTTTAAGTGTAACAAACCAGGCCACATAAAGAAGGATTGCCCATTGATGAAATCAAAAGGACACTTCAAGAACTTCAATAAGTTCAACAAGAAGAAGAAAGCCTTCCAAGCAACATGGGATGATAGCGACTCATCTTCCTCTGACGGAGAAGAAGCAACGGAAACCGCCAATATCTGCTTCATGGCCCGAGAAGATGAGGTACAAGATTATGATGATTTATTAGAAGCCTTTAATGAATTGTTTAATAATTTCAAAAATGAGAAGATTAAAAATAAAGTTTTAATAAAGGAAAATGAAAGACTCATTAATGAAAATGCAAGTTTTGTTTCTCAAACATCCTCTTTAAGTTCTCAAAAAGAAGATTTTGAAAAAGTTATTGCATCTTTAAAAAAGGATAATGAAATTTTCTTAAAGAGAATTCTTTACTTAAAAAGGAAACTATTTCTTTAAATTCTAGAATTACTATTTTAGATAAAGACATGACTAGTTTCAAAATTAAGTATGAAGATCTTTTGAAAAATGTAACAAAGTTTAATAAAGGAAAAGAGAATTTAAATGTTTTATTATCTTCTCAAAAGATGTCTAACAATCATTTTGGTCTTGATTTTTCAAAAGATAAGATTTATAAACCTACTCATATTGGTATTGGATTTTCAAAAACTAATTTTGTAAAATCTACACATCTTCATAATAATAATTCTTTTGTGAAAAGAAATACTATTTCAAAAAGAATTAGATGCAAATATATATGGGTTCCTAAGAATCTTAATAATGTTGATAAAAATGTTTATATTGCATCTTATATACATGATGTGTGTAATTCTAAGAATTATGTTTATACTAACAAGTGGAAACCAAATTCCAATTGGATTTGGGTTCCTAAAGACTAATCTTTTTCGGACCCTATCATGATGGGTACCATACAAATTGTTTTATTTTATAGGTACCTTTTAAAGAAAAGTGGATACTTGATAGTGGGTGTTCCAAACACATGATCGGACACATGTAACTACTGTCTTCCGTACAAATCAAAAAGGGAGGTACAGTGATATTTGGAGACAATAACAAAGGAAAGGTTATTAGTACCGGCATAGTTGGTAACATTTCAAAACCCTTATTGAAAATGTTCTTTTGGTAAGAGGTTTAAAACAGATACTATTAAGTATTAGTCAATTATGTGATAAGGGTTATAAAATTGTTTTTGAAAAAGATGCATGTCTTATTTATGATACTAATATGAAAGATATTTTATTCAAAGGTTTTCGTAACAATAACATTTATGAGTTATCAATAACATGCATATCATCTAATGATAATTTATGTTTACTTGCTTCTAATAATGACTATTTTTTATGGCATAAAAGATTTGATCATTTGAATATGAAACTATTTCTAAGATTTCTAAATTTGATTTAGTTAAAGGTCTTCCAAAAATTGTCTTTAAAAAGGATTATTTTTGTGATTCTTGTCAATTAGGAAAACAAGTTAAATCATCTTTTAAATCTAAAGATTTAGTTTCTACTAATAGACCTTTGGAATTGTTGCATTTGGATTTATTTGGTCCTACTCGTGTTTCTTCTTTAAACAAGAGTAGATATGTTTTTGTTATTGTTGATGATTATTCACGTTTTTCATGGGTCATTTTTCTAAAAAATAAAAATGATACTTTTGATGAATTTGCAAGTTTTTGTAAAAGAATTCAAAATCAAAAGTCTCTAAACATAATCACTATTCGAAGTGATCATGGAGGAGAATTTGAGAATGAATCTTTTTCAAATTTCTGTGATAAGTATGGTATTACACATAATTTTACATTTCCTAGAGCATCTCCTCAAAATGGTGTTGTAGAGAGAAAGAATAGGACTTTGCAAGAATGTGTTAGAACTATGCTTATGGACAGTAATTTACCAAAATATTTTTGGGCTGAGGCTATTGCTACTGCATGTTATGTTTTAAATCGTGTGCTTATTCGACCTTTTTTAAATAAAACATCTTATGAATTGTTTTATAATAGGATTCCAAAAGTTTCTTACTTTAAGATTTTTGGATGTAAATGCTTTATCTTAAATACAAAAGATGCTTTAGATAAATTTGATGCTAGATCCAATGAAGGTATTTTTGTTGGATACTCTACTCATAGTAAAGCATATAGAATATTTAATAAGAAAACATTTACTATTGAAGAATCATTACATGTTAAATTTGATGAATCCTTGACTAAGCCTGTTTCTAATACTTCTCCACATGATGATGATCATATCATAGATTCTCCTATTGATAATATTGTTATATCTTCTGTTGATACTAACATGTCTAAGGATAATGAGACTCCTACCGAGTTACCGAAAGCATATGTTGAAGTAAGGAATCATCCACATGATTTGGTTATTGGAGATATAAATCAAGGCGTTCAGACGAGATCCAAGTTGAACTACATGACACAAATTGCCTTCATATCACTCATTGAACCGAAGAATATCAAAGAAGCATGTGCGGATGGTTTTTGGACAATTGCCATGCAAGAAGAGTTGAACCAATTTGTCAGAAATGATGTTTGAAGGATCTTGTACCACGTCCTACTGATCATCCAGTCATCGGAACCAGATGGGTCTTTAAGAACAAACTCGATGAATCAGGTGAAGTCATTAAGAACAAAGCAAGGTTAGTAGCACAAGGATACAATCAAGAAGAAGGTATTGATTTTGATGAAACTTATGCACCAGTAGCTAGGCTTGAATCTATTCGTATTTTACTTGCTTTTTCTTGTTTTATGAATTTCAAATTATATCAAATGGATGTTAAAAGTGCCTTTTTAAACGGATTTATTAAAGAAACTGTTTATGTTGAACAACCTCCAGGTTTTGAACATGAAAAATTTCCAAACCATGTTTTTAAACTTAAGAAAGCTTTATATGGTTTAAAACAAGCACCCCATGCTTGGTATGATAGATTAAAAAGTTTTCTTTTAAATTCTGATTTTAAGATAGGAAGAGCAGATACAACTCTCTTTATTAAACACGTTGATAAAGATATCTTAATCATTCAGATTTATGTTGATGACATTTTATTTGGATCTACTAACAATAATCTTTGTCAAGAATTTTCTAAGATCATGCAGAGTGAATTTGAGATGAGCCACATGGGCGAACTTACTTACTTTCTCGGGCTGCAAATAAAGCAAATGAAGGATGGAATCTTCATTTCCCAGTGCAAGTATGCAAAGGAACTGCTAAAAAGATTTGGCATGGAAAATTCTGGTCATAAGAATACTCCCATGAGTACGACGACATTTTTAGACAAAGATGAAAATGGTAAGAATGTTGATCAGAAACTCTATAGAGGTATGATTGGTTCTTTACTATACATTACTTCAAGTAGACTTGATATTATGTTCAGTGTATGCTTATGTGCTAGATATCAGTCAAATTCTAAGGAATCACATCTTAAAGCAGTGAAAAGAATTTTTAGATATTTAAATAACACAATCAATTATGGTTTATTTTATCCAAAATCATGCACATTTGATTTACTATCGTATAGTGATGCTGATTTTGCTGGATGTAAATCTGATCGGAAGAGTACTAGTGGTACTTGTCACTTTTTGGGACATTCACTAGTATCATGGTTCAGTAAAAAGCAAAATTCTGTATCATTATCCACAACCGAGGCAGAATATATTGCTGCTAGTGTTGCATGTGCACAAATTATATGGATGAAACAAACCTTACTTGATTATGGCATGACTATCACAAACTCACCTATTATGTGTGATAATACCAGTGCTATTAATTTATCTAAAAATCCTGTTCATCAATCACGTACCAAACATATTGATATTAGACATCATTTTTTACGTGATCATGCTTTAAAAGGTGATATTTCTTTAACTTTTATATCAACTGATAATCAAATTGCAGATATATTCACAAAGCCTCTGAAAGAAGATACTTTTATAAAATTTCGAAGAGATTTGGGTATTTGCAATTTTTCAGATTTTTAAAATTTTTTTTAAGAATTTTTCAAAGGCATTTTTACTCCATTAGTCGACTTACTATTTCTTATTAGTCGACTTATAGAGGACCTAGTCGACCTGCAGTAACCCAGTCGACTAATGTGCACCAACAGAGACTTGGTTTTCTGATTTTTCAAAACTTAGTCGACTATAGTAACGGACTAGTCAACTAGTCTATTTATTAGTCGACTAATACTAACCTTCAAGTCGACTAATACTGTGAAAATCTGTCTTCTGATCTCGGTTTTTCCACTTCGAAACCCGACCCATTTTCTTAAGTTAAGGATCCAATAACACTCTTTTTTAATCCTCACCGTCTATTTCATTCCAGGTTTGATCCTAACCATTCACTCTAACATTTCCCTCATCAAAACCCTAGCTTTCACTCTCATTTCTCTTTCCAGCCGAAGATCCAGTCGACTTCAGCAGCAAGGAGAAGAACACCTGCAGCAGTGAACCCTCTTCCAATTCCTTCTATTTCCTTCCAGTTCTTGGTAAAATCTTTTAAATTTCAGCAATTCCCTTTCTTATCTTGTATTATCTTGCTTCAATTTCAGTTTTCACCATGTCTCGGTCAAAGAAAACTAAGTTTACTCCATCAAGTTCATCTTCACAAGTTGATTTTAGGGCATTTCTAAAGAATCCTGCCCTAGAAGAGGATTACATTAGACTTTCCTTCTTAGAAATACTCCCCGATAGATTTGTTAAATATGAGGATTTTCATCACTATGACATTGTCTCATATTTGCAAAACTGTGGATTGTTTCATATGTTTTCTACTGATTCAAGACAAGGATACTATCCATTCTTAATTTACTTGTTTTATACTAATTTAACCTATGAAGATAATGAGGACGATGTCCATATTTACTCATTGGTTATAGGTATTAACATTAAATTATCCCCAAAATCCATCGGCCGTATTCTGTCCATTCCTTATACCGGTCTCCTGCTAAATGATATTGAAATGGATAATGAAGAGGTCTTATCTAATATCTTTCTATCTGGACAAGGATTACCTATGACCAACAACAAGTTAAAACCAATTCCCCGTCTCATAGGTCGTATCCTTGCATACAATATTTGTCCCAAAACTGGAAGGTACAATTACTATTCACGAGAGCTAGCCACTTGCGTCTATGCAATTATGGCTGGCCTCGATGTTAATTGGGCAAAAATTGTATTTGATACCATGTTTAAGTCACATACTTCATTCCTTCCTTATGGAGCTTTTTTGACACATGTATTTCGGAAATTTCGCGTTGATCTTGATTCCGAAACTAGTGTCATTAAGGTATTCGAACTGTTTGATCGTGCTGCTATTCACCGTATGAAACTTACTGATATTCCTCCTCCTCCTCCACAACAACCATCTTCACCTCCACAAAGTCCCACTCAAAATCCTTCTTCCTCTACACCACCACCTCCAAACCAACCACCTCCTTCTTATACTGATGCATTCTACAATTCACTTTCTGTTGAGATTGCCTCTCTTCATGCCCAACAACAAGTTCTTCAAGACACTCAGAATCAAGTGCTTCAAAATCAGTCTTTAATGATGACTCGGTTTGAGCATATGCAACTTCAGATGGATTCATTTGCATCAACTCAAACAGAGATTCTGAACCTCCTCAAGACACATTTTTCGCCACCTCCTCCTCCCGGATCCGACCTTTGAAGATTATGGCGTTGGCATTTCTTCGTGTTTTTTGCTTTTGCAGTTTTTTTTTGCTTTTTTTTATGTATTTTTCTGTTTTTCAATGTATGTGTTTTCTGCTTTTTGTTAATGACAAAGGGGGAGAACTCTATGTTATGTTGAAACTCTGTTATGTTATGTTATGTTGAAACTCTGTTTATGTTATGTTGACAATCTGTTGATTCATATGTTCTATGTGTTCTTTCATATCATATGTTCTATGTTTTCTGAATCTAATAATCTGAAATTTTGTGACAAGGACATATGACATGTGTTATCAAATATATATGGATACTGACATATGACAATGCAGGGAAGGGCAACTTAACACTTTCTGCAGGGGCAAATCATTTGTTATAACCTATTTACTGCAGGGGGAGTTTTGCTGCAGGGGGAGTTATCATAAACACAAGTTGTCATCATCAAAAAGGGGGAGAATGTTGAAGCCTACCAAATTGAGAATGTTGAAGCCTACAAAGTTGAACAATTTTGATGATGGACAAGTGATGATGGACAAGCATTTATGATTACTCAACCTCACTTGAAGCCAGTTGAAGCTTATGGGAATTATTGGATATTTTGTGTAATTTTAGAATATTGTGAAAAGCCTTGAAAACTTACACAAAATACCCTTTCAAGTCGACTTGACCTTCTAATATAGTCGACTACCCCATATATAGTCGACTTACCAAAAATCCTAGTCGACTAGATACTTCCAAAACAAATGACCCAAGTTTCTGTTTGTTCTCTGGCATCAAAGTTAGTCGACTTGACTTCCATATATAGTCGACTAACAGATACCTAGTCGACTATACAATTTCCCAAGTCGACTAAATAACCTATACAAAAATTTCCTAACTCTATGTTTTTGTCTGACATGAAAGTTAGTCGACTTACCCTATATCTATAGTCGACTAACACATTACCTAGTCGACTAACAATGTCAATATAGTCGACTACATTCAGTTTTCCAGAAACCAAATATCTGTATCAGTCAAAACATAGTCGACTAACCCCTTGTTTTAGTCGACTAATCAGTGGAAATTTTGTTCTGCTAGTCGACTAATCTCCTGTTCAAGTCGACTAATAGCAGTTGGTAACTGCTGTGCAGTTGGTGAATTCTGGTGTGTTTATCAACGTTTAAAAATTCTAATCTGGCCTGATAACTACCCTAACTTACTATGGTTTTCACCTATAAATAGAGGTATTGTCCTAGGCCAAGACACCAATTCAAATTCAAAGTTTTCAGCCTTAAACTCTGTCCAAAAATTCTGTTTCTGAAAACTTGTTTGCTTTCAGTTTTCTTCACCAAATTCCAAAGTCCATTGTGAAGATTTCTGAAATCCCTCCTATAAGAAACCTTGTCCACAAGCACATTCAATTTCAAGGCTTATAGGATCATTGTAATCATTCAAAGAAGATCATTGTACAAGGGCGTCTTCTTGGAGTAGAAGAAAGTTGTACAAGGCGTTTGTTCTCTTGGTGTAAAGAGGAGTTGTGCACATTTGGCAAAGGGCGTTTGTCAAGTGGTGTACAAGGCATTGGTTGTGGGTGTACACAAATCAGGAAAGGAAAATCTCAAGCGGTTTGCTTGGGGACTGGATGTAGGTCACAAGGACCGAACCAGGATAACTCTCTTGTCTTTGCGTTTGAATTTTCTGAGTTTATCTTGTGCATTGTTTATTTTCTATCAAGTAGTTTGATTTAAATTTTTATAAACACTATTCACCCCCCCTCTAGTGTTGTGTTGCTTTGATTATAGATCCTACATGACTATCATATTTCAATTGATTATTTTTTAATTGGTATCCTTATACAAGCTTATGCATCATTTTATTTGGTATTTCATAAAGGGGGAGAAAATTTATATTTCACCTTTCAATTGGTTTTTGTATTCTACTCCCATACTTTATGATAAAAAATGATTGAAAAATTAATTTTAATTTGGTATCATACATTCCTAATGAAAAATATCTTCAATTAGTTTATGTTTTTCAAATTGGTATCAAAAAGTGTAAAATATTTTCTATTGGTACTATTTTTTTTTACAATTGGTATCAAGATTATCTATATGTTTACATCTTTCAATTGATATCAAAATTTGGTTGGTTTAGTCAAAAATATTTTATGTACTTTCAATTGGTACTTTAAATTAGTTTCTTCAAGATTTGTTTTCAATACCTTATTTACTTTCAATTGGTATTCCTCAATTTGTTGTTAGTTTACCTATTTGTTTATTTTCCATTGGTATCATGATGCACTAAATTGATATATTTTTTTATTTGGTATCATGTTTGTTTTGATTTCACCCCTTAAAGTATTTTTGTTTCGAAAAAAAAGGGGAGAACAATGTTTTATGGTTTTCTTTCACCCCTTTGTTGATGATTGACAAAAAAGGGGGAAAAGTATTTGAGTTTATATGCATGTTTTTACATTGGTATCAAGAGAGTTTGTTTTATGTTTTGTTGATATTGGTATCAAAAGCATTACTTAAAGAACATGTTTATTCTAAGTTTATATTTTCAATTGGTATTTAAGAACATGTTTATGAGAAGAAGAAATAATTTATTTGATATCAAAAGCATGTTTTTTATTTGGTATCAAGAGCATGTACATTTTACTGTTTTATGCATGTCTATGCATATTCATGTTTAATATTCATTACATATCTTATTGTTTATTGCTATGCATGAGTTAAGGGGGAGCTTCCTTGAAGCTTAACTTTAATTCATGTATATATAACTCCATGAGTTTTGTCATCATCAAAAAGGGGGAGATTGTTGGCCCAGAGGGCTTCCACTCTAGTTTTGATGATGATTAACTCATATAGTTATAGTTTACGAATAATCTTGTGATGTTTAGTTTCAGATATCTAACCAAGATATTAGTAGGTGATTAGCTTCAACAAAAGTGTTTTGGAGCTTTTCACATGGTGATTCAAGAGCCCAAGCGTCAAAGTTCATACCTAGCACTCGTTGGAGTCAAGCTCGGTGGATCACGTTTGGATCGAGTCGACTTAGAGACGGCGCTCTACAAGAAGGCTTCGGTTTGTTTTACTTTAGTTTGTTTAGATCCATTTGTAAAGATTAGATAGTGTGGTATACTCAAGTTCACAACACACACACTTGTTTAAAGTTTCATGTTTATTGGTTTTCGATTTTTGGTTTAACCGATCTTGGTTTTCATGAATAGATAGAATCAACAAGTTTACATGGTTTAATGTATATTAGATTTGTTCTATATACATCTATGCTTCAACTATTTAAACAAACTTAGTTTGATAGTCTATTTCATGAGTTTAGAGTTTTGGTATTTTAACAAAACTTATTTTCGGATTTAATGTCAAAAACATTGATATATATATATATATATATATATATATATATATATATATATATATATATATATATATATATATATATATATATATATATATATATATATATATATATATATATATATATATATATCTTTCATGTATATTGGATTATATCCATATACAACATGCTTAAATGTTGTTTCAATATCATGTTTTTGTATTTGGATGTGTTTTGGACAAAACGATTTTCCATTTCAAAAATCCGAGTTTTGAAAAATACGGATTTTGGTTTTCGGCAAAATTTCTAAGTTACAAAATAGTTCAAAATGTTTTGTAACATGGTTTGATTTTACTCAAACAAGTTTGTATTTCAAATAGAATACAAGAACTTATTTTTGTGGATTTTTAGAAATTTTATGGGATTTAATGGGATACTAAAAACCCAGTTTTAAAGTTCTGAAAATGCCTTGCCAGGCTCTGGCGGTTGACCGGGCGGTCGACCGGCCAGAGAGCCGTTGCTCTCTGGTTCTGGGCACGGTCGACCGGGCAGTCGACCGGTAGGCTCAACGGCCAAATTTTTGACCGTTGGCCGGTCGACCGGCCGATCGACCGGAAGGTCATTTTTGACCTTTCTGCCAGCCAACGGGCAGATCTGATTGGGGCCTATTTATACCCCATTTGAGGTTGGTTTTTGTTAAGATTTCCAAGAGCAAAATTTCTCCTATTTACAAGTGTTTTATACAAGTTTTCAAAAGAGTTTTTAGAGCCGAAAGGATTCATTTTTATTTGTTTTAAAGGGTTGGAAAAATCAAAGAAAAATTAGATATTGGGAATATTGCTTTTGATCTTCATTTCAAACTTATTCTAGTTATTTTTTCCAAGTATTTTTCTTTGTGTTTTTGTTTCCAAACTCTTTATTTTCCACACTTGAGCTATCATTCTATCCTATCTATAGGATCTTTATTTTTGTGGGAAAAGAAATTGGTTTGTGGTCTTCTGATCACTAAGTTGCATAGCCTCCTACTTTGTGTTATCCCTCTTGTGTAGAGGTTGATTTTTAGAGTGGTAGCTTTGTGCCCTATCCCTCTAGCGAGAGGTTGATTTGTGGTGGCTTTGTGCCTAGCCTCTAAGTGTAGAGGTTGTGTTTGTAATTGAGAGAGGAGTTGTGTACTCCCGGTTGTATTGCCCCAAAATTCTCAGTGGAGGTTCCTGTATGGGAGTCCTGTGTGGACAAGTTAATGGAAATCCTTCTGTGTGAAGGCGGGGACGTAGAGCTGTGTGCTCGAACCTCGAAACATATCCGTGTGTTAGCATTTGATCCATTGACTCTAACTCTCTCTCTATTACTTTGAGCATTACATCATATTGCCATATCATATATATGCTTGTGTTGTTTGTGTGTGCCTCACTTGTGTCTAACACGAGAGCTTCATATAACACCTCAACTCTTATTCAGAGGAATCAAGAGGAGTTAGTCTAGAGCCCTTCACCGGGAATTCGGCTACACTCGTTGGTTACATTAAGGGGCCATTTGTTTCGCGTAAAACTCCGTAAATCGTAAATGACTTACTACCCAGTTACAACTACGGCGTTTGTTTGGACCCAATTCGTAAAAGACTTACGTAACTCAACTAACACTCACTTGCAACATAGTTACCACTCACTTACAGCCCAGTTACAGTTAATTTTGTGGTCATACAAATTTGTATTATTTTTTTATATTAATATTAAAAAATTTTAATATTTAACTTTTTTAATATTTATTTGCAGTATTAAAACTTTTAAAATCACCAAATAGTTAATTTTGTGGTCAACTTTTTCACTTACGACTTATACATTACGACAACCAAACACCGTAAAGTACAATACACTTTCCCACTTTACAATTTTATATTACCAACCAAACACCGTAAAATTTACATACATGTAACTCATTTACAATTGTAAAATACTTTACCAATTACAACTACGAATTACGGCCAGTTACGACAACCAAACAGACCCTAAGTGTGTTGCAATTTAGTTTTAATTTTCGCATTTTGTTCATTAGATTAGCAGTACACCTATTCACCCCCCTCTAGGTGTACTTACAAAAGATTCTTTTCATAAATTGGAAAACATTTCAAAAGAAAATGACATGTTGAAAAGGACAATATTTCCTTGACTTCTAAATTGAATGATCTTTGTGAAGGAAATACTTCTTTGAAAAATAAAATTATTTTGGTGGAAAAGGAAAAAGAAGTTGCTTTGAATGAAAACAACTGTTTAAAAAGAAAAGTTATTTCAAAAGAAAAAGAAAATGTTTCTAAAAAGAAAAAGAATAATGATTCTCATTCTCACCATGCTTCACATGCCACTATTGATCAAAAGGAGATTAAATTTTTAAAAAATTGAATAGATTGTTTGAGATTAACTTTGAGAAATTGTGCATTTAACCATAACAGATTGGAAACCTTGTTTCAAAAGAAACAAGCTCCACATGTTCATGTACATCACCCACGGCGCATATATGCACATTTTGCACACCATGATCACACTTATTCACATGTGCATCCTAAAGTGTATAAGCGTGCACATTGCGGCCGCAAAGGCTTTTAGCAAAGTTTTGTTATGATAAGATAAATGCTATTAATTTTGCTAACAAAAATGTTTGGGTTCCAAATCATGCTAACCCCCGTGGACCCAAAAGAAAATGGGTACCAAAATCCCCGCCTCTTGTGTTTGATGTAGGTGCGGGCTCTCACATGACGTGAGAGGTTTGGTGCCTTGGTGGTGGATGCACATGGACTAGATGGACACACATAATGATGCACCGCTATCAAAGAAGTTTTGGTGGGAAGACTACCAAGTTCTGGAGACTTCGAGTATAGTTCTCATGGTTTGGTGTAACTATCTCTAAACTCCTTTTATTTACATGCTTTGATATATACATATATATGATTTTAGCATGTTTTGGATTTATGATTTATAATCATGTTTTGTGCTTTATGTGGTGAATACTTATTTAGATGAACTTTTCATTAAAACTTGTGTATATACTTGTACAAGTAGTGAGCAACAATTGATTCTTATATGTTTGTACTTCATTGCTCATTTGTACTCACTACATGTACATGTATAACCTAGTTTTGATGATTCCCTCATTTATGCTTGTTTTTGCCTATCCTCGTGCATGTTTTTCCTTCATGTATATGTAATTTTTTTTCAAAACTAATAAATATACATGTATACCCTTGAGTCACTTGCCTTCATGCAAATACTATTATGGTCTCTTTTATGTTTGGGATATGTATGCATATTTTTAATTTTGGATAAATCATACATATACCTTGAAGTTTATTTTTAAATAAAAAATAATAAAATCTTTATGATTTTTATATTTATTTGATAAAATGATATTCATGTTTGTTTTGAGTCTTACTGATTATTTTCATGAAAATGCTAATTACATGATTCTTGTGCACTCACACTTTCATTTGTTTACTCATGACTTTGTTTTCATGAGCTTTTATGAGCCTTATAGATTTCGAGTGTCATCTTTTATGTATTTAGTATAATTCATGAGATACACATGATTTGCTTTCATGTTTGAAGGATCTTTAACTAGTTTTTCAAAAATTACTTTTAACTAATTATTTATTCTTCATTTAGTAGTGTTTTCACAATTCAGCTATTTTCAAATCTTATTTTTGAAAACTTCTACCCTCTAAAAGGCGGATGGATGGGCGACCATGCCTTGTATGCTCAAACTAAATATCTTTTATCATGTGCATGAAAAGGGTGGATCTTTATGAGTTATACACTTGCTTCTCATCATATTTTCAATTGGTATTACAATTAATATTTTTGTGTATACTCATATTTTATTTTCTATATATGTATGCTTTAAATTTCATATAATATCAATTTCCATTAGTATTCTCTTTTCATACATATATATGTTTTGATTGTGCTTGATTTACCTAAATTATTACATATTTAAAGCACAAATTATTATGCTAAGCTTGACTTAAATCTTGATTTCAAATGGTATCTCAATTGGTATTTTAATAAGCTTATGCATTATTTTCAATTGGTAGTTTTTATTGATATCAAAATTTATCATATACTTCAATTGGTATCAATATGTTTCAATTTCCAATTGGGTTTAAATTTCAATTGGTATCAATGTGTTTTACCTATTTGGTATCAAAATTTACCATATATTTAAATTGATATCAAGCTATAAAATATTTTCTTTCATTAATATCAAAATGTACAAATGTTTCAATTTCAATTGGTGTCACAAATTTCCTATTTTATATGGTATCAAAATATTGTGATATTTCAAATTGATTTGTTGATTTAAGAAAAATTCAAAATTTGTATTGTTTATTTACAATTGGTATCTTAAAATTTTGTTTATGTACAAATGAGATCTCAAAATTTGTTTAAGTATTATAACAATTTGTGTTAAGAATGTTTTGATATGTATTGTCTATATGCAAGGGGAGTTTAACATCTCTTCTATATATAGATTCATGTTGAGTGTATCTTATATTGAGGAGGTTGACATCTCTTCTTTATGTGATACACGTGTATAGGGGAAGCTTAACATCTCCACTTATGTATTGTATATTATGCGTTATGTGAGTTAGGGCCATGTAATGCATGTATGCAGGGAAGCTAACTTAGCGTCTTCCTCTTCATGAATGTATATCGCATATATATCCTTATTCTTGATTTATTTTATTTTACCCCTTTATTGATGATTGATAAAAAGGGGGAGAAAGATTTTGAGTTTATATATGCATATTTGAGTGTTTGCATATATTGAGTTTATGCATCTTGTATTTTACAAAATGGGAAGAATGTTTTTGAAAGTTTAAACAAAAAGGGTGAGAAAGTTTTTGAAAAAAAAAAGAACTTTTGCTTTATGTATGTTTCTCTCACCTTGTTTATGCATATATATTTATTTAGTTTATGCACTTCATTGCAATATCTATATGTTTATTGTTATGCATGAGTTAAGGGGGAGCTTCTATGAAGCTTAACTTTAATCCATGCATATAAAACTCCATGAGTTTTGTCATCATCAAAAAGGGCGAGATTGTTAGCCCAAAGGCCCATCACTCTAGTTTTGATGATGATTAACTCATGTAGTTATGTACTAATGATCTTGTGTTTAATTAGTCTTAGATATGTGATCAAGATCTTAGTAGGTGTTTAGCTTCAATAAAAGATTTAACGTCAAGTTTTGGAGCTAGCACGTGTTGATTCAAGAGCTTGTGCATCAAAATCACATCAAGTACTCAAGAGGAGTCTAGCTCATTGGATCATGTTTTGGATCAAGTCAAGAAGGAGAACAAGATTTTCAAGTGAAGACCTTCAAGAGAAGACTTGTGTCTAGATTTGTTTTTAGTAAGATTTTGTTTCTAGATAAAATGTAAAGGATAGATTAGTTGGTGGATTGCTCAAGTATCATATACACTCACACACAAGATTTATATGTGTTTTCATATAAGAGTTTTCATTTTGAAAAAATACCGTTTTGATTTTTAAGCCTCAAAATATTCATGTGTTTTATCAAAACTTTATTTAGAGCTTAATGTCAAAAACATAGATATTTTATCATATATGTGTAGTGGATCATATCCATACACACTAAGCTTCAAAAGTGTTTAAAATATCTTGTTTTTGTATTTGGAGAAGTTTTGAAAAAATCGATATGAAAAAATACATATTTTGTTTTAAGCCAAAATTTCTAAGTCACAAAAATAGTTCAAAATGTTTATAACATGTTTTGATTTTACTCAAACATTTTTGTATATCAAAGTATATTACTGAACTTATTTTTGTAGATTTTTAGAGAATTTATGAGATTTTATTGAAGTAAAAAAGACCAAGTTTAAAAATCCCCAAAATTATTTTCTGGCCTTCTGCAGGTCGACCACACGGTCGACCGAGACAGAGGTCGGTCAACCGGGCGGTCGATCGACGTGCACAGGTTGGGCCGGTCGACCGCACGGTCGACCGCCAGAGAGCTTTTGCTCTCTAGAAATGGCCCGGTTGACCGGGCGGTCGACCGCTAGGCCATTGCCCTGAAGGCGGTCGACCGGCCGGTCGACCGAACTTCCCAACGGTCGGAAATCCCACCATTGGCGGTCGACCGGACGGTCGACCGACAGCAGTCTGAACTGCTGAGTTGGCCTCCAATGGGCAGATTTTGGATCCCTATAAAAGAGGCTTCCCTTGGGCTGTTTTAGACATGATTTTTGGAGAATTTCGAAGCCAGTTTTTCCTATCTATTGTAGAGGTTTTCTCCACTTATTTAAGTGCTAATACTTCCATATCAAAAGGAGAGTTTTCAAGAGTGTTTTGAAAAAGAGTTTTCTTGAGTTTTTCACCACAATCAATCCTAGTTTTTCTCACACATACTTGAGCTATCCATTGCTATATCAATCTTATAGGGATCTTTGTTGTGAGAGGATTTTAGGTGATCAAAGTGTTGTGATCACCAAAGTGTTCTACATTGTACTTTGAGGATCAAAGTGTTGTGATCACCAAAGTGAAATTAAATATTTAAAGTTGAGTTGAGAAATCTCAAGCACATCACACTTACACATTATGCATATCTATCTAAAGGAAAATAACAGAATGAGTTAGAAGTACAAGATCCTTTCTAAATTTAAAGAAAAATCTTAATTTCGTCTTTTATAAAGGCTAAAGTATAGGAGGATTTATGAGGGTTGAACCTAATTCTTACATCATTCAATGATTTTTACTTAGATGATTGAGAGTTCTTTTTCTTGAAAGAGGTTTGCTAATAACTAAATATTTTTCTTCACTTACTGGATTTTCTAGGTGCAATCCGCTGAAAACCCTCAGGAGACAACACTCCTCTTCTAGGGGAAACCTAGAGGTTCAAAGGCTTGTTGCACATGCTCAGTGCAATCGCGTCACCTGTGAAAGTGGTGTAATAATTTTCTTTTTTTTTGTTTCACTCGGGACGAGCAAAAAGATAAGTGTGGGGGTGTGATTAGTCCCTAATTTTGCATAACTTTTATCACATTCGCATATATATTTGATACAAAATTCTGCTAATAAAGTTTTGCTTGCTTGATCCTAGGTCCATGGTGTGCAAATGAAGAAGAAGACCCTAAATCACTATTTAAAGGGTGATTAAAAGCCTACCAAGTAGCCATTGACCTTAGGGAGGAGATTTTGTCAGCCCAGGGCATCAAATCCAGAATCCAGAAGACCCAGCTGACAGAAGACAGAAGGGACGACACACTGCCCGAAGCCAGGCGCGCGCCGCCTTGGCAGGGCCACGAAAACGCGGCCCGGACCTCGTTTCTACGGCCGCACGGGCACGGGCCTGCCCGTGCTTTCGGCCAGGGGTTGTCCCCCTGGCCCCCTTTCCCCTGGTGCCTATAAATCCCCCCAGGGGTTCTTCAGAAAGAGATATCCAGAGCTTTAGGATCTTTATGTTAGTTTGATTTTGGAGTTGTAGTTGTTGTTGCTTTTCTTCTTCTTCTAGTTTGTTTAGCCATTAGAGTGAAAGAGAGAGAGAGTGTACAAAAGTTGATTTGGAGGGTGACAAGCTAATACAAGTAATTACTTCTCTTTCTTCTTTCCATTTACTAGTTGCTTTCATTTGCTTCTATCTCTTTGTTTTAGTGTAACTCCTTTTCTCTTTACCTCTTCTCTCTTGTTGTTTCCTTTACTACCATGTCTAATTAACTCCTTCATTGCATGGCTAACTAACTACTAACTCACTAATCTCTAACAACTTGATTGATAACCCAAATGAGTCAATAGTGTCAAACAAGTCTTGTGCAAACGAGAGTTATGACATCTTAAGATGAGGGTTCTAACTCTAACTTACTTTTCCTTTTAGCTCTCTTATATTTCAAACTTAACGGGTTTTTGATGATCTATAGAGTTTAAACTTTCCTTATTTTTGTAAGTTAGAGATTTTTCCTTTTAACTTTGTCGATACCATTAGTGCACTTGTGTCTTCTCGTATTCTCGCCTTCAATTGGATCTTGATAAGGGAATGTCTAAGTTTTTGGCCGTGTAAAGCTAAAGTTAAAGAATGAACTTTCACTCGATTTTCACGTGAATAGTTCCTATGCATAAGGGTTATGCTTGTCTATGATCCATCGTGAGGCCACATCTTCAAAAAGTTAGAGATTAGTGGGAGCACTTAGTAGAAAGTTAGCCATGCGCTTTTACCATTAAGGAAAATCATTTTTACAAACCACCAAACAATTCCAAACAATTCTTGAAACCAACTTCTTTTTATTTTTCAATCTCTTTATTTAAAATAAAGAACTTTCTCTTTTCTTGAACAAAGAAGCCGCATCAAGCTTTTATCGCTCTCCCTCCTTGTGGATACGACCCGTATAGCCACTTCGCTATTGTGGAGGAATCGCAAAAGCAGTAACATCGACCCACATTCCTTTACTTATTCTTGTGCTTGCTTTTTGCCGATCAGCTGTCACTCGTCTTATTCAAGAACTAGGCTGGGAGTTCTCATTAAAAAACCTCGGCCCACTGCACTATTTCTTGGGCGTGGATTGTCACCGTACAGCCTCAGGTTTATTTTTCTCTCAACAGAAGTACATCCGTGACTTGCTTCTCTAACTTAAGATGGATGGTGTCAAGCCTGTCAGCTCGCCTATGGCCACTTCCTGTAAGCTCTCCAAGATTGTTGGCAAGTCTCTCTCTGACCCCTTTGTCTATTGAAGTACTATTGGGGCTCTACAACGCCTAAGCTTTACCAGACCCGATATTGCCTTCTCGGTGAACAAGGTCGCTCAGTTCATGCAAACTCTAACCGATGAGCATTAGAGCGCTGTAAAACGAATCCTCTGTTACCTCAAATCTACCATTCAACATGGCCTTTTTTCTCTCTTGTCATTCTTTTGTACAGCTTACTGCTTACACCGATGCAGATTGGGCAGGGTCGATCGATGATCGAAAATCTACCAGTAACTATTGTGTCTTACTTGGTACAAATCTCATTTCTTGGAGCTCCAAGAAGCAGTGCACTGTGGCACGATCTAGCATTGAGGCAGAGTATAGGGGCGTGGCCAATGCTGCAGCAGAGGTCGTTTAGTTACAGTCATTACTTCGTGAGCTTGGAGTTCTGTAATCTCCCCTAATAGTTCTCTGTGACAATCTCGGTGCAACATATCTCTCGATCAATTCTATTCGTCACTCTCGCTCCAAACATGTTGAGATCGACATTCATTTTGTGAGTGACTATGTCGCTAATGGAGTCCTGAATGTTAGGTTTGTCAACACTAAAGGCCAACTAGCAGACATCCTTACTAAGCCTTTAAGTTCATTAAGGTTTTCTATGCTGAAGAACAAGCTCTCGGTTCTTTCGAACCTACTTCGCTTGCGGGGGTGTTAGAGATATCAATGACAACACGTAACTCATGTGAAATATGTGATCCATGTGAAAGACACCCCTCATGAAATCAACCAGATCCTAAAATCTCTCCATGATTATAGGAACACATGGGACACCATGTGTTTCTCATTCTTTCTCTCAATCAATATTTTCCTATTCTTTCTCTCAGTCAATGTTTTCCTATTGTATCTCCTAAATCAGTGTAAACATTTGATCAATATGTGCATATATATATATACAACCAAGAATCATAAGTAATGGTATCTTGTCTTTGCATAAATAAGTCTTCTTCTTCTTCTTTATCTTTACTTCCTCTCCATTTCATGTTGATTCGCGATGGAGGAAGCCAACAGTGAGATGCTTGGTCAGTGGAGATCGTATAACCCTTGGAGGACAAACGGTATTGCAAAAAACTGCCCCATGCAGTATCGAAAGGGATTGTGTATGGATATTTTTTTTGGGTTCGTAAGTTATAGACTGCTCTGAAAGAAAGAAAAAGAAAGAAAAATATTTGGACTGCGACTATTGCAATGTATGATGTATGATTCTTGTTTCTGTGATTAATTATAGTATATGGTTGGAGAATGAGCTGCTTGATACTTCCCAGCTCTCTGAAAGAACAGACGTTGCAAATATTCATGTTTGACACTTTGGATTTGAGCATAGGTTTCTAATTGCTGTGCATTATTTGATAAAATTATACCAATGGTGCTGTCCTTTTTCAACCTTGTTCCTGTTTTGCTTCCTTAATTTGTGCATATAGTCATTCCTGCTGTATTGACCCCCACACAGTGCTCTTAAAATTAAGCGAAACAATAGTGTCAGGTAGGGGTGGCAATTGGTTAGCAGGATCTGAGAAGATCTACTTGATTCATTTGTATTATAAATGATAGAATCCCACTAGAGAATTCTAATCTACTGACAAATTTTTGATGCATTGAAGGAGCTAAATTTACTTTTTAATCGGATCCAGATTAATGATATTTGAATCTAATTTTTAAGTTTCAATCCAAAAATTCAGACTAAAGTTTCAAATCCAAAAATTCAGACTAGTTTTATGTCCGGTTATCAATTAATGAGGCTCTATTCTTTCTGCTTAACGTACACTTGAATAGCTCTATAATTTGCAAATAATGTAGAGGAAAGCGCTCCAGGCTGCCGCGACCCCCACCTTGGTCCTAGGCGGAGGCGGGTTTGGGCTGTTCTGCAAATATTTTTAAAATAAATAATATAAACCGCATCCACAACTTCTATCTATCTTCTTGTTCTATCACCTATTTTTTTATCATTTATTTTTAATATTTATTTTAATTCAACTCTCTATCTCTCATCTTTTAATAGAGGGGAAATCTAGTAGAAATAAAAAAGAAAAAAAGAAAGAAAAAAATCAAACCTCTCTCATCTATCCAGAATTTCTATTCCTAATGCCTCTCTGCGTTCTATCTCTCATCTTTCTTACTCCCCCTTTTTCTTGAGAATTCTTCTTCTTAAACCCACAATAAACTAATAATATCCAGACTTATCACAAACCGTAAACCCCTAAAATGTATCATATTCGTTGCAATTCCTATGCGGATTTCACGGTAGATTTGACAATCTAGCGGCATCTCCAACTTACATAAATTATTTTTCACTCGCATTTTTAGCTAGTTAGCTCTATCGAAAATGCTCACTATATCCATTTTCTTCTTTTGCACATCGCAATCAAAGTACTCACTGAGTTCTATTTTTTGCATGAATTAGTTCTTTTTACAAAGTTTTGAAAAGTGCCTTTGTTCATAAGTAAATCTATGAAATTTGATTAAATTTATACCATCCAACAAAACCAATTTCCCTTCAAGTACAAGCTACCTTTTGTAGTCTAATACCAATTTGTTTTATTTAGTAGTCTTTTTAATTTTGAGATGCAAGAAATGTGCCCAAGAGCTTATCACTTCACTGCTATTTTATTTGTTTTTGTCTCAATTTGTGAAACTATTCTATAGATATCTGTTTTATAAGTTTATTTTTAGGTAGAATTTTTATTAAATTCATATCTGGAGTTCAAAGAAATGCCTCATGAATAAAATCATGAACTTCCCTGTGAGATTTTTTTGTATGGAGAACAGTTTTTGAAATTATTATTTTACAATGTTTTCGTGTCTTTTAACAGTAGATCTTTTTATCATATTTGTATTTACAATTTGAAGTAAATGACTCATATGATAGATAATGATAAACTTCTTTGTGTGAGATTTTAAAAATTTATGATTTTCTTCTATGTTTTAACTCTTTATGTTTCTTTTTTGTTTGTTTATTTTTGTTCTGGTACTTTAAAAATTTTCTTTCCTTCTTTTTTTGATATCATTTTACATTTTTATTCTTTATTTTATTTTCTAGGAGGTTTTAATTGATTTTTTTTCCTTATTGTTTCTTTCTTTTCTTTTTAGATTTTTTTATTTTCTTTTTCAGTAATGACTTATTTTCCTACTTTACTTTTATTTTTTTGGTTTTTACTTTTAATTCTTTGTTTTCATTTTTTCTAAGATTTTTTCTTTTAAATTCTTTTTCTCTTCCTTTGTTATTTTTCAAAATTATTTTTTTCTTCTCCCTTGTTTTATGAGTCTGTTATACTTTTTTATATTTTTATTTTTTATTTTTCTCTATATTTTCTATGTTTTTACTTTTTTCATATCTTTTGTCTATTTACTTTATTTTCCCTATCCTTTCTTTTTTTTTCTTTTGAAGTTTATCTTATTTACAATTTTATCGGTCATTGTTTCCTTTTAGATTTTTTTTTTGACTTTTCTCCATATTTTTCTTGACGTTTTCCAGTGATACTCTCCATACTTTTAGAATTATTTATTGGATTTTTTTTCTAGAATTCTTACATTTCTTCTTTCAATTCTGTCATGTTTTTTTCATTTGTTTTCTTTTATTCAAAAGTTTCTACTTCTTCTCTTTTTTAAAATTTTCTCTCTTTATGTTTCAGATATTATTCCATTTTTTCCTCTTTTATTTTTTATTTTATTTATTTTTATTTAATTTGTAGTGGTCAAATTCTAACCCCATCCAAGATGACGACACATGTCCCTCATTTTTCAACCCTTTGAGGGTATATCACAGCTCTCCTTCGAAATCCATATTATTTTCGCATTCCTCTAGATCTTCTCCGCTCTGAGAATTCCTCCATTTCGAAGAATTCAGCTCCGAACCGAGCAGCTTCAGCAACAGTTCTCACCTTCGATCTTCGTGACGGTTGCGCCATCTTATTTTCCTCCACGTTCATAACGTATAACGGCACTCAGCGCGAGTAGTTATAGACAATGGCAAATTTTTCTACATGCAATCTCTACAAGCCAGCACCACTGATCACTGACGTACAATAAATCGACTTGTGCAAATTATGCAGTTACGAAGATCTCGCCCGCATCATTGGTTGTCATGCCAACAGCTCAGTCGAGTATAAGTAAATCTCATTCTCCAACGAAGGGGGATTCAATCTCAAATACTATAAGAACCGAATTCTGAGAAAAACCTACACTGGTCTTCAAAATTCCTATAATCCTTATAAATTAAGAAATATAGTGAAGCTTCTCCTCCTCCCCGTGGTTTTTTCCGATTAAGGGTTTTCACGTAAAATCTTGTGTGTCCCCTTTTTGTGTTGTACTTTATTTACTTGCACTACTAACTACTTCTATCACTTGTGGTGAGAATTGACCATTCAATCACTTGTGGTGAAAAATCACCACCATAAACTGGTGCTTTCGTTGAGAGCTGAGTCCTACACTCAAGATCTCCTCCCTAAAAATCTTCCTAAAAATACTTTTCTCAAAAAGCCTCTTCCACAGCGTTGATGGTACAAGAAAGCAAACTATCACTCTCAATGGTACCATGCCAAAGGGCAAGGCTATCAGCACCATTGGGGGCACGATCCCCTGCCAGTCATCGATCTGCCGCATATTATCGAGAACCACTGTTCCTCCTTGCCTCAAAGGAGCAGCCGCTAGTCCTCAACCACCGCAGCTCTTTCAGATGCTCACCGACATGAAAGAGCAGATGAAGGAGCAACAAGCCCGGTCAGATCATGCAGGAGCAGGCGACTGTCGACCGTGAGAATGCCATCCACGAACAGGAAGCATTAAGGCAGCTCAACAACTAACTCCAGACCCAAATTGTGGCCCTCCAGAACAACATGATTCCGATGTAGTTAGAAAGCGAGCCTAAAGTCAGCGGGCCTCCCGACTTCCAAGCCCTAGATGAGCTGATCCAAAGACGGATCGTAGAGGCTAAGATGCAAAGCTGCCCAATGCTTTCAACTAACCAAGCTTCGACTCCCCTCTCTCCAAGAAGATCCTGGAGTGCGAGTTTTCGAATAAATTATCAACTTCAACCTTCGACTATTATCCGGTGAGAGTGACCCAGTTTAGCACATCAGGCATTTTCGGAACAAGATGGTGATCTCCTCCTGTAACAATCAGATCATGTGCCTCACTTTTCCTTTAGTCTGAAAGGTGTGGCCTCATATTGGTTCTACTTCCTTCCTCCACAATCTCTCCATAACTTTAAGGAGGTGTCCAAAACGTTCCTCACCCAGTACACATCTCGTTGGGAGACTAAGAGGAATAACCATCATCTTCTTACAGTCAAAATAAGGCAGAGCGACAACCTCCTATCTTACATCGGCTACTTCCAGAGCCAACTAGCCAAGGACCCCAACTGCGATGGAGACGTCTCTGCCTTACATTCATCAACGGGCTATAAGTCTCTCAACGCCTGTACAAGCATTTTTTGAAACACAACATCACCCTAATGAATGTAGTTCTATGCTGAGCTCAATCCTATATTCAGTTGGAGGAGGCAATGAAAACTTCCTCAAACTATCCGTGAAGCCTGGCAACCATGAAAGAAACTCAAAGTCTCTGCATTAGGCCTCCGCCTATGCCTAAGATCAGAACCGGGGGCAACCTGCCTACAAGAGACAAGCGCTTTGTTGGCCCAAAGGCCCATCACTCTAATTTTGATGATGATCAACTTATGTAGTTATAGTACTAATGATCTTGTATTTATTTAGTCTCAGATTTGTGATCAAGATCTTAGTTGGTGTGTAACTTCAACAAAGGATTTAAAGTTAAGTTTTGGAGCTAGCACGGTTTGATTCAAGAGCTTGTGCATCAAGACCACATCAAGTACTCAAGAGGAGTCTAGCTCTTTGGATCGAGTTTGACCAAGTCAAGAAGATGAGAAGACTTCAAGTGAAAACTTTCAAGAAGATGAAGACTTGTGTCTAGATTTATTTTATAAAATTTTATTTTTAGATAAAATGTAAAGGATAGAATAATTGGTGGATTGCTCAAGTTACCATATACACACACACTCTTGATATAGATATGTTTTCATAAAAGAATTTTATTTTAGAAAAATGCAAAGAGATTTCATTTTAGAAAAGACTTTTCATGTTGACAAATTACCGGTTTGGTTTTTGGTATTCTAGTTTACATGTTTTAACCAAAACCGTATTTAGAGCTTAATGTCAAAACATAGATATTTCACCATGTTTGTGTAGTGGATCAATTCCATACACTCTATGCTTTAAAAGTTGTTTAAAAATCTTATTTTTGTATTTGGAAGAGTTTTCGAAAAACAAATTTTACAAAAACTGTATTTTTCCTTAGAAGGTTGGTTTCTAGAAAATACAGTTTTTGTTTTTGACCAATATTTTAGAGTTACAAAAATAGTTCAAATTATTTGTAACATGCCTTGATTTTGTGCAAGCATGTTTGTATATCAAAGTTTAATACTGAAACTATTTTTGTAGATTTTTCATGATTTTACGAGATTTTATTTGAGCCAAAATGACCAAGTTTTCTTTTCCAAAAATCTGTTTTCTGGCTTCAGCCGGTCGACCGAACCGGTCGACCGCGCGACGTGCACAGACGTGCACGCCAGTCTGGCTGGAGGGCCGGTCGACCGTCCAGAGAGCTCTGCTCTCTGGAAAGCCCCGGTCGCTGGACAGAAAGTCTGCTCTGTTGGCCCAAAGGCTTTCCACTCTAGTTTTGATGATGATTAACTCATGTAGTTATGTGTACTAATAATCTTGTGATTTTAGTTTCAGATCATTAATCAAGATATTAGTAGGTGATTAGGTTCAACAAGATGGTTTGGAAGCTTTCACATAGTGATTCAAGAGCCCGAGCGACAAGATCATATATAGCACTCATTGGAGTCAAGCTCGGTGGATCACGAAGTTTTGGATCAAGTCAGCTTGGAGACGGCGCTCTACAAGAAGACTTCGGTACCCTACTTTAGTTTTTTGTTTAGATCCAAATTGTAAAGATTAGAATAGTATGATATGCTCAAGTTCACAACACACACGTTTCATGTTTTGAATATTGGTTTTCGGTTTTTCCGTTTTTGATTTAACCGATCTTGGTTTCATGAATAAATAGATTCAAAACAAGTTTACATGGTTTAATATATATTAGATTTGCTCTATATACATGCATGCTTAACTTCCTAGACAAACTTAGTTTTGACTTACTTATTCATGTGTTTTATGTTTTAGTATTTTTAACAAAACATATTTTGGAATTAAAGTAAAAAACATGGATATATATATGTTTCACGTATATAGGATTATATCCATATACATCATGCCTAAATGTTGTTTAATATCATATTTTGTATTTGGATGAGTTTTGGACAAAATGTATTTTCTATTCAAAAATCCAAGTTTTAGAAAATACAAGTTTTGGATTTTGGTAAAAATGATAAGACACAAAAATGTTTCAAAATGTTTGTTATTTGTGATAAATTTTTATCACAAGTTTATATTTCAAATAAAATGATAAAACTATTTTTGTGTATTTTTAGAAGATTTATGAGAATTTTTAGGATTGAAAATTACATGTTTTTCTGGCCAGAATTGCTGCTGCCAGGCTAGGTCGGTCGTCCGGACGGTCGACCGTACCAAGTAGCCGGTCGACCGTCCGGGTCGACCGACGTGCACAGACACGTGCACGCTGGCTGCCCCACTAGCCGGTCGACCGCACGGTCGACCGACTAAGAGCAGGTTGCTCTCTGTTTGTTACGGTCGACCGAGCGGTCGACCGGCCAGAGAGCCGTTGCTCTGTGGCTCTGGGGACGGTCGACTGTCAGGTCGACCGATGGCACAACGGTCTGAAATATGACCGTTGGACGGTCGACCGCCCGGTCGACCGCTGGTTCAGTTTTGGCAGTTTCTGCTGCCAACGGCTAGTTTTCCAAATGGCCTATAAATACCCAATTGGAAAGAGGTTTTCTCTAAGATTTTTTTGTGCGAATTTTTCCTAACTCTCTAGTGTTTTCACAGCAATCAAAAGAAGTTTTTGGGCTTTATATTGATCAATCTATTTGGTGTTTTTGCTAGGGTTTGGAAAATCAAGAAAGGGTTTTTGGGAAAAGTTTTTGATTCAACTTCTTCATCTTGATTTCTAGTTTTTCCCAAAGATTTTCTTTGAGTTTTTGATTTCCATTCCTTTGGTTTTCTCCACACTTGAGCTACATCTACTATCTCATTCTATAGAATCTTTATGTAGGAAAGAAATTATTTGTGGTTGTTGTTTAGACCACCAAGTTGAAAACCTTATCTTTGCTTGGCTTTGTGCCTTTCCCTCATTGTGTTGAGGAGGTTGTGAATTTGGGTTGTATCCCTCAAGTGGTGAGGTGATCCTTGTGTTGCTTTGTGCTAATCCCTCAAGTTGTGAGGTGATTGTTTGTTGGCTTGGAGTTGTGCCTCAAGGAGGAGGTTGTGTTTGTAAGGAGAGGAGTTGGGTACTCCTTATAATTGTTATTGACCCAAATTCTCGGTGGAGATTCCCTTTGTGGGAGTCCTTTGTGAACAAGCTAGTGGGCTTAAAATCCTTCTGGGTGAAGGCGGGGATGTAGAGCTGGGTGCTCGAACCTCGAAACATATCTTGTTGTTTGCGCTTGATCCCTTGGCTCTTACTCTCTCTTTCTCTATATTGTGCCTTACATAAATTCGTATTGTTTATACCCAATATTTGCTTGGCTTGTTTGACTGTGCATCTATTGTTAATTGCAATTAGTTTTTAAATTCCGTATTAAGTTCATTAGATTAGCATAATCACCTATTCACCCCCCTCTAGGTGATTTTCAATTGGTATCAGAGCCTACGCTCCTGATATTTAGGTTTAACCACGTAGGAGTGAGATCTTGGTTTGCTAATCTTCATTTGCATTTTCTCTTGCACACATTTAGTTTGCACTCATGGATAGCCCTCCTATGTTTGACTTTTTTAGACTTGATGTTTGGAAGGCCAATATGAGTAGTCATTTGAAAACCCTAGGACATCTAGTTTATCAAGCCACTACTAATGAATCCTACCCAAATCATAGCAAGCATAAAAAGGCAAATGCATTAGTACTTAAAACACTTAGAGCATCTCTTAATGAAGATCTTTTACCGGTGTTTGATCATTATGATTCGGCTTTTGCAGTTTGGAGCATTTTGACTTCTCCCGAGCTACCAAGGATTATCAACAAGTTGAGGAGATTTAGGAGAGACAAGTCCGACGAGCATTGCCTCATAGTCCAAGGGAAAGACTCCCTTGAGGTACAATCGGATTCCCAACTAGATGATAGCTCTAGCTCATATTGCTATGGATGTTTTGAAGTTCAAAATTTGAATGTAGAACTTGCATCTAAACTTGAAAATTTTGTTGAAAAACATGATCTTTTGAAAAAGAAACATTTTGATTTTAAAGGAGAAATGAAGGATTTATGCTCTAGTTTTGAATTGGTTTTATAAGAGAAGGAAGAGATTACTAGTGAACGTGACTCACTAAGATCTCAACTAGACCATGCCCTAAATGAGATTGATATTTTGAAAAACAAAAATGATTGTGATGATGCTGTGAAAAACAATGAGGTTTTATCTTCAAAATTGGATTTTGTTTTAAAAGATAACCTTGTTTTGAAAAATGAAATTGATTTCATTACAAAAGAATTGGATTTGGTTTTGAAGAAAAATGAATCTTTAAAAATTGATATAAATTCTCATGTTTGCCATGCTAGTGTAGATTCTCCTAGCATATCTATTGCATGCTCCACTTTATCTTTAAGTATTGAAAATGATATAAATGTTTTAAAGAAAAGTGTTGATTGTTTGGGCTCCACTTTGAGCCAATGTGCTTTGAATCATACACACTTGGAAACCTTGGTTCGTAAGAAACAAGGTCCATCTTTACATGTACACCCTCCACGGCATACACGTGCTTCCCACGGTCACCACTATTACATGTATGCTCATGTGTACACTTGTACACATTGTGGTCGAAAAGGCCACCTTGCTAGATTTTGCTATGATCGTTTACATATTGAAAATTTAGCGAATAATCTTGTTTGGGTTAGGAAAGATACTAACCCCTATGGACCCAAAAGAAAATGGGTACCAAAGACCACCCCTAAAATATTTGATGTAGGTGTGGGCTCTCGCATCACTTGAGAGTAGCGGTGCCTTGGAGTGGATGCGTTTCGTGCTTAAGAGAAAACAAATTTGAATGCATCACTTTCAAGGGAAGTTTGGTGGAGGAGGACCACCATTGGTTTGGAGAACTAGAGAGGTGCCTTTATCGGTTTTGGTATCGATCTCTAACTCCCGTTTTTATTTACATGCTTTCACATCATTGATTTATAGCATGTCATGTTTTATTGTTCATTATGATTATGCCATGTGATTTAATTAGTGGTATACATGTTTAGTTATTTGAGACACCCATGGACCTATCTTTGTGTTCTCACCTTGTTTTTAACTAATATGTATGCTCTAAATCTAATACATATGCATACACATAATGATCATATGGATGTTTATGATTTTTGTTTTATTTTGATGTTTATAGTTTATTATGTTAAATACCATGACTCTTAGATCATTGACATGCATGTATAGCTTTTGAGATCACCCATGCTTATATGGACCCATTTGTTGTGTTCTCACCATTCGTTTAGCTATTATGTATATCATGATTCTAATAGCATGTGGATTTACATAATGATCATGTTTATGATTTTCATGTTGATTATTTCCCGTTTTATGCTTCATGATTTGATTACTTGTTTAGATGTTAGTTTTCATTAAGACTAGAATTTATACTTGTATATGTAGTGGGACACAAATAAATCTTTATATATGTTTGTCCTTGGATGCTTATTTGTACCCATTAGATGTGCTAGTATAGTCTAGTTTTGATGATTCATGCATTCTAACTTGTATTCCCTATTTTGGACATGTTTTATGATCATGTGTTTTCGCTTCATGTATATGTTTATTTTGCCAAACTTTAAGATATACATGTATGCCCCTTGAGTCTTTTGCTTTTCATGCAAATCTTTATTATGGACTCAAATTGTGTTTAGGAATATGTATGTATACTTTTTGTGTTATCAAAACATACATATGCCTTGAAGTATAAATTAGTTTTATTGAAAATTTTAGATTTTCATGTTTCATGTTTAAAGGAATTTAAATTGAGCTTAATTGAATATTTTCATGTTGATATGTGTCACATAACACTTGTACACTCACTTTATTAGGTTTCTCATGACTTTGTTTTCATGAGTATGATATGGGCTTTATGGTTTTTGAGTGTTTAGCAATCATGTGAATTACATGTGTTTCATGAAAAACAATTTTATTTTTGTTCCTTGCTTGAAGGATTTCGTACTAGTTAACAAATTTTTTCATAACTAGTTCGTATTCTTCACTTTGATAGAGTTTTTCAAACGTACTCTATTTTCAAACCTGTTTTTGAAAACCCCTACCTTAATGGATGGTTGGATGGGAGATCATGCTCATGTATGCCTTATAGTGAAAATCATTTTAAACCTGAACATGATTGGGAGGCTAGGTAATATGAGAAATACACTTGATCATTATTGTTATTTCAATTGGTATCATTGAAATTCTTTCAATTGGTATCAATGTTGACATTTTTGTATACTCATATAACTTTTGTATATGTATGCTTGCACTTCAAAGAATATCATTTTCAATTGGTATCTAATTTTCATACATATATATGTTTTTATTTGTGCTTATTATATTCATATATCTTAGAGCACAAATTTTGATCATGATAAAGCTTGTTTTATATTAACTATCTTGTTCAATTGACTAGTTTTCAATTGGTATCCATATACAAGCTTTGCATGCTTTCATTTAGTATTTCATAAAGAGGGAGAAAACTTGTATTTCATCTTTCAATTGGCATTTGATTTCCACTCTCATACTTTATGATTGAAAATTTCAATTTGGTATCATATGAAAAATATTTACAATTGGTATCAAAATCCTTGTTTAGAAATTCAAAATTTGTTATGTTTAATTTCAATTAGTATCAAGATTGTTTTCTTATAATTGGTATCTTATGCCTTAAAAAGAATAATAATTTCAATTGGTATTAAGATTTATATTTAGAAATTCAAAATTTGTAATGTTTAATTTTAATCGGTATCACGATTGTTTATTTACAATTGGTATGTTGTTTGTTTACTTATCAATTGGTATCAAGATCTTTGTTTTTCAACTGGTATAGTTTCACTTTTAATTGGTATCAATATGCACTTCATTGACACATTTTTAATTGGTATCATATTTGATTTGACCCCTTATTGATATCATTTTTGTTTTAGACAAAAAAGGGGAGAACATTTTGTTTTTGATCATCCCTTTATTGATTCTTTGTTTTGAACAAAAAGGGGAGAAGAATATATTTTTTTAACCCCTTTGTTGATGATTGACAAAAAGGGGAGAATTATTTGAGAAGTTTTATATATGCATGTTTATGTTTTGCATATATTAAGTTTAATTTAGTTTAATTTTAATTGGTATCTAGAGCATGTTTTGTTTTTGAACATTTCATTGGTATCTAGAGCATTTTATTGTTTATGCATAGATATGCATTCATGTTTAAGAGCCTTCATTGCATATTTATTTTTATTTCTTTATGCATGAGTTAAGGGGGAGCTTCTTTGAAGCTTAACTTTAATCCATGCATATATAACTCCATGAGTTTTGTCATCATCAACAAGGGGGAGATTGTTGGCCCAAAGGCTTTCCACTCTAGTTTTGATGATGATTAACTCATGTAGTTATGTGTACTAATAATCTTGTGATTTTAGTTTCAGATCATTAATCAAGATATTAGTAGGTGATTAGCTTCAACAAGATGGTTTGGAAGCTTTCACATAGTGATTCAAGAGCCCGAGCGACAAGATCATATATAGCACTCATTGGAGTCAAGCTCGGTGGATCACGAAGTTTTGGATCAAGTCGGCTTGGAGACGGCGCTCTACAAGAAGACTTCGATACCCTAGTTTAGTTTTGTGTTTAGATCCAAATTGTAAAGATTAGAATAGTATGATATGTTGGCCCAAAGGCCTATCACTCTAGTTTTGATGATGATCAACTCATGTAGTTTTAATTACTAATGATCTTGTGTTTAATTAGTGACAGATTCTTTATCAAGATCTTAGTAGGTGTGGAGCTTCAACAAAGGATTTAAAGACAAGTTGGAAGCTAGCACCGGTTGATTCACGAGCCTATGCATCAAGAACACATCTAGAGATGAGCTCGGTGGATTGCATTTGGACCAAGTCAAGAAGATGAGAAGCCTTCAAGTGAAGACTTCAAGAGGATGAAGACTTGTGTCTAGGTATAAGATTTTTATTTGTTTTAGTTAAAATGTAAAGGATAGAATAGATTGGTGGATTGCTCAAGTCATATCACACACACACTCTTGAGATTTAATTGTCTTTTCATAAAAGAATTTTTAGTTAGAAAAGACTCTTTCTTTTTGGTAAAAAGATATTTCATTGGACAAAATACATGTCTTGGTTTTTTATGTTACCTATATACATATCTTTCAAAACAAGTTTAGAGCCTTATGTCAAAAACTAGATATTCATCTTATTTGTGTAGTGGATCATATCCATACACACTATGCTTTAAAAGTATATCTTGTTTTTGTATTTGATGAGATTTTCCTTATGACAAAATATCTACTTTGGGTTTTGGTAATTTCTTATATACATATCCTTTAACCAAAACAAGTTTAGTGCTTTATGTCAAAAACTAGATATTTCATCTTGATTGTGTGGTGGATCATATCCATACACACTTTGCTTTATAAGTTCAAAATATCTTGTTTTTGTATTTTGTGAAGTTATGGAAAAACAAGTTTTAGAAAAACATATTTTTAGAAAAACAGTTTTTATTTTGGTTGAAACTATTTTTCTGGATTTACTGTGAATTTCTGGGATTTTTATTAAGTTAAAAGACCAATCTTTAATCCCATTTTTCTGGTTCTGGCAGTTCTGATTTTTCAGAACTGACAGTGGCCGGTCGACCGGGTCGGTCGACCGACATGCACAGACGTGCACGCCAGTGTGCACTGGAGGATCGGCCGACCGGGCCGGTCGACCGCTTCAGAGAGCTTTGCTCTCAGGAAATCTCGGTCGACCGGGTCGGTCGACCGACAGAGAGTTTACTCTCTTCTCCAGTTGCTCGGTCGACCGGGTCGGTCGACCGGAGGCTGCAACGGTCGGATTTTGACCGTTGCCGGTCGACCGGACCGGTCGACCGGAAGCTCTGACAGAGCCCAACGGTCAGATTTTTCTGGCCTCTATAAAAGGGGTTTTTGTCATTGTTTTGAGCCAAGATTTTTGGAGACCTTAGAGCCTGTTTTCTCATATTCAATTCAGAGGTTTTTCTCCACAAAAATAGTGAGCTAATACTTCCAATCAAAAGGGAAGATTTTATAAGAGTGTAAAAGTGATTTCTTGATATTTTCACCAAAGATTCTTTCCTTGCTTTCTCACACAAACACTTGAGCATCCATTGAGCTATTCATCCTATAGGTGTTGTAGTGAGAGTCTTTGTAGGTGATCAAGTGTTTAGATCACCAAGATTTCATCTTGTTCTTCGAGGAGACGGGCAAGTGTGCTCGTTGTGGTGTGGAGTTCGGGTGTGAACTCTTGTAGTGCGAGGTGCGGCCTCGGCGAGTCGGTGGACTTGCGTGTGTAAGGGACTTGGGAGTCCGAGGGATTGTAGGTGTTGCGGCACCAAGGAGAGATCCGGTTGGATCGTGCATAGTGGAAATCCTTCGTGTGTCGAAGGCGGGGATGTAGAGCAAGTGTGCTCGAACCTCGAAACAAACCCTTTGTGTTTGCGATTGCTCACTCTTGCTCTCTCTCTTTCTCTTTGTCTCTTTTATATCTTGCATTACTTACATTGTCTTTACTTTACATGCTTGATATACCCTTGTGCTTATATTGTTATATACTTGCGTGGGATTGCTTGTTAACACTAGTATTCAACCAAGAGAGCCAACGCGGCACCTCAACCCATTCAAGGGGAATCTAGAGGAGCTTGTCCAGAGCCTCGCAAGGGGAATTCGGCAACACTCTTGAGTTATACATAAGTGTTTAATTAAAAGAAGTTTATTTGGTCATCTTAGTTTTAATTCCGCATTATTTGTTCATAAGTGACCATTAGATTAGCCATCACCTATTCACCCCCCCTCTAGGTGATCTTACATGATATGCTCAAGTTCACAACACACACGTTTCATGTTTTGAATATTGGTTTTCGGTTTTTCCGTTTTTAGTTTAACCGATCTTGGTTTCATGAATAGATAGATTCAAAACAAGTTTACATGGTTTAATGTATATTAGATTTGCTCTATATACATGCATGCTTAACTTCCTAGACAAACTTAATTTTGACTTACTTATTCATGTGTTTTATGTTTTGGTATTTTTAACAAAACATATTTTGGAATTAAAGTCAAAAACATGGATATATATATATATATGTTTCATGTATATAGGATTATATCCATATACATCAAGCCTAAATGTTGTTTAATATCATGTTTTTATATTTGGATGAGTTTTGGACAAAATGTATTTTCTATTCAAAAATTCAAGTTTTAGAAAATACAAGTTTTGGATTTTGGTAAAAATGATAAGACACAAAAATGTTTCAAAATGTTTGTTATTTGTGATGAAATTTTATCACAAGTTTATATTTCAAAATAAAATGATAAAACTATTTTTGTGTATTTTTAGAAGATTTATGAGAATTTTTAGGATTGAAAATTACATGTTTTTCTGGCCAGAATTGCTGCTGCCAGGCTAGGTCGGTCGTCCGGACGGCCGACCGTACCAAGTAGCCGGTCGACCGTTCGGGTCGACCGACGTGCACGGATACGTGCACGCTGGCTGCCCCATTAGCCGGTCGACCGCACGGTCGACTGACTGAGAGCAGGTTGCTCTCTGTTTGTTACGGTCGACCAAGCGGTCGACTGGCCAGAGAGCCGTTGCTCTCTGGCTCTGGGGACGGTCGACCGCCAGGTCGACCGATGGCACAACGGTCTGAAATATGACCGTTGGACGGTCGACCGCTTGTTCAGTTTTGGCAGTTTCTGCTGCCAACGGCTAGTTTTTCAAATGGCCTATAAATACCCCATTGGAAGAGGTTTTCTCTAAGATTTTTTTGTGCGAATTTTTCCTGACTCTCTAGTGTTTTCACAGCAATCAAAAGAAGTTTTTGGGCTTTATATTGATCAATCTATTTTGTGTTTTTGCTAGGGTTTGAAAAATCAAGGAAGGGTTTTTGGGAAAAGTTTTTGATTCAACTTCTTCATCTTGATTTCTAGTTTTTCCCAAGATTTTCTTTGAGTTTTTGATTTCCATTCCTTTGGTTTTCTCCACACTTGAGCTACATCTACTATCTCATTCTATAGGATCTTTGTGTGGGAAAGAAATTATTTGTGGTTGTTGTTTAGACCACCAAGTTGAAAACCCTATCTTTGCTTGGCTTTGTGCCTTTCCCTCATTGTGTTGAGGAGGTTGTGCATTTGGGTTGTATCCCTCAAGTGGTGAGGTGATCCTTGTGTTGCTTTGTGCTAATCCCTCAAGTTGTGAGGTGATTGTTTGTTGGCTTGGAGTTGTGCCTCAAGGAGGAGGTTGTGTTTGTAAGGAGAGGAGTTGGTACTCCTTGTAATTGTTATTGCCCCAAATCCTCGGTGGAGGTTCCCTTTGTGGACAAGCTAGTGGACTTAAAATCCTTCTGGGTGAAGGCGGGGATGTAGAGCTGGGTGCTCGAACCTCGAAACATATCTTGTTGTTTGCGCTTGATCCCTTGGCTCTTACTCTCTCTCTATATTGTGCCTTGCATAAATTCATATTGTTTATACCCAATATTTGCTTGGCTTGTTTGAGTGTGCATCTCTTGTTAATTGCAATTAGTTTTTAAATTCCGCATTAAGTTTATTAGATAAGCATAATCACCTATTCACCCCCCTCTGTGTGATTTTCATCTGTATCCAATTCTCGGTCGACTGCTGCCCCAACGGTCAGAAATCTGACCGTTGGCGGTCGACCGGGCGTCGACCGTCAGGCCATCTGGCTCCCAACGGCTAGTTTTTCTAACTCTATAAATTGGGGCATTTGGGGGCTGTTTTCTATAAGATTTTAAGAAGAGTTTTGGGCTAGTTTTTTCCACTCTTTTCAGTGGTTTTATCCACAAGTTTTAGAGCCAATATTTCCAAATTAAAAGAGAGTTTATCAAGAGTATTTCTAGAGTGATTTTCTTGTGTTTTTCACCACACATTCCATCCTTATTTTTCTCACAAACACTTCAGCTATCCATTGCTATATCTACCTATTGGAGTGTTATTGTGAGAGTGTTTATTGGTGATCAAAGTGTTTAGATCACCAAGAGTTCTTTCTTGTACTTTGAGGAGGCGGACTTGCGGGTTCGCGGTGGTTTCGAGTTCGTGTATGAACTCCTTGTTTGAAGTGCGGCCTCGGCGAGCTAAAGAGCTTGCGGTGTGTACGGACTAGGGAGTCCTAGAGCTTGTAGGTGTTGCGGCACCGAGTGATCTGGTGGGATCGATTATAGTGGAATCCTTCAAGTGTGAAGGCGGGGATGTAGAGCAAGTGTGTTCGAACCTCGAAACAAATCTCCCGTGTTTGCGATTGCTCACTCTCTATCTCTTTGTCTTTATATCTTGCATACTATTATTCTGTTTATCTTTATATGCTTGATATTCATTGTGTACTTTATTGTATATGCTTGGGGATTGTTTGCTAACACTTGTATTTAACCAAGAGAGCCAACGCGGCACCTCAACTCTTATTTAGAGGAATCTTGAGGAGTTAGTCCAGAGCCCTTCACGGGAAATTCGGCTACACTCTTGTGTTATACGTGGTGTTTAGTTTAAGAATTTTAATTTGTATCATATAAGTTTTTAATTCTACATTTAGTGACCATTAGATTAGCCATCACCTATTCACCCCCCCTCTAGGTGATTTTACAAATTTTGAATTTTTCTCAATGAAACAAATTTTGAGATCAAATTTTAAGATATCATATAAATAAAAATTTTAAGATACCATTTGTAGTCAAATTTTAAGATACCATTGTAAATAATCATTATAATTTTTGAATTTTTTTTAAATATGTAAAACATCTTGATACCAATTGAAATTTATGATAAATTTGAAACATATTGATACCAATTGAAAATAAAGTTTTAAATCAAGCTTAGCATAAACTATGTGCTTTTAAATATGTAACCAATTATAAAGCAAGCACACGTAAATCATATATATGTATGAAAAGAGAATATCAATAGAAATTGATATTATTTGAAATGAAGCATACATATATAGGAAACAAAATATGAGTATATACAAAATGAAAATACCAATTGAGATCAAGTATATAACTCATAGTTACTAAATGAAGAATAATAACTAGTTAAATTAATTTTTGAAAACCTAGTTAAAGATCCTTAAAAAACATCAAAACATGTGTTTTTCATGAATTATACCAATACACAAAATTCAACACTCGAAGTCTATAAAGCTCAAAATACTCATGAAGTTATATATGCATGGATTAAAGTAAAGCTTCAAGGAAGCTCCCCCTTAACTCATGCATAACAAATAAACAAATAAATATGCAATGAATGTATATGCAACTCTAGGAGATAAACATGCCAACATACATATTTATGAGCATTCAAACAAATCAAATTCTTTTTCTCCTATTTGCAAAACAAAACATATATGCATAAACATAAATACTTCTCCCTTTATGAATAAAGTAAGGAAAACATGCATATACTAAAATACTTCTCCCTTTTTTGTCAATCATCAACAAAGGGTCAAAGTAAAAACAAATCAATAAATTCTTCTCCCCTTTTTGTCCGAAACAAAGAATCAATAAAGGGGTAAACTTAAACAAATCAATAAAAGGTTATATGCGATGTACATTCATGAAGAGGAAGACGCTAAGTTAGCTTCCCTACATATATGCATTACATAAAGAAGTGATGACAAGCCCTAATTCACATAACACATAATCTGTAATGCATAAGAGGAGATGTGAAGCTCCCCTTACACACGTGTACCGCATAAAGAAGAGTTGTCAAGCTCCTCAATATAAGATACACTCAACATGAATATATATGTAGAAGAGATGTTAAGCTCCCTTGCATATAGGCAATACAAATCAAAACATTTTTAATTATTTCTTATTAACTTCATGAGTTTTGTCATCATCAAAAAGGGGAAATTGTTGGCCTAAAGGCCCATCACTCTAGTTTTGATGATGATCAACTCATTTAGTTATAGTACTAATGATCTTGTGTTTATTTATTTTCAGATTTGTGATCAAGATCTTAGTTGGTGTGTAGCTTCAACAAAGGATTTAAAGTCAAGTTTTGGAGCTAGCACGGTTTGATTCAAGAGCTTGTGCATTAAGACCACATCAAGTACTCAAGAGGAGTCTAGCTCTTTGGATCGAGTTTGAACCAAGTCAAGAAGATGAGAAGACTTCAAGTGAAGACTTCAAGAAGATGAAGACTTGTGTCTAGGTTTGTTTTTATAAGATTTTATTTTTAGATAAAATGTAAAGGATAGAATAGTTGGTGGATTGCTCAAGTTACCATATACACACACACTCTTGATATAGATATGTTTTCATAAAAGAATTTTATTTTAGAAAAATGCAAAAGAGATTTCATTTTAGAAAAGACTTTTCATGTTGATAAATTACCGGTTTGGTTTTTTGTATTCTAGTTTACATGTTTTAACCAAAACCATATTTAGAGCTTAATGTCAAAAACATAGATATTTCACCATGTTTGTGTAGTGGATCAATTCCATACACTCTATGCTTTAAAAGTTGTTTAAATATCTTGTTTTTGTATTTGGAAGAGTTTTTAAAAAACAAATTTTACAAAAACTGTATTTTTCCTTAGAAGGTTGGTTTCTAGAAAATACAGTTTTTGTTTTTGACCAATATTTTCAAGTTATAAAAATAGTCCAAATTATTTGTAACATGCCTTGATTTTGTGCAAGCATGTTTGATATCAAGTTTAATACTGAAACTATTTTTGTAGATTTTTCATGATTTTATGGGATTTTATTTGAGCCAAAATGACCAAGTTTTCTTTCCCAAAAATCTGTTTTCTGGCTTCAGCCGGTCGACCGGACCGGTCGACCGCGCGACGTGCACAGACGTGCACGCCAGTCTGGCTGGAGGGCCGGTCGACCGGGACGGTTGACCGTCCAGAGAGCTCTGCTCTCTGGAAAGCCCCGGTCGACCGGACAGAGAGTCTGCTCTCTGTATCCAGGCCTCGGTCGACCGGGCCGGTCGACCGCTGCCCTAACGGTCAGAAATCTGACCGTTGGCGGTCGACCGGGCGGTCGACCGTCAGGCCATCTGGCTCCCAACGGCTAGTTTTTCTAGCTCTATAAATTGGGGCACTTGGGGGCTGTTTTCTATAAGATTTTAAGAAGAGTTTTGGGCTAGTTTTTCCCACCCTTTTCAGTGGTGATATCCACAAGTTTTAGAGCCAATATTTCCAAATCAAAAGAGAGTTTATCAAGAGTATTTCAAGAGTGATTTTCTTGTGTTTTTCACCACACATTCCATCCTTATTTTTCTCACAAACACGTGAGCTATCCATTGTTATATCTACCTATTGGAGTGTTATTGTGAGAGTGTTTATTGGTGATCAAAGTGTTTAAATCACCAAGAGTTCTTTCTTGTACTTTGAGGAGGCGGACTTGCGAGTTCGCGGTGGTTTCGAGTTCGTGTGTGAACTCTTTGTTTGAGGTGCGGCCTCGGCGAGCTAAAGAGCTTGCGATGTGTACGGACTAGGGAGTCCGAGAGCTTGTAGGTGTTGCGGCACCGAGTGATCCGGTGGGATCGATTATAGTGGAAATCCTTCAAGTGTGAAGGCGGGGATGTAGAGCAAGTGTGCTCGAACCTCGAAACAAATCTCTCGTGTTTGCGATTGCTCACTCTCTATCTCTTTGTCTTTATATCTTACATACTATTATTGTGTTTATCTTTATATGCTTGATATTCATTGTGTGCTTTATTGTATATGCTTGGGGATTATTTTCTAACACTTGTATTTAACTAAGAGAGCCAGCGCGGCACCTCAACTCTTATTTAGAGGAATCTTGAGGAGTTAGTCCAGAGCCCTTCACGGGGAATTCGGCTATACTCTTGTGTTATACGTGGTGTTTAGTTTAAGAATTTTAATTTGCATCATATAAGTTTTTAATTTCACATTTAGTGACCATTAGATTAGCCATCACCTATTCACCCCCCCTCTAGGTGATTTTACACGCTTCTGATCTTCTCACCAAGCCCGCTTTGAGCCTAGTATTTGTTGGCCCAAGGTTACAATCACCCGTCTTTAGTGTGTTTTGATGATTACAAAACATATTAGTTATTTGTACTAATATTATTTGTTGTTTAAGTGTGTTTCAGGTTTTCTATCTTGCATAGGTGTTTTCTTCCCTAAAGGAAGGTGACTTGGACTCAAGATAACTCAAATTGGGCTCAAGATGCAAAATTGAAGAACAAGTGGAGAAAGCCCCTCTTGAAGCCTTGAAGTCCTTAGAACTTTGTAAGAATAGAATGTTAAAGTTTGATTATATGATATTTGGCTCTAGGATACACACACACACACATTTTTCCTTTACAAAACTCTATGTTTTAAAAAATGTTTGTTTCTAAGTTTTATGCCTAAGTTTATATATACATGTATCCAAACTTATTACAAATTGAATATCTTGTTTAAAACATGTGTATAGACTATTTTTGCATAATACTTAGTTATAAGTATTTTAAAATATTTTTTTCAAAAATTTTCCAACTCCAAAAATCTGCCAGATTTCCCTGTTTCAGGCTGACCGGCCGACCGCCCGGTCGACCGGCGCCTGTGTCAGGACGTGCACGTTTGTGCACGTCTGTCGGTCAACCGGCCCGGTCGACCGACTGTAAGCAGGCCACTCTCGGTTTGTTTCGGTCGACCGCCCGGTCGACCGGTATAAGGAAACTGTGTTTCCTCAAAGAGGTCGGTCGACCGGACGGTCGACCGGAGCGCCAACGGCTCTTTGCCAACTAGGCAACGGTCGACCGGCCGGTCGACCGTTAAGCCTGCAAGAGCCCAACGGCTCTTTCCTCTTTGGGCAAGTCTGAAAAACTGTTTTCTTTTTCTTCTTTAACAGAGTTTTAGAGAGTTGTTGGAGGCCTTTTGCAGGTCAAATTAGGTGTAAAGAAAAGAGTTTTAACCTATTCTCTCCCTATAAATAGAGGGCAATAGGTCTTTGTTATTCACCAAGAAAAATCCTTGTTTTTCATTGTTTTTCAAGAGAAAGAGAAAAATTGTTTCAAAGCTTTCATTTCCAACTCTTTTAAAGTTTGTTTTTCAGTTGTGTTTGATTGCCAATATCACTCTACAACTGAAGTTTTCTCACCTCACTTCATAGAGCCAAAAGTCCATTACTCATACTATAGAGAAGTTGTAAAAGAGTGAGAGTGTTGTAAAAGAGTTTGAGAAAGAGTTTTGTGATCTTGAGGAGATCACTATTGTTCTTGTGATCCTTGTTCTTGTGGAGACAACTCCTAGGTGGAGTTCTTTGTAAGTTGTGAAGCTAAGGGCTTGGGGTCTTCGGTAGACCAAACTTGTACGGCATCCTCGGTGGATAGTGGAAACCCTTCACGGAGGTGAAGGCGGGGACTAGAGCGGTGGCTCGAACCTCGAAACAAATCAATTGTGTTTGCGATTGCCTTGCGTCATCTTGCTTTACTTTTCTCTTGCTTTATATTGTCTTCAATTATTTGCTTGAGAACTAACCCTTTACTTGTGCAATCTTCTCTTATTTATTTTACTTGTGTTGTTGATTGTGTGTACTTCATCATAGCATTTCATCCATCTCTTGATCGATCATATCTCATACAACACGGTTGCATTGCGCACCTCTAACCCATTTTAAGGGGAATTGGGAGGAAGGAGTTCAGAACCTCTCACGGGGTATTCGGCTCTTAGTCGTGTTTTGAGAGATCGTTGCATCACTCATTCAATTAAGTTTAAAAAGATCATTAGATTAGCAATTACACCTATTCACCCCCCCTCTAGGTGTATTTCAATTGGTATCAGAGCTTGGTTACTAGGCTCTTGGCTTAACTACCCTAGAAAGATCCTAATATTGCTAATCATTTCATTCATTCTCACTTAGTAAAGATGGCCGATGGTATTAAGACACCCCCTAAGTTTGATGGACTTAACTTTCCCATATGGAAGGTTAAGATGACCGTTTTCTTGCAATCTCTAGGTAGTCGAGTTGCAAAGGCCGTGACCAAACTCTTTAGTGCACCCCCGGTGATGAATCCACTTGGTCCGAAATAGATGCCAAAGAATTTGATGCCAATGCTAGGGCTCACTATGCACTTCTTCAAGCCCTTAATGATGATGACATAGCTAGAGTTATTCATTGCAAGTCCGCATATGAAATTTGGACACATTTACTAGTTACACATGAAGGGACCTCACAAGTGAAGAGGGCTAAGATTGACCTTCTTCGGTCCCAATATGAGAATTTTTGCATGCAAGAAAATGAAATCATAGATGATATGGTTACAAGATTTACTAAGATTACTAATGGACTTTCTTCTCTAGGTGATGCTATTGATAACGATCAAAGAGTAAGAAAGATCATCCGGGCTCTTCCTCCTTCATGGGAAGTAAAAGCAACAACCTTGAAGGAACTCAATGACAAGGAGGAGATGGAGCTAATTGGTCTCATTGGGAATCTCAAAACCCATGAGATGGAGAGGAAAGTGAGGGAGGACATGGCTCCTTCCAAGAAGAAGACTATAGCCTTCAAAAGCCAATCCACACACTCCGACGAAGACGATGAAGAAGAAGATGACGAAGAGCTCTCACTTCTTGTCAAAAATATCCGGAGGATGTACAACAAGGCAAAATTTCAAGGTAGAAGGAGATGGCAAGGAGGCAAAGAAGAAAGAAAGATCATATGCTTCAATTGCCAAAGACCGGGACACATAGTGGCGGAGTGTCCGGATAAAGTGAAGCCCTCCACCTCAAAGAAGCCTCACAAGAAGAAGGCAATGAAAGCTACATGGGATTCCGAGAGCGAATCCGAGGAGGAGATTGATACCGCCAACATGTGCTTCATGGCAAATGAAAGCACAAGCAAGGTAACCCCTTCCACTTCTCCTAATGATGAACTTTCTATGGATGAGTTAGGAGAAGCTTTTGTAGAATTGTCTCATAATTATGACTTCTTAAAGAAAAAATATTTAAAAAGGAAAATGAATCTCTTAGTCTTCAAGTTGTAAATCTTTCTAAAGAAAATAATGACTTGCATTCTACTTTGGTTTCCACTAAAAATGATTTTGATAAATATAAGACTTCTTGTAAAGGCAAGTCCCCATTTGTTGATGCTAATGAGATTACCATGCTTAAGGAAAGAATAGATTCTTTAGATATTATTTTGAAAAAGTGTAGTGAGTTTGATAAGAAAAGATTGAGGCTATGTTCCCTAAGAAACAAGCCTCTAAGAAAATGTTCATAATGCTCATGCTCATGTTCATACCACACAACCTTTACATCGTGGCAAACCCCCAAAGCATGCTCACACTTCACACACTCATCATGCATTCATGTATGGAAGAGTGTTCTCATGTTCACATTGTGGGCGGAAAGGACACTTAGCCAATTTTTGCTATGATAGACTAAGTGCATCTTTTCATAATGTTTGGGTTCGAAACACTAACTTTCAAGGACCCAAGAAAGTTTGGGTACCAAAGTCAACAACTTTGTTAAATGATATAGGTACCTTCCAAAGCCCAACGACGTAGAGGATTGTGGTATCTTGATAGTGGTTGCTCAAGGCACATTACTTGGGATATCAACAACTTTGCAACCCTATCAAGATACCATGAAGGTGGCACCGTCACCTTCGGAGATGACGCCAAGGGTAAAATCATCGGTATTGGTAATGTAAAACTTGACACATCCCCTTTAATTGAGAATGTAGTTTTAGTTGACGGCCTCAAGCATAATCTCTTGAGTGTTAGTCAATTATGTGATAAAGGTTTTGATGTAGTTTTTGATAATGTTGCTTGTAAAGTAATTGATAGAATTTCTAATGCTTGTGTGTTTTCCGGTTTTCGTGAAAGTAATGTTTATATGATAGATATGTTAAATATGTCTTGTAATATAACATGTTTAAAAGCCCTCGATGACGACTCTTGGTTGTGGCATAGAAGATTAGGCCACATTTCTTTTGACCACATATCTAGGTTTAACACAAAGGAAATGGTGAAAGGTATTCCTTGTTTGAATTTTGAAAAAGACCGAGTTTGTGACGCATGTCAATTTGGGAAACAAACTAAGTCTTCTTTCAAGTCAATTAAGGATATCATGACATCACGTCCTTTGGAGTTAATCCACATGGATTTATTTGGCCCTACACAAACCAAAAGTCTAAGTGGGATAGATTTGCATTTGTTTTAGTTGATGATTTTTCACGTTTTACTTGGGTTTTCTTTCTTGAGCATAAAAATCAAGCATTTTCGTATTTCCAAACTTTTAAGAAAAGAGTTGAAAAAGAAAAAGATGTTTCGATTTTAAGAATAAGAAGTGATAGAGGAGGTGAATTCATTAACCAACCTTTACCACTTTTTGTGAAGAACATGGAATAAAGCATGAACTATCTTGTCCTAGAACTCCACAACAAAATGGAGTAGTTGAACGGAAAAATCGAACTTTGCAAGAGATGGCTAGGACAATGCTTAGTGAATACGGTCTACCACATTATTTGTGGGCCGAGGCCGTTAATACATCATGCTATATATCAAATCGTGTTTTCTTGTGTAAAAATACTACAAAAACCTCTTTTGAAATGTACTTTTCCAGAAAACCAAATGTTTCATATTTCAAGGTTTTTGGATGCAAATGTTTTGTTTTAAATACAAAAGATAATTTAGGAAAATTTGATCCTAAATCTTATGAGGCTATATTTGTGGATTATTCTAGTACTAGTAAGGCTTATAGAGTCTTCAATAGGTCATCATTGACTATTGAGGAATCTATACATGTTAAGTTTGAGGAATCTAACTTGTTTGTTAAGAATGTTGTAGAAATAGATGCTTTGCATGAAGGCTTGGAGAAAGTGACCTTGGAGGATACACCTACTATGGGAGACAAGCCAAAGGATGATGAAGGAAGTGAAGCTAAAATACAAGAGGCTCAAGGAAATGAAGATCAAACAAATGGAGAAGAGCCCACTCAACAACTTCCAAAGGATTGGAGATACAATCCACATCATCCCAAGGACCTCGTCATAGGTGATGTATCAAAAGGGGTAACAACTCGCTCTAAACTTCATGACTATTGTGGACATTATGCATTTATTTCTCATGTTGAACCCAAGAACGTCCTCGAAGCCGAGGCCGATTCATATTGGTTGCTAGCTATGCAAGAGGAACTCAATCAATTTGAGCGCAACCAAGTTTGGCACCTTGTTCCTAGGCCCCACGATAGACCAACAATTGGTACTAAGTGGATCTTTAAGAACAAGTTGGGTGAATCGGGTAACGTTGTTAGGAATAAAGCTAGGTTAGTTGCCCAAGGTTACACTCAAATCGAAGGAATCGATTTTGAAGAAACCTTTGCACCCGTAGCACGGCTTGAAGCCATACGGATGACACTAGCATTTGCCTCATATAAAGATTTTAAATTGTTTCAAATGGATGTTAAAAGTGCTTTTCTAAATGGTTTTATTGAAGAGGAGGTGTATGTTGAATAACCCCCCGGGTTTGTTGATCCTACACATCCGGATTTTGTTTTTAAATTAGATAAAGCTCTTTATGGTTTAAAACAGGCCCCTAGGGCTTGGTATGAAAGACTTTCTTCATTTTTGATTTCAAATGGTTTTAAGAAAGGTAAAATTGATACAACCTTGTTTACAAAACATGTAGAAAATGATATTCTTATTGTGCAAATTTATGTAGATGATATTATTTTTGGTTCTACTAATGAATCTCTTTGCCAAGCTTTTGAATCATGCATGAAGGATGAATTCGAAATGTCTATGATGGGGGAACTCAACTATTTCCTTGGACTCCAAATCAAGCAAAAGAAGGATGGGATCTTCATCAATCAAGCCAAGTACACAAAGGAACTAATCAAAAGGTTTGGGCTTGAAGGATCGAAAGTAAGCAAAACTCCCATGGTAACAACTACAAAGCTTGACATGGATGAACAAGGTAAAAGTGTAGATATTAAATTATATCGTAGCATGATTGGTAGCTTGCTTTATTTGACGGCTAGTAGGCCGGATATTATGTTTTCCGTTTGTCTTTGTGCACGTTTTCAATCTTGTCCTAAAGAATCTCACATAATTGCGGTTAAACGCATAATTAGATACCTTAAGGGCACTATTGAAATGGGTTTGTGGTATCCTAAAACCGGATTATTTGAAATGAAGAGTTTTTCGGATGCCGACTATGCGGGTTGTAGGGTAGATAGGAAGAGCACAAGTGGAACATGTCAATTCTTAGGTAATTGTCTTGTATCTTGGTCTTCTAAAAAGCAAAATTCGGTAGCCCTTTCAACCGCCGAGGCGGAGTATGTTGCAGCCGGAGCTTGTTGTGCACAAGTTCTTTGGATGAAACATACTCTCCTTGACTATGATTTACACTTTGATCATGTTAAAATATTTTGTGATAATACTAGTACTATTCACTTGACAAAGAATGCAAATCAACATAGTAAAACCAAACACATTGACATTAGGTATCACTTTCTTAGGGATCATTATGAGAAAGGTGATATTGATATTGATTATGTTTCTACCGATTTTCAACTTGCCGATATTTTTACTAAACCTCTAGATTATGCTAGATTTTTATTTATTTGTGGTGAGTTGAATGTTTGCATGATTGATTCTTAAAAATATTTCTATTTTGGTGTTTTGTTTTGATTTTAACCCTTTTTGATGTATGACAAAAGGGGGAGAAAATATATAAGTTTAATTAAGGTGTTTAAGTTTAATTAAGGTGTTTATTGAAAAAGAAATAAGTTTGCTTATAGTTTGAGTTTTGTTTATTTACTATAAGTTTAAAAAATATATATATATATATAAGTTTAATTGGTATATAAGATTAAGTTTGATTTCACTTGGTATTTAAGTTTTTGACAAAAATATTGTGTTTTTCAATGCTTCATGTATCTCACTCATAGTTATTTTTAACATAGCATTGTTTGAGGGGGAGCTTTCCAAGCTCTTCTTCCTTATTTGTTTAAATAACTTATATGTTTTGTCATCATCAAAAAGGGGGAGATTGTTGGCCCAAGGTTACAATCACCCGTCTTTAGTGTGTTTTGATGATTACAAAACATATTAGTTATTTGTACTAATATTATTTGTTGTTTAAGTGTGTTTCAGGTTTTCTATCTTGCATAGGTGTTTTCTTCCCTAAAGGAAGGTGACTTGGACTCAAGATAACTCAAATTGGGCTCAAGATGCAAAATTGAAGAACAAGTGGAGAAAGCCCCTCTTGAAGCCTTGAAGTCCTTAGAACTTTATAAGAATAGAATGTTAAAGTTTGAGTATACGATATTTGGCTCTAGGATACACACACACACATTTTTCCTTTACAAAACTCTATGTTTTAAAAAATCTTTGTTTCTAAGTTTTATGCCTAAGTTTATATATACATGTATCCAAACTTATTACAATTGAATATCTTGTTTAAAACATGTGTATAGACTATTTTTGCATAATACTTAGTTATAAGTATTTTAAAATATTTTTTTCAAAAATTTTCCAACTCCAAAAATCTGCCAGATTTCCCTGTTTCAGGCTGACCGACCGGCCGACCGCCCGGTCGACCGGCGCCTGTGTCAGGACGTGCACGTTTGTGCACGTCTGTCGGTCAACCGGCCCGGTCGACCGACTGTAAGTAGGCCACTCTCGGTTTGTTTCGGTCGACCGCCCGGTCGACCGGTATAAGGAAACTGTGTTTCCTCAAAGAGGTCGGTCGACCGGACGGTCGACCGGAGCGCCAACGGCTCTTTGCCAACTAGGCAAACGGTCGACCGGCCGGTCGACCGTTAAGCCTGCAAGAGCCCAACTGCTCTTTCCTCTTTGGGCAAGTCTGAAAAACTGTTTTCTTTTTCTTCTTTAACAGAGTTTTAGAGAGTTGTTGGAGGCCTTTTGCAGGTCAAATTAGGTGTAAAGAAAAGAGTTTTAACCTATTCTCTCCCTATAAATAGAGGGCAATAGGTCTTTGTTATTCACCAAGAAAAATCCTTGTTTTTCATTGTTTTTCAAGAGAAAGAGAAAAATTGTTTCAAAGCTTTCATTTCCAACTCTTTTAAAGTTTGTTTTTCAGTTGTGTTTGATTGCCAATATCACTCTACAACTGAAGTTTTCTCACCTCACTTCATAGAGCCAAAAGTCCATTACTCATACTATAGAGAAGTTGTAAAAAGAGTGAGAGTGTTGTAAAAGAGTTTGAGAAAGAATTTTGTGATCTTGAGGAGATCACTATTGTTCTTGTGATCCTTGTTCTTGTGGAGACAACTCCTAGGTGGAGTTCTTTGTAAGTTGTGAAGCTAAGGGCTTGGGGTCTTCGGTAGACCAAACTTGTACGGCACCCTCGGTGGATAGTGGAAACCCTTCACGGAGGTGAAGGCGGGGATTAGAGCGGTGGCTCGAACCTCGAAACAAATCAATTGTGTTTGCGATTGCCTTGCGTCATCTTGCTTTACTTTTCTCTTGCTTTATATTGTCTTCAATTATTTGCTTGAGAACTAACCCTTTACTTGTGCAATCTTCTCTTGTTTATTTTACTTGTGTTGTTGATTGTGTGTACTTCATCATAGCATTTCATCCATCTCTTGATCGATCATATCTCATACAACACGGTTGCATTGCGCACCTCTAACTCATTTTAAGGGGAATTGGGAGGAAGGAGTTCAGAACCTCTCACGGGGTATTCGGCTCTTAGTCGTGTTTTGAGAGATCGTTGCATCACTCATTCAATTAAGTTTAAAAAGATCATTAGATTAGCAATTACACCTATTCACCCTCCCTCTAGGTGTATTTCAGTATTGGGAGAGATTTTTACTCTCATGTTTTAAATTAACCGCAAGTGCATGACCGTTTGATGTAGCACTTGAGGATCGATCCACAAGGATTGGTGGTTTCTACAAGTTAAAATACTATCTAAGCAGATTAGTTAAAAAATTGAGACCTTGGAGTTTGACTAATAATTTACCTAAAAACAATCAAGCACCTAAGATCGAATCCCTAAGCTAGCATCAAGCGATTAATCTTGGTCTTTTTACTAGTCTGTTATCAATCACCAAATTCCTATTTCTAAAGGGGGATCTCATTGTAAAAAGTTTGATCTAAGCAAAGAGTATTATAGCCATTACATGATCCATCAAAGATAAATAAAATTAATTGATTAAATTAAAAACAGAAAAAGTGGTAAAACCCTACATATGAATCATTGATACATATATATATCTTGTCAAATCTCTCGTTATTCTAAAAATTAACGTCCTAAAAGATATAGGTCAATTAATGTGTATACGATCCTAGATAGGAGATCTAACGTTGACCACACGAGATTTTAACTTAAGTTTATCTCCCCTAGGTGCCAAAAGAATCTAGCTATTCATCACTAAATTAATAAAAATAAAATAAATAATAAATCATGATTAATTAGATATCTAAGTTAATTCAACTAAATTAATAAACTATTAATTAAAAATAAACAAGATCAATTAACTTAATCAAATACAATCAAAAATTAATTACCTTAAACTTCGTCACGCCCCCGGCCCGTGTGGACCCCATCCGACAGCCGCTTTCTTGTCATGCTGTGGAACTGAGACCGATAATGCCTGCAACAGTCCTCATGCACTGCCGCCGAGGCAAGGAACTTTTTCCCCCACTGTGTCATTGCGACGCTGCAAACGAGGCAATGAACTGCGTGGTTTCCTATCTCGTGCATGCACACCGAGATCCAACTCAAAAGATAAACAAAATTAAAAAAAAAAAACCAAAAGTTGGGCAATGAATGAATGTCGATGTCACAACAATGAATGAATAATGAGAGTAATCAATAATAAATGCTTAAGTTAATTAATTCAAATCTTTACAAAAGACCTTCGGCTAAGCAATGATGACACTAAAGAAAAAAAAACCTAAGCAATAATAATCTATTTTAATTAAAAGAAAATTGAGGAAAAAGAGCTGCGCTGTCAAAATGAGACAGCCCCAAACTTTAGCCCATATTTATAGCCTAGCTCTTGGGCTCTTTTACATCATGGTTCACCACAAATACAGATTTACACAGAATATAGAATAACATTTTACGAGCTGAAATTTTATTCATAATTTGCATTTAAGCCCCTGGATTTTATGAAATTGCATCTTGGCCCCTCTACTGACATTGAAACACCTTGAGCTGATTGTGTATTTCTTGAATGCATGTTTCAAGTCTCCTAGGTCACTCCCGGTAACGACAAGTTCTCAATTTTGCATTAAAGCTCCTTTTGGTATGACCACTACTCCAAAGTGGGCACTTATTTGTCTTTTTTCTTTTTAGTAAATCTATTCTGCAAAGCCACAAAAATACCCGAGTAGCATTTATTTATACACAAACAATATATAAATAGGAGCATAAAAATTTGATAAAATCATGTTACTCAAATATCCCAATTATTAGTCATCAACTCTACATATTATTTTCACATTTTCCTACCCGACTTGCAAATAAAACCCTGCTATTAACCGGTTTTCCATCTCATGTATGTAGGTTATACTGAATAAGGGCAAAATGGAGAACATGAGCTAAATAGGCCCATTTAGGGGTATTTAATTAAGCTTTCTTGAAGCCCAACTTAAACATCTTCTAGAAGCCATGTTGGATCCCGAATTAAGAACCTTATTTGCAGAAAATACGTAGTAAATTAAAGAATAAATACAATATCTAGAAGCTTGTCTCAGCTGGGAGAACAAACGGCCCAAAGATCAAGGCCATTGGCCCTAATCAAGTCGTGCAAACGCGACAAAAAGCCATGTTTGCACGGTAGTATTAGGGCCAATGGCCCTGATCTTCAACGTGTGACATCGTCTCATGGATCTCCAGCTCCATGTGCCCACAAATATACCTCAAAGAGTCTAGAAATTGGGAGAGAAGACCAGTAGCTTGGGTTTCTTCTCCTTCTAGTTTAGTTTAGGATTTTCTATTTTCTTTTGTTTTCTTACTTTCTTCTATTTTCTTTTTCTTTATAGATTAGAATTAGGATAGAGATAGAGATAGATTCATGAGAAAAAGGGAGAAATTTCTATAATAAAGAGTGACAACTTAATGCAAAATTTCTCCTTTCTCTTTATTGTTTCTTGATCTATGGGTAGCTTATTTTTTCTCCATAGTGAATTTACTACTAACTCACTAACACACTAACTCTTGATTGATTATAACTTACAGGAATGTAATAGCCTCAAATAGGTCTTGCTCTTGCAAGAACCATTGATGGCTCATGATGAAGAGTTTCTAACTCCTGACTTGCTAATAAGCTAACTTGTAAATTTACTTTATTCATGCTTGCTCTCTTGTAATTTTGATGATTTAATTGTACATTGCATCTTGTTTGCTAAGTTTGGATTCTAATCACTTTGTGATAGTGAAGATTTCTGAAATTTCAACTCTAACCATCAAGCCATTTATATATATATTTTTTCTTTCTTTTTCTTTCCTTAGTTTTCTTAGGCTTTCTAATTTACCCGGGTAGTGAGCCTTTAACGGATGACTCCCAGACCAGACGATTTTAGGGCACCAGATGAGAAAACATTCCTCAGGTTTAAGGACTCGAGTAAACAAGGCAACAAAACAAAGAGGGATTATTTGTTTCTTTTAGCCACCATTAGGCGTGAATAATCATGCTTCTTGAGGCATAGTTATCCAGCTTAATAAGTGATTTTTTTCATATATAGTAAATTTATATTTGCTTTATAGCATTTTAGGTCTTTGTTTCTATCCCAAAAATGTGTAAGTGTGAAGTGCATACTATCTAAGGCAAAAAATTCAAGATAAAATTATCTCTCCAATTTATCTTACTTAGCCTATAATCTTAAACAAGATCCATTATTTTGACTAGGTTTAAGATGTTATAATTAAGGCTTTCTTAATTTCTAAGATCATTTTAATTTTCTTCAAATAGATCAAAACTTTGTCTCTTCTTTCAAAAAATTTTTAAAGAAAGAGAAAAATCTTATACAAAAGAGAAGATTTCTAAAAGCATCCTAAAAGAAGTGAAAAAGAAAGAAAATCTAAAAACTCTATGTTAGTAAACCGCCCCCCAACTTATCTCTTGCATTATCCTCAATGCATCATTATGTATGGATGCATGAAATAAATAGAGAGGGAAGAAAAAATCACCTCAAGGTGATAGTTCCGGTGGTGGTCTAATTGGTCCACGAAATGCAACCTAATCTAATTTTTGTAAAGTTCGGAGGAACCCACCAGAGACCTCTATAATACAACCCACTAGAATGATGTATATATGGATGATTTTTATTAAGAATTTAACCCCAACTAATTTTCAAATTTTCAAAATAATTTCGGAGTCAATTTTATCAACACCTTTGTCCCAAAATGGAGTATGAAAAGATGGAATGATTGATTTGGGCTCAGGAAGTAGATGAACTAATATCGACTCAGGGATTTGACTAAGTCAAGTAAAGGTTCATAAGTCAAAATTGGTTCAGGATCAGGTCCAAATCAAAAAGTTGAAACTCAAGTCCACATTCATTTCCCCACAATGGAATGCAACTTTCTAAGATTGGTGATTCAAGTTCAAGAACGACAGGTATGGGAATCAAAACTGACTCTAAAATGTTGCTCAATTGGATAACAAAACAGGAGTCAATATTGATTCAGGAATTTGAACTAGATCACAAATTTAAGGATCCAAGTCACATTCCTTATTGAGTTCAATTTCATAAAAATGAGAACTTGCCAATTTGTCAATGAGACTTTCAAAAGTATAAAATTGGTCAAGTTCAATATGATGATCATAAAGGATTGGTGATTCAATTTCACGATGGATTGGCATAGGATCCAATGTTGACTCAAGAAAAAGTCTAAAATCAGGTAAAAACACCTCAATAATTATTGAATCAGGAAGTGAAATTGAATTACCAAGTTGAGATTCAGGATCATATTCATTCTCAAGTTCAATTTCAGGAAAAGGATAACTTACCAAACTGTCAATGGGATTTTCAAAAGTCAGAGTTTGGTCAAGTTCAACTGAGTGGACTGAAATTGAAACTTGGTTTCTAAAACAACATGATTCTTTGGCTCTAACAGAATGGTTAGTGACATCAGGAATGGTCAAAGGATGAGAATGGAGAGTTTTGACCATTAAATCTATGTCATGATTATGAGCGATTTGAACCTGAGTTATGACTTCAAGCATCTTTTCATAGTCGATTGGTTCATCATTTTGTTGCGACTGGGCCTGAAAAGATTTGTTTTGAAGATTGTGGTGAAATCGTGAGTCCATCAGATTTGATTGTTTTTCGGACTCACGGATACTTATTTCCAAGATTGATGGTTTTCTATTTTGAACTGGTGGGACTGAGTATGAATCTTGGAAATATTGTGAATTTGGGGAGGCTAACATTTTCTGAAATTTTCATTCGGCCTCCTGCATAGCTTCTATACTCTTTTTTAGCTTGATTTTTTCTTCAGTTGGTGGTTCTAAAAAAGGAGTATATGAAGCAAAATTTGGGAATGAATATTGTGTAAATTGTGGACAAGGTGGACAAGGTGGATAAGGAGGTTGAAAATTTAACTCGGGGGAGGCGAATCCCCATTGACTCTGTGAAGAATTGAAATTATTTTGGAAATTATAGTCATAAGATTGCGGGTATGGGTTGTATTGATTCAGATAAGTCCAACCCAGTGTATTTGGTTGGTTCATATTGAAAAAACGCTTTAGAATTATCCGAAACAAATGGGGTCGGTGTGAAATATGGATTCATATTAGGATTAAAAGAATTGTTATTGTTGAATTCCATTTCACAAACAATCATAACTAAAAAAGAAAAAGCAAACAATAAACAAAAAGAAATAAAATCAAAACCAAGTCTATACTAAGGTTGACCTAAACCTTGACGACTCTTAACTGGTCGATTACCCGGGGGAGGTTATTGCTTGAATCTGACCACAAGCTAATCGGTCAGGTAGGAAAAACATACGGTGGGAGGTATCCGTGCGTAAGCAACGGGCCTTAATTACGCCAAACCACGGTATCTTCGAGACGTAACCTCTTAATACCCAACCTTAGACATCGATTTCACCAGAGTAAGATTCAAAACAAGTTTAATCCTCAGTAAATCTCTTAATGTGTCCGAGATGGCTCTAGGGGCCAACGTCTATCAATTTTTATTAGGGCTTGGGTTGTGTGAGTGGGGAGGAGGTTTTTGGGCTAAGGAAGGGTGATGAAATCCCCACCTTATCTTGTATGGGTTTTGCCCTTAATTTCAATTCGTGCAAGTGTGCAATATAAATAATAAGAAACACAAAGCGAATAAATCATCAATGTGTTTGTCCTATGCTATATGCAATGCCATATGTACACCTCAGTTAAGATCACAATAACAGAACAAAATACAATATATTGAAATTGAATTGACACGTGCCTAAATGTAAATGTCTAAACCGTTTTAAAAGCGTCCAAATACAGTATTTTAGTTCTTTACTTATTGTAGTATGTAGGCAATCAAAACAGATAATTAGCAGCAAAATACAACAATATATGCAACGCGCAAGATCCCTGCAAAAGACAAAGTACAAATGCCACAAAATTGCCGCATTTGTGCGGCTTGTCCTTGATTTCCGTGGCAAAGTGTAAGAAGGAAGATTTTTGCTTTCTAAAGTAAGGAGAGGCAAGTAAGAGTAGCCTTCTGCAATGCAAAGAATCTGTAAAAATTGCCCTGCACACCAAAATAGAGAAGAAAATGTTAATAAAAATGTGAAATCAAAACCATTCCCATCCCGGCAACGGCGCCAAAAATTTGACAAAAAGGGGGAGAATTATTTGAGTTTATATGCATGTTTCTATGACTATGCATGTTTTTATATTGATATCAAGTATTGGTATCAAGAGTGTTTGTTTTAAGAACATAGTTTAGTTAGTTTGATTTTTATTGGTATCAAGAGCTTAATGCTTAATTGGTATCAAGAGCAATATTTAAGAACATGTTTTTTTTATTGGTACCAAGAGCTTGTTTTAGTTTGAGTTTTTTATTGGTATCAAGAGCTTGTTTTAATTGGTATCAAGAGCTTGTTTTATTTATGCATGTTGATGCATTTCATATTTGGTATCGAGAACATGTTTTTGTATTTGGTATCTATGTTTTATGCATGTCTATGCATACATGTTTATGAGCTTTCATTGCATGTTCTTATGTTTCTTCCTATGCATGAGTTAAAGGGGAGCTTCTTTGAAGCTTAACTTTAATCCATGCATATATAACTCCATGAGTTTTGTCATCATCAAAAAGGGGGAGATTGTTGGCCCAAAGGCCTTCCACTCTAGTTTTGATGATGATTAACTCATGTAGTTATGTGTATTAATAATCTTGTGATTTTAGTTCAGATTATTAATCAAGATGTTAGTAGGTGATTAGCTTCAACAAAGATGGTTTGGAAGCTTTCACATAGTGATTCAAGAGCCGGAGCGTCAAAGTTCATATTTAGCACTCGTTGGAGTCAAGCTCGGTGGATCGAGTTTTGGATCGAGTCGGCTTGGAGACGGCGCTCTACAAGAAGACATCAGTACCTAGTTTAGTTTTGTGTTTAGATCCATTTGTAAAGATTAGAATAGTATGATATGCTCAAGTTCACAACACACACGTTTCATGTTTTGGTTTTTGGTTTTCGGTTTGATTGGTTTAACTGATCTTGGTTTTCATGAATAGCTAAGTATCAAAACAAGTTTACATGTTTTTATATATATTAGATGTGTTCTATATACATACGTGCTTCAACTATTTAAACAAACTTAGTTTGATAGTCTATATCATGAGTTTGGTGTTTTGGTATTTTTAACAAAACATATTTATGGTATTTAAGTCAAAAACTATGATACATATATGTTTCATGTATATTGGACTTATATCCATATGCAACATGCCTAAAAGTGTTTAAGTATCATGTTTTTGTATTTAAATGAGTTTTGGAAAAATCAGATTTCCTATTAAAAAAATCCAAGTTTAGAAAATACAGGTTTTGGTTTTTGACAAAATTTATAAGGCACAAAAATGGTTCATAATGTTTGATATTTGTGTTGAAATTTTTATCACATGATTATATATCATATATTATGTTAGAAACTATTTTTGTGGATTTTTAGAAGTTTTATAGGATTTATTAGATATTTTTAACCTCAGTTTTCAACCCATAATATAGCCTGCCAGGCTCTGGCGGTCGACCGGACCCAGAGTCGGTCGACCGGACCGGTCGACCGACGTGTACCAAACGTGCACGCTGGCCTGCCCATTTAGCCGGTCGACCGAGCGGTCGACCGACTGTGAACAACCCACTCTCGGGTTTGCTCCGGTCGACCGGGCGGTCGACCGGCCAGAGAGCCGTTGCTCTCTAGTTCTGGGCACGGTCGACCGAGCGGTCGACCAGTAGCTGCTAACGGTCAAAAATTGACCATTGGCCGGTCGACCGGATGGTCAAATCTGACCATTTTTGGCTGAAACGGCTATATTTTTAAAGGGGCTATATAAACCCCATTTGTGACTAGTTTTCGCTAAGAATCTTTGTGCTAATATTTTCATACTCTCCATTCTTTTCACAGCAATCAAGAGAAGTTTTTGGGCTTAAATCTTTACAATCTATTTGGTGTTTTTCTAGGGTTTGGAAAATCAAAGAAAAGTGTTTTTGGGAAAAGAGTTTTTGTGATTCAACTTCTATATCTTGATTTCAGTTTTCCCCAAGGATTTTCTTTGAGTATTTGTTTTTCATTCCTTTGGTTTTCTCCACACTTGAGCTACATCTACTATCCTATTCTATAGGGTCTTTGTGTTTGTGGGAAAAAGAGATTGGTTTGTGATCTTTTGATCACCAAGTTGTAAACCCTATTTTTGCTTGACTTTGTGCCTTTCCCTCGTAGTGTTGAGGAGGTTGTGCAAGTGGGTTGCATCCCTCTAGTTGAGAGGTGATCCTTGTGTAGCTTTGTGCTTATCCCTCAAGTTATGAGGTGATTGTTTTGGTTGGCTTGGTGCTTTGCCTCTAGTGAGAGGTTGTGGTTGAAAAGAGAGGAGTTGGGTACTCCTACTTATTGTATTGCCCCAAATCCTCAGTGGAGGTTCCCTGTGTGGGAGTCCTTTGTGGACAAGCTAGTAGATTCGAAATCCTTTTGGGTGAAGGCGGGGATGTAGAGCTGGGTGCTCGAACCTCGAAACAAATCTCGTTTTTTGCGCTTGATCCATTGACTCTTACTCTCTCTCTCTATTTTTACTTTGTGCATTGATCATATTGCTATATCATATACTTGCTTGTGTGTTGTTGCAATTAATTTTAAATTCCGCATTTAGTTCACTAGATTAGCATAATCACCTATTCACCCCCCCCCTCTAGGTGATTTCAGTACTCCCCTTCCAGCTTCCGACCAGAGTGAAGACTGCTAAACATGAAAGATGAGGATCGAATCGGATTCACCGCCATGATTGCCTGGATAAATCACATTCCTTCCCCATACATGCTACCAAGAAGGAGAACTCTAAGCCATAAGATGATATATGGATTGATCCAATCGGAGATCAAACAAGCAAACCAGGTCAAAGTAAAGGCACGACCCATCCTTCCTGGCAGCAAAACCTTATCATGTAACTGATGTTTTGTGACAAGCTCATCGCGAAGTTTGATATATTGTGTCTACCAGACTTCCAAGCAGTAGAGCCCGACATCCATTCCGGCCATCTCCATACTCACCTTCTCTTTCCTCCACCGGACGAAGAAGAAGAAAGACATTGCAACCCACCAAGACAAGAAACTTGAAAGCAAGAAGGTCATTGAAAGATTGACAAATTTCAATCATCGAGCTTCACCCTATTAATAGATAGAGGAGGAATCGAAATATCCCCAATTCAAATCTCCAATCTTCGATAAGTTGGCTAACATCATCTCTGAAAAAGTCGGTCTACATCCCAAGATTCTTGGTCAATCAAATCTGTAGAATATCAACCGCCTTTGCCATACGATATAATGACTCAAGGGTTGGAAAAAACACCAATCACAGATTTCATGCTAATCCAATTAATTGATAAACTAGCTATCATCCAGTCGCGCGGCCTCCAAACGTAATTTCACGGATTCGTACTAATGAAATAGAACCTCACTTGCATAGGTTTCCAAAAGAACTCAGAAGTATTTAAAGGCTCCTATCAACTCGCTCTTCCAATTCTCCTCCCACGACACCGACAATCGAAAGAGCGAAGGGCATTTGTAGTGGTGGGATTTTAATCCTTGTCAAGATTGTGACCCATGTCTAACCACATCAGGAGTGTCTCAAGTGAACAACAAACTCGACATATCAGCTGGCCTATTACGAGTCTAAGGAGAAAGTCTCGGGCCTTTCCTCGAGACCTGAGGTCCCTCTCTGACACTCGCAACTGTCAGGTCCCCTTTTGACACCCATAGTTGACCCGACATTCCTCTCCAGCACCCGCAACTTTCAGGTCACCCTCCGACATCCATGCTCGACTCGATGTCCCGTTTCGACATCCATAACTGCCATGTTCCTCTCCGATAATATCTATCTGGGATCATTCAACTAGATATTCAACTCGAGTGGAACCATTCCACTAGTCAGTGGCTCCAACCCCCACAACAAAGTCCCTCAGCGAAGACTCCATCTTCACACTGGATACAGCTCAACGGCAGAATTTCCTGATTCACGGAGTCAATTACGTTGTCAGATTATCCCCACATTTTAAATATTTTAGCACCCCTATTTCAGTGGAGATAGTTATAAATAGTGGCAGATATCTATACATATCAATCCCAAAATCAACCGCTATAATCCGAACAGTTAGAGAAAATCGCAACGTGTAAATCATGCAGTTATAGAGACCCGATATATTCATGCCATCAATAACAATGCCACACGGAATTTATGCACCTAAATGTCCATCGAGAAAAGAGATCGGATCTAAGGAGTTGTAAATAATGCAATAGTATTCCGCAGAATCCATCATAGCCTTGAGAGACTATAGTGAATTCTCTTCCTCCTCCTCGTGGTTATTTTCAATTTGGATTTTCACATAAAAATCTTCTGTCTCCGCCTGTTTATTGTGTTGAAATTTTCGATTATCACCCAATAATCAAGATATCTTCTCACTTGTGATTTGATGTCAATTATCTGATCAGTCGTGTCAGAAAATCTCCACCACACAAGTTTAGTTTTATGTCAACACCAGATTCCAAGTGATCACGTCTTAACAATTCAAAGATCTCTTAAACCAATCTAGAGTACCGTCTTGCGGGGCCCTTTAGGTCTGAGGCTTCATTGGCTTCCTTGGTTTCTCTAAACAATTGCTAATTGGTAAATTAGCTAACAAGCCTAATTTTTGTAAACAACTTGCAAGCTAATTGTTTCATAATTCTTTAATTTTATACTAATAGGTAGAAGTTACATGTCAATTTTGTCAATTGTATGTCACTTCGTGTTTTATGTGGGAAGGAAGTAAAGACTGGATCTGCAGATTAGCCCATTGATGGGAAAAATATAGACCAGGTGCCTATAGTTGCCGAGGCGAGACATGAGTGGAACAGGTTGGCAATTAGGTTGGCAATTGGGTCGGGTTGGATCTAATCAGATTGGATTATATTCGGATTGACTGGTTGTAATCGGGTTGAGCTAAAACCCAAATTTGATCCATTAGTCGGGTCAGGCTGGTCGATTCAATTACGACTCAAGTCCCTATAGATTAAACCCAGACTCAAATATTCGGATCGGGTTCTGGTCGGGTTAGAGGGTCGGTTCAAACTGATATGCACCCATCTCGGAAGAACATCGTTAAGTTCATTGACATCCAGGGGAAAACGTAAAGCTAATGAATGCTTCGCACGTGCTGCTAGCCAAGCCCACGGGCATAGAAGCATAAAAAAAGTTTGCGACAAAGAGACAAGCGTCCCAGAGAATCTCTTATGCGCGCTGCAATCAGAGAGATGTTTTGGCAAGTGGATGTCAGTCACCCACCCCGAGGAACATGGTCCTCCTCCACTCATTTATTGCTGTCAATTATTTATTGTTGCTGCTTCAATTTATTTATTTTTATTTCTGAGTTTTGTTACGGCACTCAGGCCGCCCCCACAGAGTCATCTCATGTCTTTTCTCACCTTGAAGCCCGTGAACAATTAATTGCCGGGCAGAGCATACCCCAACCCCAGAGATTCATTCTCAGATATTTACATTTTTCTGCGTTTAGTAGGTCAAGTGAGCAGTGAGCTAGACTTCTCTAACTGGTTCGATGTCTTTTTTTTAAAATAAATAATTAATTATAGATCTTAAATAACAACCAAATAGATTGTATTGAAAATTGTTTAATTATGCGCCAGGAGCGGTTGAATCCACCAATTCCACAAGTGCCCAAATTTGCGATTTGTCATCCTTCTCATGCGGAGAAGCGATGCCAATTCTGGGGAAAAAAAAAATTTACGGTGTAATGTCCAAGAATTGAGCCCGGGCCGTGTCATGTAAGACAAGTTCGGTAGTCTCCTTCTTATACCGTATATATAGCATTTAGTATTGTTAGAACAAAACATGAAATGCAGAATAGAGAGAAGTGGACTTTTCTTATGATATTGAAAGACAGCACAAGGTCAAAGTGTTCTCGAGTAGCGGAGTCACTCCCAAAAGACAATACAATGTCGGTGTATTCCTGAGTAGCAGAACTCCATGAAGGCAATACAATATCGGAGTGTTCCCGAGTAGTGAGTGACTCGAGAAAGCAATACGAGATCGGAGTGTTCCCATGTAGCGGAGTGACTCCGAGAAATCAACACGAGGTCGGGGTCTTCCCGAGTAATTTTGTAGTAGTACTGTTGTGCGTTCTTGAATATTGTGCTTGAAGCAATATTGTCTATTCCAGTATAACGATCAAAAAGTCAAATTGTCCTCAGGAACAGCAATTGAAGAACTCTGGTGTGCACCGACTAGATTTTTTGATGATCTTCTCAATCTGATCAGATAAGTAACCGCTTCAGCCAGACGCAGAACATGGCTCTACTTACTAATGTGAACACACACATCTTTTTGTCATAACCCAAGGGAAGTATAAGAGAGCCTATTTATAGGACTCCTCTAGCAACTCAAGGATCACAATTCCTTAATGAAGGTAGCTCAAGGGTCTTATTTAGATTCAATAAATCTTACTCAAGAGTCATCAGCTCATAATGAGGGAAGTCCAAGGGTTATGTCCATATTTAATGAATATAATGCAAGAGTCATTATTCCCTTTAATAAGAAAAGTCCAATGGGTTACCAACTCATTATTAGAAAATTCCAGGAGTCTTGTGTCCAGATTCAATGTAAGAAGTTCAATGGTTTTAGTTGCATTAACCAAACTTAGCCCATACCCAACTAGTTTACACTTATCGGGGAATTATTAGCTAGAATCATTTTAGTGTGGCGAAAAATTAAATGTTACAAATATATGTAAATAAAATACATATAGTTTAAAACTACTTTATGCTTTGGAAAACAAATTTTGCACAAAATATCTAACAATCCCCCACTATCAAGAAAATTATAATCATTATGCATAAGGTAGATTTCACAAGGACTTGAATTCTCTTTACACTAACTGAATAGAAAATAAGTACGTGGTGAACTTAGTCTTGAATCAATACTTTTCTTAGAATCTAGTGATCACACAAGATTAAAACCTAATTGTGGTAGTCATCATTTTGAAACACAAGCTTACCTGAGTGCTTGCACATTTTTTGTCACACCTTACTTCCCAAAATACATGAAAACGGAGTCGCGACGAGATTCAGCATCGTATATACGCGAGGAAAACACCTCACGTCAACACGCTAAGCCTAATGTAATATGAACAAGTTATATAAATCAACTATGAAAGCAATAAAGATATTGCAACATGACATATAAATTTTTATTACAAGGATATATTTCTATGAACAATCAAATAGAATACTGTTAGCCCAAAAGCCCATCACTCTACTTTTGATGATGATTAACTCATGTAGTATAGAACTAACGATCTTGTGTTTAATAAGTTTCAGATATTTATCAAGATCTTAGTCAGTGTTTAGTTTCAACAAAAGATTCGAAGTCAAGTTTTGAAGCTAGCACGTGTTGATTCAAGAGCTCGCGCTTCAAGATCGCATCATGTACTCAAAGAGGAGTCTAGCTCATGGATCGAGTTTGTTTCAAGTCAAGAGGAAGAGAAGATTTTCAAGAAGACTTGAGTCCTAATTTATAAGTTTAAAATTTTGTTTTAGGATAAAATGTAAAGAATAGATTAGTTGTGGATTGCTCAAGCTCATTTATACACAAACAAAATTATACATCGATTTCATAACAAATAGTTTTAGTCCTTCGAAAATTTAGCTTTTGGTTTTGATTTTGAACTTCAAAGAATACATATTTCGGTTTCATAAATAGATTTCATCAAAACAAATTTATATGGTTTATATTTGTATTGAAATTTCATCCATACACATTGTTACTTCATATTGTTAAAGAAACTTATTTTGATGAATTTATATCATGTGCTTAAATTTTGTATTTATTAAAATTTTTTTGAGCTTATTGCCAAAAACAAGTATATTTCACTCTTTATGTGTATTGGATCATTTTCATGCACACTATGTTCAAATGTGTTTAAATATCTTGTTTTTGTATTTGAACAAGTTTTGAAAAAATCCAGCATTCATTTAGAAAGTTTGTTTTTGAAAAATACAGCTTTTGGTTTAAGCCTAAATTTCTATACCTCAAAAATAGTTCATATTGTTTATAATATGTTGATTTTTATTACACATATTTGTATTTCAAAGTATTTCAATGAACCTATTTTTTGTGAAATTTATGCGATTTAATAGAATTTTTATGGGTTTTATAAGTTCAAGTTTTAATCTCCTAAAACTCAGTTTTTGGGCTGCTTGCGGTCGACCGACTGGTCGACCGACGTGCACAACGTGCACGAGCCCTGATTGGTCACTGGGTCGGTCGACCAACTGAGAGACAGTAAGTCTCTATTGGGTTAGGGTCGACCGACAGAGCTTGTCTTGGGGAGCGGTCGACCGGGCGACCGACCGGCAACACCAGCGATCGTTTTTATGACCGTTGGCCAGTCGACCGACTGGTCATCTGGCCCCCTAACGGCTAGTTTTCTGTTGGCTATAAATTGGGGACTTTTGGGCCACATTTTTTACAAGACTTTTTCACAAGTTTTGGAGCTAGTTTTCCTAACCTTTTATAGAAGTTTTTAGAGCTTCATTTACAAATCCAAAAGAGAGTTTTTCAAGAGTGTTTATCTTGAGTTCTCAAAAGCATTCACTTGAGTTTTTCCACCATAATTCTATCTTATTTTTCTCACACAAGCTTGAGCTTTCTATTATTATATTCATCCTCTAGGATTTTTGTTGTGAGAGTGTTTGTTGGTGATCATGAGAAGAGATCACCAAGTGTTTCATTTTGTATTTGGAGGAGTTGTAGAGGTTCCGGCCTGGGCGACCTTGAGGGTTCGCATGTGCTGTTCTTGCGGGAACAAGTTCTTGAGGGAGCTCATTGTAGGTATTGCGGCACTGATTAATCTTGCGGGATCGTTATAGTGGAAATCCTTCATAGTGGTGAAGGCGGGGACGTACAACAAGTGGCTCGAATCTCGAAATAATTCTCCCATGTTTGCGATTGCTTATCTCTCTCTCTCTCACGTGTGTTTATATCTTGCATGCTTATATCATTTACATCTTCATATGCTTGATATTGACTTGTGCTTAATTGATATATTTGATTGGGTTTGTTTGATATCTTCCATGCTCTTATTCCTTGTACATTCATAGCATGCTTGCTATTGTGCTTACTAGTATTCAACCAAGAGAGCTATAGTAGCACCTCAACTCTTAATATAGAGGAATCTTTAGGAGAAAGTCCAGAGCTCTTTACCGGGAATTCGATTTCACTCTTTGGTTATCGTTGTGTGTAGTTTTAGTTTGCATAATAGTTTTAATTTCACATTAGCTTTGCATTAGATTAGCTAGTCACCTATTCACCCTCTCTAGGTGACCTACAAGTGGTATCAGAGCTTGGTGCTCTTGATTTGGGTCTAACAAACTAGAGTTAAAGATCCTATTTTTACTAATCACAATATTTGTTTATACACACACATGGATTTCATGACACCTCCCATGTTTGATATCTTAACTTTCAAAATTGGAAAGATAAGATGTCTATGTATCTCAAAACCTTAGGAATTCATGTTTATCTTGCCACTATTAAAGATTCATACTTTTCAAATGGCAAGTGATTGAAGCTTAAACCTGCACAAAAAATACAAAATTTTAGAACTTAAGAATAAACATGTGCAAGTGCTCAATTCTTACTGCGATAGCAAGTGGCTATGCGGGTCGTGATCCACAAGGAGGGTTTGCGATAGAAGCGTTCAAGGTTTTTTATTGAAATCTTTGTGAAGAAAAACGCAGGTTCTTCTTCGTTTTAAGTCATGAAAATGAAAAAGAGTTATAGGTTAAAATTAGAAAGAAAACGGTAGAATGAGAAGGTGGAGAAAATCAGAAAATGACTATGTACAAATAAATTGAAAAAGAATGAAAAAGGATTTGAAGATGTGGTGAAAGAAATCGTGTTGGTGATCTAAACTAAAAATAAAAGAAAAGAAAGAAGATTAAGGAATTGCTCCCCTAGTTTGGTTGATGACTTACCTGGAACCCTTGCATGTTCTATCTTGCTTCGGAGGCGTTCAACGCATAAGTCATAGGATCGAGCTCAGTCCCCGTTCGCATTATATCATCAAGTCGGAGCAAGAATGAAGTGATACGGATCTTGAGGAGGAGAACATCTTCATGAAGTATCGTTGGCACTTACAAAAATGTTGTTATACTTATGCTTCTGGATTCACTTGCATGCTCAACAAAACCAAAAGAGGTTAAGTAGAAAGAGGAAGAAGAAAACAAAAGGAAACAAAAGTAAAGAGACGAACATAAAAAAGTATTTACCTTTATTGCTTGCAGAAACGATGGAAGAAAGGAGGAGGGTACATCGGTGTCACTCTCAACATAAGCCTCTCTCTCTTACTTACATGAATCTCAATCTAACCTAAGCTTACATACAAATTACAATTACATAAAAAGAAAAGAAAAACCTAAACTACAAAGAATGAAAACTGGACTAATCCTATCTCTGTATGGTCGTCCCCTTTTCAGTGCAAATACTGCCTTTTTATAGGCAAAGACCCAACCTACAGGATCTCGGGAAGATTGGGGGAGCAAACGCTCCTTCTAACTTGCTAACCAAGCCGCGAAAACGCGGCTTTGGCTGCGTTTCCGCGGCCAGGGTGTGGCCAAGTGGCCACACCCTGTTGGTGGGTCTCCCCGGCATCTCGTTCTGTCTTTATCTTGGGTTGGATTTGCAGTTTAGCTCCGAGATTTTGAAGAAATGGCCGCTGATCTTTACTTCAACCGATCGATTCTGAGAGGATTCTTCTCAACCGGTTTTCAACCTCTTAATTTTGCCCTGATTCACTGAGTTCGAATTAATTCTGATTTAATTCAGAATTTGGTGGGCTTTTGGGCTCATTTCTCTTTACTCTCCTTAAGGAATGGGCCTGCAAATAAATTAACATTTAATTAGGACAATGCAGATTTTATTCTATAATAAGTATGGAAATATGATACTAAATGTGCAACATTAGAGACCAATCACACCCCCATACCTATCTTTTGCTCGTCCTCGAGCAAAACAACTAAACTATACTAAGGATTATTAGACCACTTTCGCAGGTCACGCGATTGCACTGAGCATGTGCAACAAGCCATTAAACCTCTAGGTTTTCCCTAGAGGACGAGTTTTGTCTCGTGAGGGTTTTCAGCGGATTGCACCCACAAAATCCATAAAGAAAGAGAAATAAAGAGTTAGTATTTTCGAAAAGCATTTTGAAAGAGAAAAATATTTGAAATATAATTGTAAGATTTAAGCAATCTATAAGTTATAGGAAGACTGAATTTTTCATTCCTAAACTTAGTCTCTATTCAAAAATTTGTTATCAATCAAAGTAAGGAGTCAAATTGTACTTCTCATCTAGTCTATTACTTTACCCTGAGTCATATGCACCTTGTGATTGTGAAAATTTTGACTAAGGGTTCATTAACTCTAACTCTTATGTCTTATATATATATATATATATATATATATATATATATATTTGTGGTATTATTCCTTAGTTCTATTAGACTTTCTAATCTGCCCATGTAACGAGCCTTTAATCGATGACTCCCAAACCAAACGGTCTTAGGGCACCGGGTGAGAAAACACCCCAAGGACTTAAGGACTCAAGCAAATAAGGCCACAAAACTAAGGATTTTATTATTTGAACCTCTTTTAGGCGTGAATACTTATGCTTTATTAGGCACAAATACCCAGCTTAATCAGAGGATTTTTATATATATATTTTTTCTTTTCAAACTTATCTAATCATCTTTCGCATAAATACTAAGGCTTGCTTAGGCCAAAACACCTAGCTAATCAATAATTAGATTTGTTTATTTTTTTCTTTTTCTTTTTTTTCTTTTTTTTATAAGGCATAAGAATCTTTGTTTTTGAACCCTAAGTGTGTAAGTGTATGAAGTATGCATATTTCATTAAGATAAAGATCAAGACTAAATTACTTTGACAAATTATCTTCCTAACCCTAAAAATCAAACAAATAATCTTATTTTGACCAAATTTAAGAAATCCTAATTTTGATTTTCCTATTCCTTAAAATTGACTCAATTTCTTACAAAAAATATATCAAAATATTGTTTCTATTTTCAAAAAGTTTTTTAAAAGTAAAGAAAATGTTAATTTTTTATTTTTATTTTTATTTTTATTTTTATTAAAAAGAAAACCTAAGTTATGTTAGAACCCTCTCCCACACCTATCTCATGCATTGTCCTCAATGTATGAATTAATGCATAGATGCATGAAAAAGAAGAAAGGGAAGGAAAATGTTACCTTAAGGTGGTGGTTCCGGTGGTGGTCTGATTGGTCCACGAAATGCGGCCCAATCGACTTTTCTTGGGATTCGGAGGAACCCACCAAAAATCTCTTTAATATAACCCATTAAAATGATGTATCCATGAAGGATTTTTATTAAAAATTTAACCCCATCTAATTTCCAAATTTCATAACTAATTTCGGAGTCAAATTTGTCAACCACCTCGTCCCAGAATGGAGTGTGAAAAGATAGATTGATTGACTTGGACTCAGGAAGTACAGGAACTAACACCGACTCAGGAAGGTGACTTAAGTCAAGTAAAGGTTCAGGAGTCGAAATTGGTTCAGGAAGTGGGTCCAAGTCAAGAAGTTGAACTCAAGTCCACATTTATTTTCCAACAATGGAATGTGACTTAATATTGGTAATTCAAGTTCAAGAATGATAGGCATGGGAATCAAAACTGACTCTAAAATATTACTCAAGTCGGGTAACAAAACAGGAGTCAATATTGATTCGGGAGTTTGAACTGGATCACAGATTTGAGAATCTAGGTCACATTTCTCATTGAGTTCAATGTCATAAAAATGAGAACTTGCCAATTTGTCAATAGGATTTTCAAAAATATAAAATTGGTCAAGTTCAATATGATCCTCAAAGATGGGTGATTCAATTTCATGATGAATAGGCACAAGATCCAATGTTTACTCGGGGAAAAGATTGAAATCAGGTGAAGACACCAGAGTCATAATTGAATCAGGAAGTAGAATTGAATCACTAAGTTAAGGTTCATGATCATATTCATTTTCAAGTTCAATTTCAGGAAAGGGATAACTTGCCAAACTGTCAATATCATTTTCAATGTTTGGAGTTTGGGCAAGTTGAAATGATTGTTCTGAAATGGAACTTTGATTTTCAAAACAACATGACTCTTCGGCTCTAACAGAATGGTTAGCGACATCAGAACTGGTCAAACGGTGGGAACGTAGAGATTCGACCATCATATCTATGTCACGATTACGAGCGTTTTGAGCCTGAGTCATGGCTTTAAGCATCTTTTCATAGTTGATGGGTTCATTGTTTTGATGAAAAGATGAAGTGTTGTCTAGGAATTGGTGGTAAAATTGTGAATCCATCAGATTTTGAGATTTTTGTTTGGACTCATGCATACTCCTTTCCAAAATTGATGGTTTTCTATTTTGGACTGGTGGAACTGAGTATGATTCTTGAAAATATTGTGGACTAGGTGGAGGAAGGAGGACAAGTTGGTTGAAAATTAGACTCGGGGGAGGTGAATCCCCATTGACTCTGTGAAGAGTTGAAATTATCATGAAAATTATGGTTATAAGATTGGGGACATGGGTTATATTGATTCGGATAAGACCAATCCGGCACACTAGGTTGGTTAAAGTTATGATATGCTGGGTTGGTAATATCCGAAAATGAAGTCGGTGTGTAATATGGATTACTATTAAAATTGGAAAAATTGTTATTATAAGCCATATCACACAATAGAATACAAATAAAAACAAACAAATAAGCAAACAAAAAAGAAAAAATTCTAACCTAAATTAGGGTAGACCTATGACCTAGACGACTCCTAACTGATTAGACTGTCCACGGGAGGTCTAATGCAGACTTTGACCACAAGCTAATCAGCCAGGTCAGGGCAAGATTGGTGGTAGGTTTTCCGTCAAAGACGTTCCTTAATTAAATAACCACCAACCTTCGGGCTTTCGGCCCTTAATCCCTTTCCTAGACACTGATTTGGTAAGAGTCAAATTCCAACACCTTTCCCCCTTAGGATAATCTCCTAATTGAGTCCGAGATGTCCCTAGGGCCAACGTCTACTCATTTTTAGTTAGGCTCGGGTTAGTGAGTGCTTGGAATCTGATTTTTGGGGCAAAGAAGGGTGATTAAATCCCCACCTTATCTTGTTATGGGGTGGTGCTCTTAAGATCAGTTTGTGCAAGTGTACAAGATATGTAAACAAGATTCACTCAAAGCGATGTAAATCAACCACGAGATGAGTCCTATTTTAAATGCAATGCGAACGTACCTTACTCCAGCACTCTTCAACAGTAAAGTAAATGAATTGAAAAGACACGTGCCTAAAATGCAAACGTCTAATCAATTTTTTTAACTTTTCAACAAATGTTTTATTGTTGATTTATTAGCAGGCTTATGTGATGGCATATAAGAAATAAAGTTTACAGAAACTCTAATTTTTTTGCAAAGCTAGCAGCCCTGCAAAAAGACAATTAGTAGTGAACTCTTCCTTACCGCGAAAACGCGGCTAAAGCCGAGCAAACGCGGCAATTCAGAGGGTACTTGGTCTCTATTTTCTGGAACAGAGGCCCAAGACCACTTATATGTTTGCCCAAGACCACTTATATGTTTCTGCAATCCTTTTTCCCTGCTTTGCTTACCCTATAACCTGCAACAGAGAAGAAAATTCGTTTTAGTTCTAAAAATTTAATAAAAACCTGATTTCAATAAAAACTGTTATCCTCCCCGGCAACGGCGCCAAAATTTAATTGAAGCTTAAACCTGCACAAAAAATACAAAATTTTAGAACTTAAGAATAAACATGTGCAAGTGCTCAATTCTTACCGCGATAGCAAGTGGCTATGCGGGTCGTGATCCACAAGGTGGGTTTGATAGAAGCGTTCAAGGTTTTTTATTGAAATCTTTGTGAAGAAAAACGAAGGTTCTTCTTTGTTTTAAGTCATGAAAATGAAAAAGAGTTATAGGTTAAAATTAGAAAGAAAACGGTAGAATGAGAAGGTGGAGAAAATCAGAAAATGACTATGTACAAATAAATTGAAAAAGAATGAAAAGGATTTGGAAGATGTGGTGAAAGAAATCGTGTTGGTGATCTAAACTAAAAATAAAAGAAAAGAAAGAAGATTAAGGAATTACTCCCCTAGTTTGGTTGATGACTTACCTGGAACCCTTGCATATTCTACCTTACTTCGGAGGCGTTCAACACATAAGTCATAGGATCGAGCTCAGTCCCCGTTCGCATTATATCATCAAGCCGAGTAAGAATGAAGTGATACGAATCTTGAGGAGGAGAACATCTTCATGAAGTATCGTTGGCACTCACAAAAACGTTGTTATACTTATGCTTCTAGATTCACTTGCATGCTCAACAAAACCAAAAGAGGTTAAGTAGAAAGAGGAAGAAGAAAACAAAAGGAAACAAAAGTAAAGAGACGAACATAAAAAAGTATTTACCTTTATTGCTTACAGAAACGATGGAAGAAAGGAGGAGGGTACATCGGCGTCACTCTCAACATAAGCCTCTCTCTCTTACTTACATGAATCTCAATCTAACCTAAGCTTACATACAAATTACAATTACATAAAAAGAAAAGAAAAACCTAAACTACAAAGAATGAAAACTGGACTAATCCTATCTCTGCATGGTCGTCCCCTTTTCATTGCAAATACTGCCTTTTTATAGGCAAAAACCCAACCTACAGGATCTCGGGAAGATTGGGGGAGCAAACGCTCCTCCTAACTTGCTAACCAAGCCGCGGAATGGGTCTCCCCGGCATCTCGTTCTGTCTTTATCTTGGGTTGGATTTGCAGTTTAGCTCCGAGATTTTGAAGAAATGGCCGTTGATCTTTGCTTCAACCGATCGATTATGAGAGGATTCTTCTCAACCGGTTTTCAACCTCTTGATTTTGCCCTGATTCACTGAGGTCAAATTAATTCTGATTTAATTCAGAATTTGGTGGGCTTTTGGGCTCATTTCTCTTCACTCTCCTTAAGGAATGGGCCTGCAAATAAATTAACATTTAATTAGAACAATGCAGATTTTATTCTATAATAAGTATGAAAATATGATACTAAATGTGCAACATTAGCGACCAATCAGCAAGTGTCTTGAGGCTAATGCAAAAGCCATCCATGCTTTAAAATCTACTCTAAATGATGATTATTTATCTAAGGTTGCTAACACTGATTCAGCTTTTGTATTATGAAACACTCTTATCTCTTTTGGTGAACAGACACAATATTATAAGGGAGTGACTCAGATGAAGGAAGTGATGCTTCCAACATGTGCTAATATGGTCCAAGGGGATGATCCTATTGAGGCAAATTTTGATTTTGAGCTTGAAGAGGAGATGCCATATGATGATCTTGCATTGCTTTGCGAGATGCTTCTTAAAAAATATGATTTTTAAAAGTTGAAAATAAAAAATTAAAGAAAGAAAATAATACTTTGTTAAATAAAAATGATTCTTCAAAATTAAGTATTATTTCGAAAAGAAATGAATTTTTGAAAAACCAAATTATTTTGATCTCTAAAGAAAAAGAAACTATTTTAAATGAAAATGAGCTTTTGAAAAAGAAAATTGTTTTGAATGGAAAAGAAAAGATTTCTATTTCCAAGAAGAAAAATAATTTTATTTCTCATGCTCATGTTTCTTCTTCTAAAATTAAAAATGATATTTCTATTTTGAAGAAGAATGATCGGTCGCTAAAATTGCACATTTATTATCATATTCTCATACTTATTATAAAATAAACTCTATTTGTTTTTAATTATTGTTTAACTTATTTGTAGGCCCATTCCTAAAGGAGATTGAAGAAAAATGAGCCCAAAAGCCCATCAAATTCTGAATTAAATTAGAATAAATTCGAAATCAGGGAATCAGCGCAGATCTTGACAAATCAGAGAGGTTGAAAATCGGTTGAAATGAATCATCCCAAATAAAGCGGTTGAAGCTAACAATCAAAAGCTGTTTTGTTAAATCCTGAAGCAGAAACGGGAAACCAGCAGGAGACAAGGAAAAATCTTCAAACGAGGAAGCTGCCCCAACCTGGTGTGGCCAGGTGGCCACATACCATGGCCATGGAAACGCGGCCAAAACCGCGTTTTCGCGGCCGTTTAGTATTTGTTGGAGGAGCGTTTGCTCCCCCTATCTTCTGACGCCTCTCCCCTCTGGGTTTTTGCCTATAAAAGGCAGATATTTCACTGTAAATGGGGACGACCATGCAGAGATAGGATTTAGTCCAGTTTTTCATTCTTTATAGTGTAGGTTTTTATTTTTCTTTTCATGTAATTTTCAGTTTTTATTTATGTAAATCAGAGGAGATCAGAGTTTCATAGGAGAATGAGAATGAAGCTTGTGCTGAGGGTGACACCGGTGTAAGATTTTCTTCTTTTCTCTTATTGTTATAAAATCGAATCTGTAGTTTCCCTTTTGTATGTACTTTATTTTTCTTCTACTTCTTCTTCTTTACTTTTCTTCTTTTGGTACCAAATTGCTATCCAAGTGAGTCTTAAAGCATCAAAAGAGTCTTGCCTTTGTGAGTGCCACCGATAGCTCATGACGATGGATTTTGAGTTTCATTCTGTATCACTTCATACTTGCAACATCTTGATGATATAATGTGGAGAAGACAGGAATCAACTCTTATGGGCTATACGTTGATCGCCTCACTTCAAGGTAACTTCATTGCAAAAGATTCAAGGTAAGCATTTGGCCAAAGGAGGTAAGTAACTTTTAGATTCTTTTCTTTTTATTCTTTAGTTTAGAACACCCACTTCTTTTATCACTCCTTTTCCATTTCTTTGCACATATCCAATTCTGGTTTCTCCATCTTCCCAATCTCTCACTTTCTGCCTAACTTTATTGTATTTTATTTTTATTTTCTTTTTAAGAAACTAAAGAAGAACTTTAACCATTAATAGTAGCATAAAAGAGAACTTGCTAAACAAGCTTCCATCGCTAGTCCCTCCTTGTGGATCCCGACCCGCATAGCCACTTACTATTGCGGTAGAATTGAGTAACTTGCACTTTTCATTCTTAGTTCTGAAATTCGGTATTTTGTGTGCAGGTTCCTAACTTACTCAATCAAAGAACATTAATTGTTTGTGCTCCACTTTGAGCCAATGTGCTATTAATCACTCTAGATTGGAATCTATGTTTCATAAGAAACAAATTCCACATATTCATGCACATACTCTACAGCATACATCTCATGCACATCATATTTATACTCATCACACTATTTGTATGCTAGAGTGTACACATGTACACATTATAACCACAAAGGCCATCTTGCAAGTTTTGTTTTGATAAATTAAATTTTTTAAATTTTGCAAATAAAAATGTTTGGGTTTCATATGTTACTAACCTCCATGGACCAAAAAAGGTATGGGTATCAAAATTCACACCACTTGTTTTTGATGTAGGTGTGCGCTCTCACAAGACGTGAGAGGATTGGTGCCTTAATGGTGGATGCATTTCAAGCTTCAAGGTCAAACCAAATGGATATATCGCTATCAAGGAGCTTTGGTGGTAGAACCATTTCATTTTGGAGAAATGGATTGGTTACATTGGTTTTGGTAACCATTTTATTCTCCACTTTTAAAATATTTTTAAATGCTTATATGCTAGTCTAGTAACCTATACTTAATCATATATTATTTTGTGCATATAGTTGAGTTAATTGGTTGCCTAAATATGCATGTATTTTTGAAAAATTGTGTTTATGGTTTCTAATGGATTTACATGTCTATCTTTTTTATTCATGTTTTTATATGCTTTAGTTAAAGTATATATTGATTTAAATGGTTATATCATATGTGGCAAATCTTATTAAAACTTGTGTTATACATGTACAATTTTTGAGTTACATGCTATACATGCTCTATTTCTATTATGTACTAATTTGTTATTTGATTGTACATTGTATGTCCTAATTTTGATGATTCTTGCATAGTTTATGATATATCATGTTTTTGAGAAAAAGTTTTTCATATGAGTTTTGAATTGAGCTTTATTGTCGTATCTCCATGCATATGTTGATTACATGATTCTAATACACTTACTTTTATGTTTACTCATGATTTGATTTTCATGAACTTTTGCTTTATGTATTTTGAGTGTCAATTCTTGTATAAATTAGCATATTTCATGAAACATATAATTTAGTTTCATGTTTGAGGGATCTCTAACTAGTTTTTTAAAAACTATTTTAAAATAGTTATTTATTCTTCACTTGGTAGTGTTTTCAATCTATAACTATTTTCAAAACCTTTTTTTTTTTTCCGAAACTTCTACCCCTTAAGGGTGGTTGGTTGGGTGACCACGCCTTATATGCTCTTATTGAATATATCATAAACATGTGCATAATAGGGTGGTAGTCATGAGTTATACATGTACTTATCAAGAAAATTGATGTTTGTATACTCATATACTTGTTTTCTATATATGCATACATCATATTTCAATTGACATTTAAATTGATTATACATACATATATTGATTTCTTGTGCTAAATTAAAAATGTTAATACACATTTTTTATAGCACAAACTATTTTATGCTAAGCTTAAAACTTAATTCTAGATGTTAGTTGGTATCATCTACAAGCTTATACATCATTTCAAAAAGGAGGAAAGAAAAATTCTTTAATTTAAAATGATTTCATTGATTTATCAAAATTTGTTTATTGATTTCAAGTGATATCAAAATCTTCAATTGGTTTAACAAAATATGTTTTTGTTGATTACAAGTAGAATCAAAATTTGTTGTTTTATTTTAATTATTTTAAATGGTATCAAAATTTGTTTTAAGTAGTTTTCAAAATTTGTTTTGACTTTTATTGCTTATATACAAGGGGAGCTTAACATCTCCTCTATGTATAGACTCATGTTGAGTGTATTCTATATAAAAAAGAGCTTGACCTCTTTTCTTTATATGGACACGTGTGTAGAGGGAGCTTAACATTTCTGTTTGTGCATTGTATATTATGCTTATATGGGTTAGAATTTAGTCATCCCTTCTCCATATAATGCATGTATGCAGGGGGAGTTAATTTAACGTCTCTCCTCTTCATGAATTTATATCGCATATACATTCTTGTTTGTTCTCTTCACCCCTTTGTTGATGAATTGACAAAAAGAGGGAGAAGAATTGAGAGAGTTTATGTATGCATGTTTAATATTTGTTGTTTATGCATATATGTTTATGTTTTGTTTAATATTTTGTTTATAATTTTTGAGATTTATTGAATATCTTTATATGTTTTTGCTATGATGAGTTAAGGAGGAGCTTCTATGAGGCTTATCTTTAATCCATGCATATATAACTTCATGAGTTTTGTCATTATTAAAAAGGAGGAGATTGTTGGCCCAAAGGCCTATTACTCTAGTTTTGATAATGATTAACTCATGTAGTTATATTACTAATAATCTTGTGTTTAATAAGTTTCAGATATTTATCAAAATCTTAGTCGGTGTTTAGTTTCAACGAAAAATTTGAAGTCAAGTTTTGAAGATAGCACATGCTGATCCAAGAGCTCATGCTTTAAGATCTCATCAGGTACTCAAAAAGGAGTCTAGCTCATAGATCGAGCTTGGTTCAAGTCAAGAGGAAGAGAAGATTTTCAAAAAGACTTGAGTCCTAATTTGTAAGTTTAAGATTTTTGTTTTAGGATAAGGATAGATTAGTTGTGAATTATTCAAGCTCGTTTACACACACAAAAAATTTATATATCGGTTTCATAGCAAATAGTTTTAGTCCTTGGAAAATTTAGTTTTGGTTTTGATTTTGGTTTTGAACTTCAAAGAATCGGTTTTATGAATAGATTTCATCAAAATAAGTTTACATGGTTTATATGTGTATTGGATTTCAACCATACATATTGTTGCTTCATATTGTTTAAGAAACTTATTTTGATGAGTTTATATCATATGTTTAAGTTTTGTATTTATCAAAACTTATTTTGAGCTTATTGTCAAAAATAAGTATATTTCACTCTTTATGTGTATTGGATCATTTTCATGCACATAACACGTCAAATGTGTTTAAATATCTTGTTTTTGTGTTTGAATAAGTTTTAAAAAAATCCAGTTTTCATTTAGAAAGTTTGTTTTTGAAAAATACGATTCTTGGTTTAAGCCTAAATTTCTATACCTCAAAAATAGTTCAAATTTTTTGTGATATGTGTTGATTTTTTATCACACACATTTGTACTTCAAAGTGCTTCAATGAACCTATTTTTGTAGAATTTATGGGATTTAATAGAATTTTTATGGGTTTTACAAGTCTAAGTTTTAATCTCCTAAAGCCCAGTTTTTGGGCTGCTTGCGGTCGACCGGACGGTCGATCGACATGCACGTCCTTGATCTGTCGACCGGGTCGGTCGACCGACTGAGAGACAGTAAGTCTCTGTTGGGTCGCGGTCGACCGACCGGTCAACCGACAAAGCTCGTCTTGGGGAGCGGTTGACCGGGTGGTCAACCGACAACCCCAACAGTCGTTTTTATTGAAAATACACCTAGAGTGGGGTGAATAGTTGTACTACTTAATCTAATGCAAATGATGCAGAATTAAAAATTATTTATACAAAATAAAACTATTAAGCTAACACACAAGGTATAACATAAGAGTATAGCCGAATTTCCGGTGAAGGGCTCTGGACTATCTTCTCTAGATTCTCTAGATTAAGAGTTGAGGTACTACTATGGCTCTCTTGGTTGAATACAAGAGTGAGCAAACAATCCTAAGTATATATCAATTAAGCACAAGTATATCAAGCATATAAGGAGATAAATAATATAAGCATGCAAGATATATAAACACAAGTGAGAGAGAGATGAGCAATCACAAACATGGGATAATTGTTTCGAGATTTGAGCACCCTTGCTCTACATCCCCGCCTTCAATACTATGAAGGATTTCCACTAGAATCGATCCCGGAAGATCACTCGGTGCCGCAACACCTACAACGAGTTCACACTAGAACTCTTAGACCCGCAAGTCCCTTACTTGTTCCCTCAAAAACAACACACACAAGCACACTAGCTTGCTGAGGTCGCACCTCTACACCGAGCTCCCACAAGAACTCGTCACAACACGAACCCACAAGTTTGCCTCCTCAAATATAAAGATGAACACTTGGTGATCTCTACACTTTGATTACCAAAAACACTCTCACAACAAAGCTCCCTAGTGGATTAATATAGCAATAGAAAGCTCAAGTTTGTATGAGAAAAACAAGATGAGTTATGGTGGAAAATTCAAGAAATCTCTTTTGAAAAACACTCTTGAAAACTCTCCTTTTGATATGAAAGTTTTACCCCAAAAACAAGTTGAGAAAACTTTAAGAGAGATGGGAAAAACTGGCTCTAAAAACCTCTTCAAATCTTGTTTAAAACAAGCCAAAACAACCTCCTTTATATAAAGTTCGAAAATATAGTCGTTGGGCTCAAATATGCAGGTCAGATGACCTGTTGGTATTTTTGACCGTTGGGGCTACCGGTCGACCGCGCCCTGGTCATGACCTGTCGGTCGATCGGCCGGTCGACCGAGGCAAAATTCAGAGAGCAAGGCTCTCTGGCTGGTCGATCGCCCGGTCGACCAGGGCCAGATCCAGAGAGTAAACTATCTGGATCGGTCGACTGCTCGTCCGACCAGCTCTCAAGCCAAGGACTGTGCACGTTTCTGTGCACATCAGTCGACCGCCCGTCGACCGTCTTCTGGCTCAGTCTAATAAACTCTTATAAAATCTCATAAAATCATATAAAATCTATAAAAATAAGTTTATTAAAATACTTTGAAGTACAAATATGTGTGATCAAAAATCAACACATATTGCAAACATTTTGAACCATTTTTGTGATATAGAAATTTAGCCTTAAACAAAAATCCGTATTTTTCAAAAACAATCTTCAATTTGAAAAATGATTTTTTCAATACTTCTTCAAATACAAAAATAAGATATTTTAAACACTTTTGTAGCTTAGTGTGTATGGGTATGATCCAATACATATGTAAGATGAAATATCTATGTATTTGACAATAAGCTCTAAAATAAGTTTTGATAAATATATGATATAGAAACATCAAATAAGTTTTTCTAAACATTTAGACCAACAATGTACATGGATGACATCCAAAACACATATAAACCATATAAACTTATTTTGATGAAATCTAATCATGAAACATAAGGATGTATAGTTTGAAGCTCAAAATCAAAACGGTATTTTCTAAAACTAAAACTATTTATAAAAACGCATATAAATTTTGTGTGTGTGTGTGTGAGCTTGAGCAATCCACAACTAATCTATCCTTTATATTTTATCTAAAAATAAAATATTAACAACAAAATATTAACACCTACAAACATGACACAAGTCTTCTTGAAAATCTTCTCTTGAAAATCTTCTTCTCCTTCTTGACTTGGTTTAATCATTGATCCAAAGAGATAGACTCCTCTTGAATACTTGATGCGATCTGGATGCGCGATCTCTTGAATTAACACATGCTAGTTTTAAACTTGACTTCGAATGTTTTGTTGAAGCTAAATACCTACTAAGATCATCTGAAACTAAATGAGAACAAGATCATTAGTACTATAACTACATGAGTTAATCATCATCAAAACTAGAGTGATCGGCCTTTGGGCCAACAATCTCACCCTTTTTGATGATGGCAAAACTCTTGGAGTTATATATGCATGGATTAAAGATAAGCTTCATAGAAGTTCTTCCTTAACTCAAGCATAGCATAAACAATAAGGATATTCAATAAAAGCACATAAATTAACCAAAAAACAGATATGCATAAATAACAAATATTTAACATGTATATAAACAAATATTTAACATGCATACAAAATCTAAATTCTTCTCTCCCTTTTTGTTAATTTATCAACAAAGAGGTGAGGACAATCAAACAATAAAGATGTATATGCAATATACATTCATGAAAAGGAGAGACGATAAGTTAGCTCCCCTGCATACATGCATTACATGGAGAAGGGATGACTGGACCCTAACCCACATAAAGTATAATATACAATATATAAACGGAGATGTTAAGCTCTCCCTATACAAGTGTATCACGTAAAGAAGAGAGGTCAAGCTCCTTAATGTGAGATACACTCAATATGAATCTATATATAGAGAAGATGTTAAGCTTCCCTTGCATATAGGCAATATATATTAACAAATTTTGGAACCACTTTTAAAAAAAAATTTTAAAATTTCTTGAAGTCAACAAAATGAATTATAATATCAATGAAATCAAATAGTAGTTGACAAAAATAAATGTTAGTACCACTTGTAGATAAACAAAATTTTTAAGATACCTATAGTAGATTTTGATACCAATTGAAGGTGAAACATGAAGTACATTTTGATACCAAATATATACCAATTAAAATACCAATTAAAATCAATACATAAGCTCGTAAAGATACCAATTAATATTTGGAATAAAATCAAGTTTAACATAAACATAATTTATGCTTTAAGAATGTAAAGATATTGTAAAACAAGCACAATCAAATCTTATATATGTATGTATGAAAATAAAAATACCAATTGAAATTGATACTAATTAAAATTTGAACCATACATATATAAGAAACACATATGAGTATATAAAAATGAAATGACATGGTGATCATGTATATAGCTCATACCTGCCACCCTACTTATGCACAAGTTTAAAAGATATTCAACAAAGGTATACAAGGTATGGTCGTCCAACCATCCGCCCTTTAGTTGGTAGGGTTTTCAAAAATAAGAATTTAAAAATAATTTAACATGTTTGAAAACTCTACCAGTTGAAGAATCAAGAAACTAATTTAAAATAATTTTTAAAAACTAGTTAAATATCCTTCAAAACATGAAACCAAATCATATATATCTCATGAAACATTGCTAAGTACACAAAAATTGACACTCAAGATTTATAAAGCTCATATAAAGCTCATGAAAATAAAGTCATGAGTAAACAAAAATAATGTGAGTGCATAAGAATCATGTGAATAGAATATTCATGAAAATAATTAATAATGTTCAAAAAAACATGAAATTCTTTTATCAAAAACATGAAAATCATCAAAACTAAAATTTTCATCAAAACTAAACAAGCGTCAAGGTATATGTATGTTTTGTTAAAATTAATGGTATACATACATATCCAAATATAAATGAGTCCATAATAGAATTTTACATGAAGGCAATTGACTCAAGGATGTACATGTATATCTATTAATTTTAGACAAAAGTAACATATACATGAAGCTAAACATATGCAAAAATAGGAAAAACAAGTGTAAATGAAAGAATCATCAAAACTAGGTTGTACATGTACATGTAATGAGTACAAATAAGCAATGAAGTATTAACATATAATAATCAAGTGTAACTCACTAGTTGTACAATTATAAACACAAGTTTAAATGAAAACTACATCTAAACAAGTATTCACCACATGAAGTACAAAACAATCATGATCATTAGGCCAAATGCACGTATCTTAGAACTAGCATATACATAGTAGTTAAATAATAGTGAGAATACAAAATATGAATCCATATGAATATGGGTGTATCTCAAAGATTATTTATGTATATCACATGTCTAATAACATTGCATTTAACATAATGAACATTAAAATCAAAACATGCTAAAAATTATTAATGTAAAAATATGTAAACTAAAATAGAAGTTTAGAGATAGTTACCAAACCATATGAACTATTCTCTATTTCTCCAAACCATGGTGGTCCTCCTACCAATCATCCTTGATAGCGATGCAGCAATTTGGTATGTCCCTCTAGCTTATACATCCACCACCAAGGCACCATACCTCTCACATCATGTAAGAGCCCACACCTACATCAAACATAAGAGGTGAGAATTTTGGTGCCCATTTCTGTTAAGGTCATGGGGTTAACATCATAAGGAACCCAAATATTTTTATTTACAAAATTTATAAAATTTATTCTATCAAAACAAAATCTTACAAAATGGCCTTTGCGGTCACAATGTGTATACATGTGTGCACTCTAATATGCATATGAGTGGTGTGAGTATGAGCATGGTGTGCATATGTATGCCGTGAGGTTTGTGCATGAACATGTGAAATTTGTTTTTTGCGAAACATATATTCCAATTTAGAGTGATTAAATGCACATTGGCTCAAAGTGGAGCCCAAACAATCAATGTTCTTCTTCATAATGTAAGTATCATTATTAATTTTGAAAGAAGAGACATGAGCATGTGAGTCAACAATCTTTTTCTTTTTAGAAATATTTTCTTTTTCTTTTAAAATAATTTTCCATTTCAAAGAGTTATTTTCTTTCAAAAAAATCTCCTTTTCTTTTTCCACCAAAATAATTTTATTTTTCAATGGATTGTTTCCTTCACAAATGTAATTTAATTTTGAAGACAAGAAAATATTCTCCTTTTTCAAAAATTCATTTTCTTTTGAAACACATGCAAATTTATTTTTAAAAGAATCATTTTCTTTTAACAAAGAAGTGTTTTCCTTCTTTAACTTATTATTTTCAATTTTTAAGAAATCATTTTTCTCAAGAAGTTTTTGAAAAAAAGATGCAAGCTCATCATTAGACATGTGAATATCTTCTTCTAACTCGGATTTAGAATTTATCTCAAGGGAGTTATCCCCCTGGATCATGTAAAATATGTTAGAAGCATCACTTCCATCATCCGAGTCACTCTCCATATAGTATTGCTTTTGTTCACCTAGGGAGACAAGTGTGTTCCATACTACAAAAGCCGAATCAAAGTAGAAACCCTAGATAAATATTCATCATTTAGGGTAGATTTTATAGCATGGATGGGTTTTGTGTTAGCCTTAAGATGTTTACCATTTAAGCAATAAGAATCTTTAATAGTGGAAACATAAACATGAATCACTAGGGCTTTTAGGTACATGGACATCTTAACTTTTCAAGTTTGGATGTTAAGAATGTCAAACATAGGAGGTGTCATGAAATCTATATGTATGTGTAAACAAATATTATGATTAGCTAAAATGAGGATTTTTAACTCAAGATTGTTAGACCCAAATCAAGAGCACCAAGCTCTGATACTAATTGAAAATACACCTAGAGGGGGGGGGGTGAATAAGTGTACTAGCTAATCTAATGCAAATGATGCAGAATTAAAAATTATTTATGCAAACTAAAACTATTAAGTTAACACACAAGGTATAACATAAGAGTATAGCCGAATTCATGCTGGACTATCTCCTCTAGATTCCTTTAAATTAAGAGTTGAGGTGCCACTACGGCTCTCTTGATTGAATACAAGTGTGAGCAAATAATTCCAAGCATATATCAATTAAGCACGAGTATATCAAGCATATAAGGAGATAAATAATATAAGCATGCAAGATATATAAACGCAAGTGTGAGAGAGAGAGAGAGAGATGAGCAATCACAAACACGGGAGAATTGTTTGGAGGTTCGAGCACCCTTACTTTACGTCCCCGCCTTCAACACTATGAAGGATTTTCAGTAGAATCGATCCCGCAAGATCACTCGGTGCCGCAACACCTACAACGAGTTCACAATAGAGCTCTTGGACCCGCAAGTCTCTTACTTGTTCCCGCAAGATTAACACACACAAGCACACTAGCTTGCCGAGGCCGCACCTTTACATCGAGCTCCCACAAGAACTCATCATAACACGAACCCACAAGTTCGCCTCCTCAAATACAAAGATGAATACTTGGTGATCTCCTACACTTTGATTACCAAAAACACTCTCAAACTAAAGCTCCCTAGATGATTGATATAGCTATGAAAAGCTCAAGTTTGTGTGAGAAAAATAAGATAGAGTTATGGTGGAAAACTCAAGAAATCTCTTTTGAAAAACACTCTTGAAAATTCTCCTTTTGATATGAAAATTTTAGCCTAAAAATAAGTGGAGAAAACTCTAAGAGAGATGGAAAAAACTGGCTCTAAAACCCTCTTCAAACTTGTTTAAAACAAGCCAAAACAGCCCCCTTTATATAGAGTTTGAAAATATAGCCGTTGGGGTCAAATCTGCAGGTCAGATGACCGGCCGGTCGACCGCCCGATCGACCGGGGCCAGATCCAGAGATTTAACTCTCTGGATCGGTCGACCGGCCCTCAAGCCAAAGGCTGTACGCGTTTCTGTGACATCGGTCGATCGCCCGGTCGACTGTCTTTTGGCTCGGTCGGCCGACCGTCAGAAGGCCAGGTCAGATAATTTGGGGATTAAATCTTAGTCTAGTAAACTCTTATAAAATCCCATAAAATCACATAAAATCTATAAAAATAAGTTCATCAAAATACTTTGAAGTACAAATATATGTGATAAAAAAAATCAATTCATATTACAAACATTTTGAACCATTTTTTTGATATGTATTTTTCAAAAACAATCTTTAATTTGAAAAACGATTTTTTCAAAACTTCTTCAAATACAAGAACAAGATATTTTAAACACTTTTGTAGATTAGTGTGTATGGGTATGATCCAATACACATATAAGATAAAATATCTATATTTTTAACAATAAGGTCTAAAATAAGTTTTGATAAATACAAAACTCAAAAACAAGATATAGAAACATCAAATAAGTTTTTCTAAACATTTGAAAAAAAAATGTGCATGGATGACATCCAAAACACATATAAACCACATAAACTTGTTTTGATGAAATCTAATCTTGAAACATAAGGATGTATACTTTGAAGCTCAAAATCAAAACGGTATTTTCTAAAACTAAAACTATTTTATAAAAACACATATAAATTATGTGTGTGTGTATATGAGCATGAGCAATCCACAACTAATTTATCATTTACATTTTATCTAAAAATAAAATCTTAAAACTTAGAAACATGACACAAGTTTTCTTGAAAATCTTCTCTTGAAAATCTTCTTCTCCTTCTTGACTTGGTCCAATCCTTGATCCAAGGAGCTAGACTCTTCTTGAATACTTGATGCGATCTTGGTGTGCGAGCTCTTGAATCAACACGTGCTAGCTTCAAAACTTGACTTCGAATCTTTTGTTGAAACTAAACACCTACCTACTAAGATCTTGATTAAATATCTGAAACTAAATAAGCACAAGATCATTAGTACTATAACTACATGAGTTAATCATCATCAAAACTAGAGTGATAGGCCTTTGAACCAACATTTATGACCGTTATGTAGGTCATCTAGAGGGGGGTAAATAGGTGACCTGCTAATCTAATGCCAAAAAATGCGAAATTAAAACTATTTTGCAAACTAAAACTAAACACTATGTATAACCAAAGAGCGAAGCTGAATTCTAGAGAAGGGCTCTAGATTTCTCCTCAAGATTTCTCTAGATTAAGAGTTGAGGTGCTACTATAGCTTTCTTGATTGAATACTAGTGCGAGCACAAACATATGCATGCAATGAATGTACAAGGAATAAGAGCATGCAAGATATCAAACAATCCCAAGCATATATATCAATTAAGCACAAGCATATAAAGATATGAAAATATAAGCATGCAAAATATAAAATACAAGTGAGTAAAGAGAGAGATAAACAAACGCAAACATAGGAGATTTGTTTCGAGATTCGAGCCACTTGCTCTACATCCCCGCCTTCACCGCAATGAAGGATTTCCACTAGAATCGATCCCGTAAGATCACTCGGTGCCGCAACTGAAATACACCTAGAGGGGGTGATTAGGTGTACTAGATGATCTAATGACAAATTATGCGAAATTAAAAACTATTTATGCAAATAAAAACTATTAAACTAACACACAAGATATAACACAAGAGTGTAGCCGAATTCTCCGTGAAGGGTTCTGAACTATCTCCTCGATATTCCTCTAGATCAAGAGTTGAGGTGCTATATGAAGCTCTCTTGGTTCAACACAACTGTGGGCGCATACAAATTATATCTAGCATATGAATATGTGTAATATAAAGCAATGCAATATATAAGAGCGATAGAGTTGAGAGATAATGGATCAAACGCAAACAACAAGATATGTTTCAAGATTTGAGCCACTGCTCTACGTCCCCGGCATCACACAGAAGTATTTTCACTATATGTCCACGCAGGACCTTCCAAAAAGGGACCTCCACTGAGAGATTACAACTCTACATTTGGAGTACACTACTCCACTCTCAAATACAACCACCTCTACACAAGAGGGATAAGGCACAAAGCCAAACCACAATCACCTCTACACAAGAGGGATAAGGCACAAAGCCAAACTACAATCTCAATCACCTCTACACAAGAAGGATAGGCACAAAACCAAACCACAATCACCTTTACACAAGATGGATAAGACACAAAGCCAAACCACAATCTCAGTCACCTCTACACAAGAGGGATAGGCATAAAACCAAACCACAATCACCTCTACACAAGAGGGATAGACACAAGCCCAAAGCAAAAAAAGAGATTACAATCTTGGTGATCACAATAGACCACAAACAATTCTTACAAAAATAAGATCCTATAGATAGGATTAGATATGATAGCTCAAGTGTGTGAAACAAAGTGTTGGAAAAAAAATAACACAGAAAAATACTTGGGAAAAACACCAAATAGATATTGAAATCAAGATCAAAATCAATTTCCCAAAGACTCTCTTTTCTTTGATTTTTCTTACACTTTAAAACAAATAAAAGATAAATCTTTTTGGCACAAAAACTTTTTTAAAACTTGCTGCAAAATACTTGAAAGATGGGAAGAGAAGCTCACTAAAAATCTTGTGGAAAATAGCCCAAGAGAAGCCCTATTTATAGCCTCTTAAAAATATAGCCGTTGGCAGCCAGAAAAGATCAATTTTGACCTTCCGGTCGACCGGTAGGTCGACCGTCCAACAGTAAAATTTCTGACCGTTGTGACTCCGGCGCCGCCCGGTCAACCGGCACTACCTGAGAGTTGGGTAGTTACAGTCGGTCGACCGTCCGGTCGACTGACCTTCTAGGCTAGCTTTGTGCATGTCCTTGTGCATGTCGGTCGACCTATCCGGTCGACCAAACTCTGGTCCGGTCGACCGTCCGATCGACCGCCAACAGTCTCTGGCTGGGATAAAAGGTTAAGAAACTTTGTCTTATTAACTCCAATAAAAATAAGTTCTTAGAAATAAGTTGAAGTACAAATATGTGATCAAAAATCAACACATATTACAAACTATTTGAACTATTTTTGTGATGAAAAAATTAAGCTTTAAACCGAAAATCGTATTTTCCACAACTTGAATTTTGAAATGAAAATCCGTTTTCTCCAAAACATGTATAAACACAAAATGTGATATTGAAACACATTTGAAGCATATTGCGTATGGATAGAATCCAATACACATGTAAATGATATATCTATGTTTTTGACATAAAATCCAAAATAGGTTTTGTTAATTACAAAACACTAAACACATGAATAGGATCATCAAAATAAGTTTTTCTAAATATATGAAACATATATGTATATAGATGAAATCCAATATACATTAAACCATGTAAACTTGTTTTGATTCATCTATTCATGAAAACCATATATATGTATATTCGAAATCCAAAAATCGATTAAATCGAAAACCAAGCATATTGAACTTGTGTGTGTGAACTTGAGCATATCAACACTAGTCTATCTTTACACAAGATCTAAACACAGCTAAGCTAAACAAACCGAAGTCTTCTTGTAGAACTTCTTCTCCAAGCCGAATCAATCCAAACACCATCAAATGAGCTTGACTCCAACCGAGTACTAGATGCGATCTTGATGCGCGAGCTCTTGAATCTATACGTGCTAGCTCCAAAACTCCTTTGTTGAAGTTAAACACTACTAAGTCTTGGTAGAAAATCTGAAACTATATAAATACAAGATCATTAGTCTTATAACTACATGAGTTAATCATCATCAAAACTAGAGTGATGGGCCTTTGGGCCAACAATCTCCCCCTTTTTGATGATGACAAAACTCATGGAGTTATATATGCATGGATTAAAAATAAGTTTCATAGAAGCTCCCTCTTAACTCTTGCATAGCAATAAACAAATAGATATTTAATGAAATGCGTAAACTAAACAAGAACATATATGCATTAACAAAGATATAAACATGCATCTATAAACTCTCCAAATTCTTCTCCCCCTTTTTGTCAATTCATCAACAAAGGGGTGAGGACAATCAAACAATAAAGATATATATGCGATATACATTTATGAAGAGGAGAGATGATGAGTTAGCTCCCCCTGCAACATGCATTACATGGAGAAGGGATGACTAGACCCTAACCAACATAAAGTATAATATATAATGTATAAGCGGAGATGTTAAGCCCCCTACACATGTGTACTACATAACAAAAAGAGGTCAATCACTTCAATATAAAAGTACACTCAATATGAATCTATATATAGAGAAGATGTTAAGCTCCCCATGCATATAGACAAAACATATCAACAAATTTTAAAATCACTTTTAAAAAAAAATTTTGAAATCTCTTAAAGTCAACAAAATGAATTATGATACCAAAGAAATCAAATTATAATTGATAAAACAAATGTTGGTGCCACTTGTAGGAAATTTTTTTAAGATACTAATAGTAGATTTTGATACCAATTGAAAGTGAAACATGAAGTACATTTTGATACCAATTAAATACCAATCGAAATCAAAGCATAAGCTTGTAATGAAATCAATTAACATTTAGAATAAAATCAAGCTTAACATAAACATAATTTGTGCTTTAAAATTGTAAAGACATTATAAAACAAGCACAATCAAGTCACATATATGTACGTATGAAATTGAAAATACCAATTGAAATTGATACTAATTGAAATTTAAGGCATACATATATGAGAAACACATATGAGTATACAAAAATAAAATTCCATGAAGATCATGTGTATAACTTATACTTACCACCCTATTAATGCACATGTTTAAAAGGATATTCAATAAGGGTATATAAGGCATAATCGCCCATCCAACCGCCCTTTGATGGTAGGGGTTTTAAAAAATATGATTTGAAAATATTTTAATATATTTGAAAATCACTACCAATTGAAGAATAAAAACAAGTTAAAAGGTAATTTTGAAAACTAGTATTAAATCCTTCAAGTAAGGAATAAAACATGAATATATTCATGAAAATATGAAAATCACACGATCATCAACACTCAAATAGTAATAAAGCACATATAAGCTCAAAAATCATGAGTAAACATCAAACATAAAGAGTAAGAATTATGTACTCAACAAAATCATGGAAATAGGTAATGAAGCTCAAATGAATTTTTTTATCAAAAACAAAAAATCATCAAAACTAAATACGCTCAAGGTATATGTATGTTTTATCGAAACTAAAAGTATACATATATACCCCAAACATAAACGAGTCCATAAAAAAAAATTTGCATGAAAAGTAAGTGACTCTAAGATAGACATGTATATCTAATAGTTTTAGACATAATTAACATATACATAAAGATAAACACATTTTTATGAAAATATGTGCAAAAATAGGAAAAATAAGTATAAATAAAATAATCATCAAAACTAAGTTATACATGTACATGTAATAAGTACAAATGAGCACTGAAGCACAAACACATAATAACCAAGTGTAGCTCACTACTTGTACAAGTATAACATAAGTTTTCATGAAAACTTCATCTAAACAAGTAATCAAAAATATGAAGTGTAAAATCATAAACAATCATGACCATTAGGGTAAATGCACGTGCTTTAGAGTTAGGATATACACAATAGCTAAAGTATAGTGAGAACACAAAAATAATAGTCCATGTAAATATTGGTGTATCTCAAATACTATTTATATATATCTCAAGTCTAATTAACATTACATTTAACATAATAAACATGGAAAACATGAGAACCAATACATGCCAAAAAAACAATCATGTAAACGCATGAAAACAAAATGAGGAGTTAGAGATAGTTACCAAAACTAATAGGGTTAATCTCTAGGTCTCCAAACCAGGGTGGTTCTCCCACCAAACATACTTGAAGGTGATGTATCCAATATAGTGTCCATCAAGCTCAAATGCATGTACCATCAAGGAACCAAAACCCTCATGTTAAGCGAGAACCCACACCTACATCAAATACAATAGGGGTGAATTTTGGTACCCACACTTTCTTGGGTCTATGGGGGTTAAACCTTTCCTAACCCAAACAAATTTATTTGCAAAATTTGAAATATTTAATGTATCATAATAAAATCTTGTAAGGTGGCCCGTACGTCCACAATGTGTACAAGTGTACACATGAGCATACATAGTGTCATGTGTGTGATCATGAAGAGCATGTGTATGCCGTGTTTTGTGTGCATGCATATGAGAAACTTATTTTTTTCGAAATATGGATTCCAATTTCTTTTGATTCATAGCACATTAGCTCAAAGTGGAACCCAAATAGTTTACACTCTTCTTCAACATACATATATCATTTTCAACATTAGAAGAAGATGTGGAGCATACAATAAAGCACAGGATGATGAAGCTATAGTAGCATAGCAAATATGAGAATCTAAATTATTTTTCAAAGAAATATTTTCGTTTAAAACTAAATCTAGCTCTTTTGAAATTAAAATAATTTTATTTTTCAAATAATCATTCTCTTTCAAAACAATGTCGAGTTTTGAAGACAAAACCTCATTATTCTTCAAAATATCATCACAATCATTTTTATTCTTTTAAATTTCGTTTTCTTTTAAAAAAGATCAAGTTGAGTTTTCAACGAGTCTTTTTCACTTGAAATCTCAATCCTCTTTTGTAAAACCATGTTTAGTTTTGAAAATAAATTTTCATTTTCTTTTTTTAATTTAAAACACTTGTTTCTCAAAGCTTTGTACTTTGAAAGCAAGTTTTGACAAAACATAGATAGTTCTTCTTTTAATGCATGTGCACCATGTTATCATCACAAGAAGAACTAGCACTATCATCTAGTTGAGTATCCGAATTTATCTCAAGGGAGTCATTCTCTTGGACCATGAAGCAAGCTTGGTCGGACTCTTCTCCACTAGATTATTTCTCCACATTATTTGTCATTTGTAGCTTGGGAGAGGTATATGTATTCCGCACTGCAAAAGCGGAATCGCAATGAGAAACCATAATAAATATTCTTTACTAAGTGTATGCTTTAGTGAATCTAAAGCTTGTGCATTAGCCTCAATGTACTTGTCATTACCAAAATAAGTTTTCTTGGTAGTGGCAAGATAGACATGCAAACCTAGAGCTTTTAAATAAGCATTCATCCTAAACTTTCACATATCGACGTTAGAAACATCAAACATGGGAGGGCCAAGGTGATCCATGAGTATATGACTATATGTGTGCAAATACAATACTAGATTAGCAATCCAAGATCTCACTCCTAGATGGTTAAACTTAATATCAGGAGTGTAGGCTCTAATACCAATTGAATACACCTAGAGGGGGGTGAATAGGTGTACTAGCTGATCTAATGACAAATGATACGGAATTAAAAACTATTTTTGTAAATAAAAACTTTTAAGCTAATACACAAGATATAACACAAGAGTGTAGCCAAATTCACCATGAAGGGCTCTGGACTATCTCTTCAAGATTCTTCTAAATCAAGAGTTGAGGTGCTATATGAAGCTCTCTTGTTTCAATACAACTGTGGGCACACACAAACTATATTTAGCATATGAATATGTGAAATATAAAGCAATGCAAGATATAAGAGCGATAGAGTTAAGAGATAATGGATCAAACGCAAACAATAAGATATGTTTCGAGGTTCGAGCCACTGCTCTACGTCCCCGGCTTCACACCGAAGGATTTCCACTATATGTCCACGCAGGACCTTCCACAAAGAGATCTCCACTGAGGAATTACAACTCTACACTTGGAGTACATTACTCCTCTTTCAAATACAACCACCTCTACACAAGGGGGACAAGGCACAAAGCCAAATCACAATTACTCTACACAAGAGGGACAAGGTACAAAGCCAAACTACAATCTCAATCACCTCTACACAAGAGGGATAGGCTTAAAATCAAACCACAATCACCTCTACACAAGAGGGATAAGGCACAAAGCCAAACCACAATCTCAATCACCTCTACACAAAAGGGATAGGCACAAAATCAAACCACAATCACCTACACAAGAAGGATAGACGCAAACTCAAAGCAAAAAGAGACCACAAATAATACATGGTGATCACAATAGACCACAAACAATACTTGGTGATCACAATAGACCACAAACAATTCTCATAAAAATAAGATCCTATAGATAGGATTAGATATGATAGCTCAAGTGCGAGAAAATAAAGTATTTGGAAAAAAAATAACAAAGAAAAATACTTGAGAAAAATACTAGATAGATATTGAAATTAAGATCAAAACCAATTTCCCAAAGACTCTCTTTTCTTTGATTTTTTTTAGCACTTTAAAACAAATAAAATAAATCTTTTTGGCACAAAAACTCTTTTAAAACTTACTGTAAAATACTTGAAAGATGGGAAAAGAAACTCACTAAAAATCTTGTAGAAAACAGCCCAAGAGAAGCTCTATTTATAGCCTCTCAAAAATATATCCGTTGGCAGCCAGACAATTTTGACCTTCCGATCGACCGTCCAACGGTCGAATTTCTGAACATTGTGACTCCGGTACGGTCGACCGAGCCTAGCCTGTCGGTCGACTGACACTACCCGAGAGTTAGGTAGTTACAGTCGGTCGACTGTCCGGTCGACCGGCTTCTAGGCTGGCTTTGTGCGCGTCCTCGTGCACATCGGTCAGCCGGTCTGGTGACCGACCTCTGGTCCGATCGACCGTCAAGTCGACCTCTAGCAGTCTCTAGCTGGGATAAAAGGTTATGAAACTTTATCTTATTAACTCTAATAAAAATAAGTTCTTAGAAATAAGTTGAAGTATAAATATGTGTGATAAAAATTAACACATATTACAAACTATTTGAACTATTTTTGTGATGAAAAAATTAAGCTTTAAACCGAAAATCATATTTTTCAAAACTTGAATTTTGAAATGAAAATCTGTTTTCTCTAAAACATGTATAAATACTAAAACATTATATTGAAACACATTTGAAACATATTGTGTATGGATAGAATCCAATACACATGTAAATGATATATCTATGTTTTTGACATAAAATTCAAAATAGGTTTTGTTAATTACAAAACTCTAAACACATGAATAGGATCATCAAAATAAGTTTTTCTAAATATATGAAACATATATGTATATAGATGAAATCCTATATACATTAAACCATGTAAACTTGTTTTGATTCTATTTATTCATGAAAACCATATATATGTATATTCGAAATCCAAAAACCAGTTAAACCGAAAACCAAATATATTGAACTTGTGTGTGCGCGTAAACTTGAGCATATCAACACTAGTCTATCTTTACACAAGATCTATACACAACTAACCTAAACAAACAAAAGTTTTCTTGTAGAACTCCTTTTCCAAGCCGACTCGATCCAAACACGATCCAAAGAGCTTGACTCCAACCGAGTGCTAGATGCGATCTTGACACGCGAGCTCTTAAATATACATGTGTTAGCTCCAAAACTCCTTTGTTGAAGCTAAGCACCTACTAAGATCTTGATAGAAAATCTAAAACTATATAAACACAAGATCATTAGTCCTATAACTACATGAGTTAATCATCATCAAAACTAGAGTTATGGGCCTTTGGGCCAATAGCAACACTTACAACGAGCTCCCTCAAAAACTCTTAGACACGCAAGTCCTTTACTTATTCCCGCAAAAACAACACACACGAACCCGCAAGCTCGCCAAGACCGCAACCTCTACAACACCCAAATACAAGGGGTGGAACACTATGATCACTTCTCTTGATCACAAAAACAAGCTCTCACAAACAAGGATCCCTATATGATGGATATAGCTATGAAAAGCTCAAGATTATGTGAGACAAACCAGATAAAACTTGTGGTGGAAAACTCAAGAAAATTCTTTTGTAAAAGATTAAGAAAAACTCTTGATAAACTCTCCTTTTGATATGAAAATTAAACCCAAAAACTTGTTGAAAAACTTCTGAGAAAGATGGAAAAAATTATCTCTAAAACGTCTCAAAAATCTTGTCAAAAACTGGCTAAGGGAACCCTTATTTATAGGGTCTCCAAAAAATAGTTGCTGGGGCTTAGAACCGAGCCAAACTGGCCTGTCGGTCAACTAGCCTACGGTCATAAAAATGACCGTTAGGATTAGCGGTCGACTGTACCCAAGGCAAAGGCCTACTGGTCGACCGCTCAGTCGACCATCCACTACTCGAGAGTTGAATAGTGCCAGATGGTCGACCGATCAGTCGATCGCTCCTTGATACGGTCGACCGATCGGTCGACCGATCAAAGGGCGGTTGACCGAGCCAGGCTTTAGTTGACCGGTCGGTCAGCTGACAGCAGCCCAAACCCAAATCTTTAAGGGTTTAAAAATGTAACTTTGAAAAGTCATAAAAATTTTATTAAAATCCCATAAATTCCACAAAAATAGGTTGATGTAAACACTTTGAAGTACAAATATGTGTGATAAAAAATCAACACATATTATAAACAATTTGAACTATTTTGAGGTATAGAAATTTAGACTTAAACTGAAAATCATATTTTCAAAAACAAACTCCAAAATGAAAAAAACTATTTTTCCAAAACTTGTTCAAATATAAAAATAAGATATTTAAATATTTTATTGTGTATGGATAGAATCCAATACACAAAGATGATGAAATATACTTTTTTTTTGAAAATAAGCTCTAAAATAAGTTTTGATAAGTACAAAACTAGAAACCATGAACTGGAAATATCAAAATAAGTTTTTTAGACAATTTGAAGTAATAATATCTATGGATGAAATCCAATACACATATAAACTTGTTTTGATGAAATCTATTCATGAAACCAAAAAATATTCTTTGAAATTCAAAACCAAAACTATATTTTCCATGAACTAAAACTATCCAACATGAAATATTTTGTTTGTGTGTAAATGTGCTTGAGCAATCCACAACTAATCTATCCTTTACATTTTATCTAAAACAAAAATCTTAAAACTTACAAAAAGGACTCAAGTCTTGAAAATCTTCTCTTGAAAATCTTCTTCTCCATCTTGACTTAATCCAAACTTGATCCAAATGAGCTAGGCTCCTCTTTAAGTATTTGGTGCGATTTTAAAGTGCGAGCTCTTGAATCAACATGTGCTAGTTTTAAAACTTGATTTTGAATCTTTTATTGACGCTAAACACCAACTAGGATCTGGATAAATATCTGAAACTTAAAAAACACAAGATCATTAGTACTATAACTACATGAGTTAATCATCATCAAAACTAAAGTGATGGGCCTTTGGGCCAACAATCCCCCCTTTTGATGATGACAAAACTCATGGAGTTATATATACATAGATTAAAAATAAGCTTCATAGATGCACTCCCTTAACTCATGCATAGCATAAATATAAAGATATTCAATGAAAGCATAAATAAAATATTAAACAAATATATATGTATAAATTATAAATATTAAACATACATATATAAACTCTCTAAATTCTTCTCCCCCTTTTTGTTAATTTATCAACAAAGGGGTGAAGAAAAAACAAACAAGATAAATGTATATGCAATATAAAATCATTAAGATGAGAGACGTTAACTCCCCTGTATACATGCATTACATAGAGAAGAGATTACTAGACCCTAACCCACATAAGCATAATATATAATGTATAAATGGAGATGTTAAGCTCCTCCTACATATGTGTACCATATAAAGAAAAAAGAGGTCAAGGTTTTCTTTATATAAAATACACTCAATATGAATCTATATATAGAGGAGATGTTAAGTTCCCCTTGCTATAAGCAATACAAGTCAAAACAAATGTTGAAGGCGGGGACTTAGAGCAAGGGTGCTCGAACCTCGAAACAAATCTCCCGTGTTGCGATTGCTCTCTCTATCTCTCACTTGTGTTTATATCTTGCATGCTCTTATTATTCATATTCATTACTTACTTGATATACTTGTGCTTAGATTGATATATACTTGGGGATTGTTGTTCAGAAGGATTAATTGTATTGAAAGAGGGTTTAGAGTAAACCGTTGATTGTCGTGTACCGATGATCAAGAACTTCGAATGTGTATGTAGGTTTACTTTGCTCCTTCCGAATCACCGTTCGTAGCATAAGCTAAGACGGGTCGTATCCACAGGGAGGGTTAGCGATAGATGCATTCAAGGTTTGTATTGAAATCTTTGTGAAGAAAAACGAAGGTTCTTCTTTGTTTTAAGAAATGGAAAATAAAACGATGTGAAAGGTGAGTGGAAAATCTTTGGGTGTTTTGTAAAAGAAAAGAAGAAACGAGAATAAAGATGGAAGGAAAACGAAAATATTTGAAAAGAAGAAGTTTTCAGAAGAGAGACTTTTAAGAATGATATAAAGAGAAGCCATGACTAACTAACATTCTAATTTACTAACTTACTACTCTCGTTGGGTGATGCATGCCTCATATTGATTCATTAGCAATGGTATATCTTGCTTTGCCAAGTCCTTGTGTTGTCCCATGTCGAAGGTGTTTCTCATCTAGGCTAGTTGCCTCCTTGAATCATTGGCTCCCTAAATAGATTTTCAACAGTGGAACAAGGATGGTCACTTTTAACAATGCTAAGAAACATATAAGATTCATTAGTCAATCAAAGCTATAATAGAGCGAGCATGAAATAAGAAACTTGCAAGGTAGTCATTGGTATAGTGAAGTGCTCCATCTTCATGTTCCATTACGGGCACTTGTTCTAAAGACAAGGCTCTAAGTGAGGCTCACATGAGTCATATGGAGGGAGAACTTAGCATTTGCAAAGAATAAAAAGCAACTCATCTTCATTGGGAGTGATATAGACTTGTAATTTGTAAGACTAGAAAGAAGAAAGTATCCAATGAATCATATAAGTTAGCAATCACCCTAGAGTTAGTAGTTAGTAAAATTAAAAGTTAGTTAGTCATGTTAATGAATTAGTTAGACATGAAAATAAAGAATAAGAAACAGTTCATTATAGAAGTTTAAAATAGAAGAAAGTAAAAGTTTAAAGAAAATAATGCACTAGAATAAGAGAAGATGGGAAGATTGAAAGCTTGATCCTTATATTGCGATGTCATCGTCTCCAATTACAAAGATTGCTCACTCTCACTCTCTCTTTTCTGGATTCTAGAAGTAAAAAAAGAAAATTACATAAGAGACTAAAAGAAAACCTAAAGAAACCCTAACAGTTTTCCTATAAACAATGCTCTTTTTTCCCCTTGATTATAGAGGCCCTAGGGGTCTATTTATAGTCTTCATAAGAGGAGGCCATCCCACCTCAGCTCCGGATCAAACGCTGAAGTAACGGCCAGAAGATTGCTGCGGTTCCGCGGCATGTGCCGCGTTTCCGCGGCCATTTCTTGGCCGCTGCGCTAGCTGATTTTTGTGCCTTTTTATTATATCTCGTATCTGAGAATACGCTTTGGATCTGTTCAGACCTGGGCTTTCCTCTTGTGGGCTTTCTAAATAATTCTTTAATTCCTCAAAAAATCATAATTGTTGGGCCTCCTTCTCCATTAAACATTGGACCTAAAAAAAGAGTGAAAAAAGCAATACAAATCCCATATTTATTCAGATAAAGCATAGTATGGTGGTAGAAAATGATGCATAAATGACTCTAATCACACCCTCATACCTAGCTTTTGCTCGTCCCTAAGCAAAAAGAAAAACCTAACTAAATTATTACACCCCTTTCGTAGGTGACACGATTGCACTGAGCTCGTGCAACAAGCCATTAAACCTCTAGGTTACCCTAGAGGAGGAGTGTTGTCTCCTGAAGGTTTTCAGCTAATTGCTCCCACAAAATCCCAAAGAAAAAGAAAATGTCAGTGAAAAGAGAGAAACATTTTTTTATGATCCATTTCCTTCAAGAATTTCGGTGATCTATCAATTTAGGGTTATTCTAAACTTTTCCTTCTTTTTTATAAGTTTTCATTTGAAATATTGTTTTCAACTTAGGTTAAGTTTTCCAAGAATAGAGAGAAACTGGATTCTGTATCAGGTCTAACACATATACATATGTATGAGGGATTTTTTTTTAGACTTTAGTTCGTTTGTTCACACACACACACACACACACATATATATTTTATTATTTTTTTATAGAGTATATATTTACATTCTCTTTGCTTCATTAGGCTTTCTAATTTACCCATGTAGCGAGCCTTTTACTGATGACTCCCAGACCAGATGGTCTTAGGGCACCAGATGAAGATGCATCCCTAATGTTCAAGGTCTCGAGTAAACTAGGCCACGAATGCTAAGGACTCAACCACTTTTAGGCGTGACTGGTTATGCTTCTTAAGGCACAACCAACGAGCTTAATTAGTGATCAAGTTTTATTTGTGAATATCTATATTTATATATATATTTTTATTTTTTATATATTTTTTATATATATTTATGTAAACAAAGTCACTAAGTGTTTGATTAATCCCTCAATATGCAAATGTATATAGTGTTTAGAAAAAATTCAAAATCTAGCTGTCTTTTCTATTCTTTTCTTTCTTAACCTAAAGATCCAACAAAATTTCTTATTTCGACTTATATTAAGAAATCTTAGCTTAGAATTTTCTTAATACCTAAGATCAAGTTAATTCTTTTCAAAAAAATGGATCAATATTTTTTATGTTTATTTTTTTATTTTTTTGTTTTTTTTTAATATAAGAAACAAGAAACCTAGAAATCTAAAAGAAAAGGTCTAGAAAAATCCTATGTTAGTAAGAAAAGAGAAATATAAGAAAAGAGAAACCTAGAAATCTAAAAGAAAAAGTCTAGAAAATTCTTATGCTAGTATCTACCCCCCATACCTATCCCATGCATTGTCCTCAACGTATGCAAGAAAATATACGCATGAAATAGGAAAAGAAAGCTATCACCCCCGCCTTCGGCTTGGACCAGCGGTGGTGCTAGGTCTAGCTGACTATGATCGCCGCAGACCCTCCTCAATGCGGTCTAGGCGAGATGTTTGCTCCGCAACCTGTTTGCGTAGCCGAATCTGTCCCCAAAATATCTTCTTCATGCCTCGCCAAATGGTAGACATAAAGGCGCGTGAATCAGCTGGGGGGTCCTGTTGCCAAAAAGCCGGCTCATCCTCCTCTAAAAGTTCCTCCGAAGAGGACTCCACAGGGACATCTTCGGACTGGACACTAGGAGTCTAGACCGCATGAAGACAACTATTGTAAGCGCTAGTCGCCCGCTCTTGTGCAACGAACACCCTATCATATGAGTCAAAAAATGTATCTGGTAAGAAAGTCCTACACAGACAAGTGATCAAAACTGGGTGCGAGTACTTTGCACCGCGTGTGCGGGAGGAGTTGGTGTTGATGCTATGAAAAATGGTCTTGTTGATACAGATAGTGTGCTGCCGAGTCATCAGGTCGTGTATAATCTGCAGCACCGGCCTGTTAAAGGAGGTTGTGTGGTCCAACCCTAAAATGTTACGTTGAATCAGCGACCAACGCAATGTACGTTTCTAAATTTAGTACTCGCTTTGAGCCCCTTATCTTGTTCCGTACAGCGAGCCCCCATGACAGTCATGTAATCGATTAAAGGTAGGGGGTCGCTATGATGTGGGTTGCAACGGACATGTATGAGTTCTTCTAGTAGAAGAAGCATGGCAATAATATCCCCAGTGGGCATGTGCACCAAGATCTGGTATGTGTCAAAATTGATAGATTCGGAATCTATAGAATTGTAGAAAAGTTTGATGAGCTCAGGACAATAGTAAGACTCGTGATCTAAGTTATCATAAACTAATCTATACCAATCCCATGCACGAATACGATCTAAAAATATATGACCATAACCGTTAACATCGCAAAGAATTCTAGTAAAATCTTTTTCAGCAAAAATAGATGGTGCTATGATGAATAATAGGAAGCAACGAGAAGGGATACGCAAACCTCCCTTGGACTACGTGGGGGAAAACTCAAACGAGATTGCAGAGAGCAATCTGTGATGGTAGCAGAGGTGTAGATGGTAGATCGGAGATCTTCAGATGGCCGCGTCTGCAGGGAAATTTGGCGACGGCCCAGGTTCTTCAGTGTGGCCGTGGAAGTACGGCAGGTGCCGTGGAAACGCGGCCGGATAGTGGAGAGAGGGGCGCAAAAAAATTAGGGGGGCCACGCTGGATGTTTGTGTTGCAGATCTGAGATTTGAAGTAGGGTAATGAGGAGAACACGGGAGGGGAGATATTTATAAGAAGCTGAGAAGGACGAAATCTCCAAATTGCCTAAATGGAAACTAGGAATTTACAACCCTAGGTTATTTAGAAAGAAAAGGGAGTGGAGAGAAAGATGAAAAACCTAGGTGATATTTAGCACCTAAGTCCCACTTATTTATTCTTTTTGTTTTTTATCCTTTTTTTTGTTTTTTTTATTTACAAAGGCGGTTCCAAAATGATTTACAGGAAACATCAGGGAATGGTGTGGAATTACGTGGTTACTTATAGACTGGGTCACAAAGACCCAGTTCAATAACATTGTGTGACTCAGATTCCATGGTGAAAATGGCTTGAGGCGTTGACCATTCACTTTGAAAGTGTTGCCATCTTTGGCATCGAAAATTTCAATGGCACCATGAGGAGAGATGTTTTGGACGATGTAGGGGCCTGACCACCTGGTTATTAGTTTACCAGGAAAAAGGTGGAGTCTAGTGTTGTACAATAGAACTTTTTGTTCCGAGACAAAATTTTTCCTATGAATTGACTTATCATGGATAATCTTAGCTCTGTGTTTAGATATCCGAGCGTTATCGTATGCATCATTTCGTAGTTCTTCTAACTCAGATATCTGCAGCTTTCTTAAATCACCGGCTTTGTCTAAGTCCAAATTCAGTTGTTTTAGTGCCCACATAGCACGGTGCTCTAACTCCACAGGCAGATGGCAGGGTTTTCCAAATACAACTCGATATGGAGACATACCGAGGACAGTCTTGTAGGCGGTCCGATATGCCCACAGGGCATCAATCAGTTTGATGGACCAATCCTTACGTTTTTGTCCAACAGTTTTCTCTAATATCAGTTTAATTTGTCTGTTGGTGACCTCCACTTGCCCGTTCGTCTGAGGATGATAGGTCGTGGATAATTTATGAGAGATGGAGTACTTCCGCATTAGGGCTTCAAAAGCCCAGTTGCAGAAATGACTCCCGTTGTCACTAATTATCGCACGGGGGGTTCCGAAGCGAGAAATGATGTTTTCTCGTAAGAACTTGATGACAACTTGGTTATCATTTGTCCTAGTCAGAATAGCTTCAGCCCACTTAGAAACATAGTCTACGGCCACCAAAATGTATTGGTTGCCATAAGACAGAGGGAAGGGTCCCATGAAATCGATGCCCCACAAATCAAAAATTTCTACCTCAAGGATCGGTGTAAGGGGCATCATGTCTTTATGCGTGATTCGACCCGTCATTTGACATCTGGCACAGAGCTTGCAGAAAGTGTAAGCGTCCTTAAAGAGAGTGGGCCAATAAAACCCACTCTGAAGGACTTTATCAGCAGTCTTTCGTGGACCAAAGTGTCCACCACAAGCCAGCTCGTGCCAAAATGTCAATACGCTATGATGTTCATCCTCAGAAAGACATCTTCTAATTATCTGGTCAGGGCAATATTTGAATAAATACGGTTCGTCCCAAAAGAAAAACTGTACTTGTTTCATAAAGCGATACTTGTCCTGACCTGACCAATTTGAAGGTGTTTGCCCGGTTGCAAGGTAGTTTGCTATATCAGCATACCAGGGCTCTTTACACATCGTAAATATGTGTTCGTCAGGAAAGTCTTCATTGATAGGTGAAGTCTCAATTGGTGCATTAGGAATTCTCGAAAGGTGATCTGCCACCACATTTTCAATGCCCTTTTTGTCTTTAATTTCCAAATCAAACTCTTGCAAAAGAAGTATCCATCGAATAAGTCTGGCCTTTGCATCCTTCTTTTGCATTAAGTATCTAAGGGCGGAGTGATCAGTGAAAATCGTTGTCTTAGATCCTAGTAGGTATTGGCGAAACTTTTCTAACGCGAACACAACTGTTAAAAATTCCTTTTCAGTTGTCGTGTAATTTAGTTTGGGGATCGTTAAGCGTCCTACTAGCATAGTAGATCACGTGTTGCCTGTTATCAGTGCGTTGTCCGAGAACAACGCCTATGGCATAATTGGAGGCATCACACATGATTTCAAAAGGCCTAGTCCAATCAGGCGTAGAGATTATTGGTGCTGAAATAAGTCTGTGTTTAAGCTCCTCACAAGCTTGTAGACATTCTTTATCAAAATTTAAGTGTACATCTTTTTCTAAGAGATTTGTCAAAGGTCTAGCAATTTTGCTAAACCCCTGAATAAATCTTCTATAGAAGCCAGCGTGCCCTAAAAATGATCTAATGTCTTTTAAGCATTTCGGCTCAGGGAGCTTTGTTATAACGTCCACTTTCGATCTATCAACCTCGATTTCTTTGTGTGAAACTTCATGCCCTAGGACAATTCCTTGCTTAACCATAAAGTGACACTTCTCCCAATTGAGTGTCAAGTTTTTCTTCATGCATCGTTGTAAAACTAACTTAAGATGGTGCAAGCATTGTTCAAAGGAATCACCATAAATGGAAAAATCATCCATGAAAATCTCCAAAAATTTCTCCACCATGTCGGAAAAAAGACTAAGCATGCAACGTTGAAACATTGCAGGAGCGTTGCATAGGCCGAAGGGCATTCTTCGGTATGCAAATGTTCCAAAGGGGCAGGTGAAGGTAGTCTTGTCTTGATCCTCGGGAGCGATAGGGATTTGATTGTATCCTGAATATCCATCCAGGAAGCAGTAATACTCATGTTCAGCCAGTCTATCGGGCATTTGATCGATGAATGGAAGGGGAAAGTGGTCTTTCACGTGGCAGCATTTAATTTTCGGTAATCAATACAGACTCAAATCTTCGTTGGAAGATGAGTTTGTACTAATTCTTTCTTATCGTTTTCTACCACGGTAACCCCGGCTTTCTTTGGCACAGCGTAGACTGGACTAACCCACTGGCTATCGGATATGGGATAAATGATCCTATTGTCTAGTAGCTTCAAAATTTCAGCTCTAACAGCCTCTTGCCTGATCGGGTTTAGTCTACGCTGTGGGTCACGTTTAGGTTTTGCATCTTCCGTCAAATGAATCCGGTGTTGTACAATGGATGGACTGATTCCCTTTATATCAGTCATGGTCCAACCAATGGCTTCTCGGTTTTCCCTTAATACTATAAGAAGATCCTCTTCCTGTTGTTCCGTCAGATGGGACGCAATTATCACGGGAAATGCTTCCTTTTCACCCAAGTACTAATACTTGAGATGACTAGGAAGAACCTTAAGCTCAGAAGAGGACACTTGATCTATCAATAGTTGTTCCTTGTGTAAGGGAAGGATAGGGGCTGCATCTGTTGCCCACTCCACTGTGGATTCAATTATTTGATCAAGGTTGAAGTCATCAGACTCCAACTTGAATTCTCTATCAGATTCGTATTCAATCTCCATTTCATGTTCACTTGCTAATCCCTCGATCAGGTTCACTTCAAATGACTCATTTTTCAAATCTCGAGGTTGTTTTCCCAGGTGGAAAACATTTACCTCTTTTATCATATCTCCAAAGGTTAGACGCATTGATCCATTCCTACAGTTGATGATTGCGTTTGCAGTGGCTAGGAAAGGTCGTCCTAGAATGACATGTGTCTGAGCTTTGGGATTATGTACGAGTTGCGTTTCTAGAACAATGAAATCCACGAGGTAAATGGACTCCCCGACCCGAATGAGAACATCTGTAATCTCCCCCGTTGGAATTTTTACAGATCGACCAGCCAGTTGTATAGTAACTCTGGTAAGACGGAGGTCGCCTAACCCGAGTTGCTGATACATGGAGAAAGGAAGAAGATTGATGCTGGCTCCTAGATCCAGTAATGCCCTATTTATCGTGGTCTGTCCTATAATACAAGAATAGTTGGACTCCCTGGGTCTTTATATTTCACGGGAATTGGCCCAGTTAGCAACTCACTTATATTAGAAGTAAGGAAGACCTTCTTTGGGACATTAGTTTTCCTTTTCTTAGTGCACATATCTTTCAAGAATTTGACATAGGATGGAACTTGTTGTATGGCATCAAGAAGGGTACATTGATCTGGACTTGATTGAATATTTCTCTAATTTTTTCCATTTGAGCATTTGTCTTTTGCTTTGCTAGCCTATTAGGGAATGGTACAATAGGCTTGTATAGTTGCTCATCTGCTTTGTCTTTATTTGATTTGGAGGTTGAAGGTTGTGAACTTGAAGATGATCATTTTTAGTTGGTGGTACTGGAGTAGGAGATGTTGATACTGATTTATTTGGAACAGGATGACTAGAAACCTGATTGTCTATCTGCTTTCTAGATCTCAAAATATGAATAGTATTATACTGACTGGGATCTATATCTTCAGCTTCATGAATAGGGGGAAGGGGTTCTTAGGATTGGGTACTGGCTAGCTTGGCAATGTTCCTTTTTGTCTTTCATTCAATGAGCTAGCCAGTTGACCTATCTGAACCTCTAACCTATTGATGGCCTGGTTGTGGGTGTTCATCATTGAGGCCTGGGTCTTAGATAAGGTTTCAATCATTCTTTCCAAATCTGACATTTTTTTATCAGGATGATTTTGTGTTTGTTGTTGCTGATATGCGGGCTGGAAGTTGTGTTGGAAACTTGTTTGAAAATTTGGTGGACTCTGTTGGAAACTAGGTTGATGAGACTGAGCAGGCTATTAGTGTGAAAACGATGGTCTTGGTTGTTCATGACCAGACTGACTCCAAGAAAAGTTTGGATGGTTCCTCCATCCCGGATTGTATGTTTTGGAGTATGGATTGTAATCAGGTCTGGTTTATGCTGCATTCATATTCTCAAGGTACATTTGGGCTTGGTAAACGGGACACTCCTCAAACAGGTGGTTAAGAGCATGGCAGTAGGTACAACCCGGGTTGATCACAGGTGGTGGGTTGATCTGATTCATAAAATTTGGTTCTCTAGCCTCGAGTAGTTCTAGCCTTTTCATGAATTGAGTTATCTTTGCCTTGGCAGCTATAGAGGATTCAATCGAATGCATACCAGCTCTAGAAGTGGTGGGATTGGTTTTCTCAGGCAAGACTCCCATTGAATGGTTTTTTCTGCTAAAGCTTCAAAGAGATCCCAACCCTGATTCTCATCTTTCTTTAAAAATTCCCCTTGACACATGGTCTCGAGGAGTGTCTTGGTTTGATAATCTAGTCTATCATAGAGAATTTGGCACTGTCGCCACTTCTCTATGCCGTGATGAGGACATTGGGCTAGTAAATCTTTAAACCGTTCAAAATACTTCCAGAATGGTTCACTTGATTCCTGCTTTAACTGCATTATATTTTTTCTGATGAGGGCTGTTTTGTGAATGTGATAGAATTTCTTAAGAAAGACTTTGATAAATTCATCCCATGTCAAGATAGAACTGGCAGGCAGGTTGTATAGCCACTTCTTGGCTATGTCCTTAAGCGCAAAGGGAATGAGCCTTAATCTAACAGCGTCTTCCCCGAGTTGGAGAATTCTCATTATCAAGCACACTTCTTCAAACTCACGAATGAAGAAATATGCGTCCTCGGATTCTAGGCCGTGAAATCTTGGGAGTGTATTTATGAATTGTGGTTTAAGCTTAAAATTGTTCCCAGTTGCTTCGGGTAAAAGAATGCATGAAGGAAGTTAAGTACGAATGGGATAGAACTTGTCTTGGAGAGAAGTATTGTTGGCCATGACTGAACTTGTGTCAGGAGGTGGTGTTTGTGCAAGTGTAGAAGACCTAACAAGTCTTGCTAAATTGGATCCCGATACCACTCTTACATGCACAATCACAGACAACGTTCACCAAGCAATCAAGCGAAAAAGGAAAATAATAAACAAGAAAAAGGAAAAACAATCACAAGCTATCTAGGATATCTGGACCTAGACGACTCCTAACTGTTCGATGAACCGAAGAAGGTTATTGCTCGAGTCAGACCACAGCTAATCAGCCAGGTGGGGACAAGATTGGTGGGAGGTATCCGCGCAGAGGCGACGGGCCTAATTAAGCCAAACGACCAGCCTTCGGGTTTTCGCCCCTCAATCCCCAACCTTAGTCACTGATTTGACTGGAGTGTGAATCAAAAATAATTTTCAACCTCAGCTGATCTCTTAACGGGTCTGGATGTCCCTAGGGGCCAACGTCTATCAAATTTTATTAAAAGCTTGGGATTGTGAGTGCTTGAAATCTGATTTTTGGGCCAAGAAAGGGTGATTAAATCCCCACCTTATCTTATTCTTGGGTGTTGCCCTTAAAATCAAGTTTGTGCAAGTGTACAAAATAAACAAGATTCACTCAAAGCGATATAAATCAACCAAGAGATGAGTTCTATTCTGAATGCAATGCGAACGTACCTTGCTCTAGCACTCTTCAACAGTAAAGTAAATGAATTGAAAAGACACGTGCTTAAAATGCAAACGTCTAATCAATTTTTAAACTTTTCAACAAGTGTTTTACTGTTGGTTTATTAGCAGGCTCCTGGTGATGGCATACAAGAAATAAAGTTTGCAAAAAACTCTAATTTTGCAAAGCAAGCAGCCCTACAAAAAAAATCAGTCAGTAGTGAACTCGTTTTTGCCGCGGATCCGCGACCAGAGCCGAGGAAACGCGGCAATCCAGAGGGTACTTGGTCTCTGCTTTCTAGAACAGAGGCCTAAGACCAGTTATATTTTACTGATCTTCTTTCCTGCTTTTCCTGACTTGTAACCTGCAACAGAGAAGAAAAACTCGTTTTAGCTCCAAAAATTCAATAAAAACTGTTACCCTCTCCGGCAACGCCGCCAAAAATTTATTCGGAAGGATTAATTGTATTGAAAGAGGGTTTAGAGTAAACCGTTGATTGCCGTGTACCGATGATCAAGAACTTCGAATGTGTGTGTGGTTTACTTTGCTCCTTCCGAATCACCGTTTGTAGCATAAGCTAAGACGGGTCGTATCCACAGGGAGGGTTAGCGTTAGAAGCATTCAAGGTTTGTATTGAAATCTTTGTGAAGAAAAACGAAGGTTCTTCTTTGTTTTAAGAAATGAAAAATAAAACGATGTGGAAGGTGAGTAGAAAATCTTTGGGTGTTTTGTAAAAGAAAAGAAGAAACGAGAATAAAGATGGAAGGAAAACAGAGATATTTGAAAAGAAGAAGTTCTCAGAAGAGAGATTTTTAAGAATGATATAAAGAGAAGCCATGACAAACTAACATTCTAATTTACTAACTTACTACTCTCGTTGGGTGATGCATGCCTCATATTGATTCATTGGCAATGGTATGTCTTGCTTTGTCAAGTCCTTGTGTTGTCCCATGTCGAAGGTGTTTCTCATCAGGCTAGTTGCCTCCTTGAATCATTGGCTCCCTAAATAGATTTTCAACAGTGGAACAAGGATGGTCACTTTTAACAGTGCTAAGAAACATACAAGATTCATTAGTCCATCAAAGTTATAATAGAGCGAGCATGAAATAAGAAACTTGCAAGGTAGTCATTGGCATAGTGAAGTGCTCCATCTTCATGTTCCATCACGACACTTGTTCTAAAGACAAGGCTCTAAATGAGGCTCACATGAGTCATATGGAGGGAGAACTTAGCATTTGCAAAGAATAAAAAGCAACTCATCTTCATTGGGAGTGATATAGACTTGTAATTTGCAAGATTAGAAAGAAGAAAGTATCCAATGAATCATATAAGTTAGCAATCACCCAAGAGTAGTAGTTAGTAAAATTAAAAGTTAGTTAGTCATGTTAATGAATTAGTTAGACATGGAAATAAAGAATAAAAAACAGTTCATTGTAGAAGTTTAAAATAGAAGAAAGTAAAAACTTAAAGAAAATAATGCACTAGAATAAGAGAAGATGGGAAGATTGAAAGCTTGATCCTTATATTGCGATGTCACCGTCTCCAATTACAAAGATTGCTCACTCTTACTCTCTCTTTTCTGGATTCTAGAAGGAGAAAAAGAAAATTACATAAGAGACTAAAAGAAAACCTAGTGAAACCCTAACAATTTTCCTATAAACAATGCTCTTTTTTCCCCTTGATTACAGAGGCCCTAGGGGTCTATTTATAGTCTTCATGAGAGGAGGCCATCCCACCTCAGCTCCGGATCAAACGCTGAAGTAACGGCCAGAAGATTGCTGCGGTTCTGCGGCATGTGCCGCGTTTCCGCTGCCGTTTCTTGGCCGCTGTGCTAGCGAATTTTTGTGTCTTTCTGTTGTATCTCGTATCTGAGAATACGCTCTGGATCTGTTCAGACCTGGGCTTTCCTCTTGTGGGCTTTCTAAATAATTCTTTAATTCCTCAAAAAATCATAATTGTTGGGCCTCCTTCTCCATTAAACATTGGACTTGAAAAAAGAGAGAAAAAAGCAATAAAAATCCCATATTTATTCAGATAAAGCATAGTATGGTGGTAGAAAATGATGCATAAATGACTCTAAGCAATTGTTTACTCACACTTGTATTCAACCAAGAGAGCCATAGCGGCACCTCAACTCTTATCTAGAGGAATATTGAGGAGATAGTCCAGAGCTCTTCACCGGAAATTCGACTACACTCTTGTGTTATACTTGGTGTGTTTAGCTTAATAGTTTTTTTTAGTTTGTATAAATAGTTTTAATTCCACATTAATTCATTATTAGATTAGCTAGTCACCTATTCACCCCCCTCTAGGTGATTTCAATTGGTATCAGAGCTCGGTGCTCTTGATTTGGGTTAACAACCTAGAGTTAAAGATCCTTATTTTTGGCTAATCACAATATTTATACACACACATGGATTTCATGTCACCTTCCACTTTTGATATTCTTAACATCCAAACTTGGAAGGTTAAGATGTCAATGTACTTCAAAGCCCTAGGTTTTCATGTTTATTTTGCCACTATTAAAGATTCATATTGTTTAAATAGCAAAAATCTTAAGGCTAATACAAAAGCCCTTATGTTTTAAAGAGTACCCTAAATGATGAATATTTATTTAGGGTTACTAATTTTGATTCGGCTTTTGTAGTATGAAACACTATAGTCTCCCTTGGCGAACAAAACCAATATTATGGGGGGAGCGACTCGGATGATGGAAGTGATACTTCCAACTTGTGCTACATGGTCCAAGGGGATAACCCCCTTGAGGTAAATTCTGAATCCGAGCTTGATGAGGATGTTAACATGTCATATGATGATCTTGCTTCATTTTGTCAATAACTTCTTGAAAAATATGATTTGCTCAAAAAGGATAATAAAATATTGAAAAAGAAATATGATTCTATTTTAGAAGAAAAAGATTCTTTTCAAAATAAATTAAAAAACATTTCTAAAGAAAATGAATCTTTGAAAAAGGAGAATATTTCCTTATTTTCTAAGTTAAATGATCTTTGTGAAGAAAATAATTCCTTGAAAAATAAAATCAACTTGGCGAAAAAAGAAAAAGAAATTGTTTTGGAAGAAAATAACTTTTTAAAAAGAAAAATTGTTTCAAAAGAAAAAGAAAATAGTTCTAAAAAGAAAAGGATTATTGATTCTCATACTTGCCATGCTCTTCATGCTACCATTGATAAAGATGAGATTAAATTTTTGAAAAATAGAATAAATTGCTTGAGCTCAACTCTAAGCAATTATGCATTCAATCATAATAGATTGAAAATCTTGTTTCAAAAGAAACAAGCTCCACATGTTCATGCATATCACCCATGGCATACATATGCACACTTTACACATCATGATTACACTCATTCTCATGTGTATGCTAGAGTGTACAAATATACACATTGCGACCGCAAAGGCCATTTAGCAAGGTTTTATTATGATAAGGTAAATTCTATAAATTTTGCTAATAAAAATGTTTGGGTTCCGAAAAATGCTAACCCCCGTGGACCCAAAAGAAAATGGGTACCAAAGTCCCCACCTCTTGTGTTTGATGTAAGATGGGCGGGCTCTCACATGACGTGAGAGAATTGGTGCCTTGGTGGTGGATGCATGGGCTAGATGGACATACAATTGATGCATCACTATCAAGGAAGTTTGGTAGGAGGACCACCGTGATTTGGAGATATAGAGATGTGCCCTAATGGTTTTGGTAACTATCTCTAACTCCTTATTTGTTTACATACTTTTAGATTATTGAGTTTTAGCATGTTTTTCATGATTGTTATTAAATGTCATGTTATTTAGACTTATGACATACATGTATAGTAATTGAGATACACCCATATTTATATGGATCCATATTTTGTGTTCTCATTTTAGTTTAGCTTTGTATATATCATTACTCTAAAACATGTGCATTTACCTTAATAATCATGTTTGTTTATGGTCTTGCACTTCATGTTTTGATTACATGTTTAAATGTAAATTTCATACTTGTACAAATAGTGAACAACAATTGATCCTTACATGTTTGTACTTCATTGCTCATTTGTACTCATTACATGTTCATGCATAACCTAGTTTTAATGATTCTTTTACTTACACATGTTTTTCCTGTTCTTATATATGTTTTGCTTCATTTATATGTTAATTTTATACAAAACTAATAAATATACATGAAAACCCTTGAGCCACTTGCCTTCATGCAAATTACATTATGGACTCGGTTGTGTTTGGGATATGTATGTATATTGTTAGTTTTGATAGAACATACATATACCTTGATGTTTGATTTTTAATAAAAAATAAATAAATAAATTTTTATGATTTTCATATTTGGTTGATAAAAAGAATTTCATGTCTATTTTGAGCTTTATTGATTATTTCATGAATATGCTATTCACATAACCTTTGTACACTCATATCATTTTTGTTTACTTATGATTTTATTTCATGAGCAAATGTTTGAGCTTTACAGACTTTGAGTGTCATCTCTTGTATTTTTAACATGCTACATGAGATATATATGATTTGGTTTCTTATTTGAAAGATCTTTAACTAGTTTTTTAAAAATTACTTTAACTAGTTATTTATTCTTCATTTGGTAGTATTTTCAAAATACAACTATTTTTAAATCTTATTTTTGAAGACTTCTACCCCTTAAGGGCGATTGATGGGTGACCATGCCTTATATGCTCCAAATTGAAATTTTTTTTATCATGTGCATGAATAGGGCGGATAGGTATGAGTTATACACATGTTCTTCATGAAATTTTAATTTTTGTATACTCATATTTGTTTCTATATATGTATGCTTCAAAATATCAAATAATATCAATTTCTATTGGTATTTTCTTTTTCATACATATATATGTTTTGATTGTGCAATACCCATTACATGTTTAAAGCATAAATTATGTTTATACTAAGCTTAGCTTAAAAATTAAAAAAAATTGGTATCTTTATAAGCTTATGCATAGTTTTTAATTGGTATTTCAATTGACATTTTATTTGGTATCAAAATTTACAATAGTTTTTAAATGGTATTTCAATTGACATTTTATTTGGTATCAAAAATTACTATAGATTTCAATTGGTATCAGAAATGTTTTACTTTCATTGATCTCAAATTTTTGTATTTACAAGTGGTACCAACTTATGCTCTGTCACCTACAATTTAATTTTCAATTGGTATCAAAATTTGTTTTAGTTGACTTGAGAAAATTCAAAAACTTTTGTTTTAAAGTGGTTTCAAAATTTGTTGACATGTATTGCCTATATGCAAGGGGAGCTTAACATCTCTTCTATATATAAATTCATATTGAGTGTATCTTATATTGAGGAGCTTGATATCTCTTCTTTATATGATACACGTGTGTAGGGGGAGCCACACATCTCCACTTATACATTGCATATTATGCTTTATGTGAGTTAGGATTTTGTCATCCCTTCTTCATGTAATACATGTATGTGGGGAGCTTACTTACCGTCTTCCTCTTCATGAATGTATATTGCATATATATCTTTATTGTTGATTTATTTTTCACCCCTTTGTTGATGATTAACAAAAAGGGGGAGAATGATTTTTGAGTTTATATATGCATATTTAGAAACTGAGTTTATGCATGTTCTATATTATGTTTATACAAAAAGGGGGAGAAGGTTTTTGGGGAGAAGAATTTTTGATTTATGCATGTTTCTCTCACCTTATTTATGCATATATATTTGTTTAGTTTTATGCATTTCATTGAATATCTATTTGTTTATTGTTATGTATGAGTTAAGGAAGAACTTCTATGAAGCTTATCCTTAATCCATGCATCATAGATATTTCATCATATATGTGTAGTGGATCATATCCATACACACTAAGCTTCAAAAGTGTTTAGAATATCTTGTTTTTGTATTTGGAAAAGTTTTGGACAAATCGTTTTTGAAAAATACAGGTTGTTGTTTAAGGCAAAAATTCTATATTAAAAAAATAGTTCAAAATGTTTGTAATATGTTTTGATTTTTAATCAAACATATTTGTATATCAAAATATATCAATGAACTTATTTTTGTATAATTTATGGGAATTTATGAGATTTCATTGAAGATAAAAGATCAAATTTTAATCCTTAAGAACCTGTGTTCTGGCCTTCTGCCGGTCGACCGAACGGTCGACCGAGCCAGAGGTTAGTCGACTGGGCAGTCGATCAATGTGCACAAATGTGCATAGCCCTGTTTGGCTAGAGGGCCGGTCGACCGACCCGGTCGACCGCCAGAGAGTTTTACTCTCTGGATCTGGCCCCGGTCGACCAGGCGGTCGACCGGCAGAGAGCTTCTGCTCTCTGTATCCAGCCTCGGTCAACTGGCCAGTCGACCAATGGCATAATGGTCAGAAATCTGATCGTTGGCTGGTCGACCGGGCGGCAGGAAACCTGCTGAGTTGGCCTCCAACGGTCATATTTTGGGAGCCTATAATTGGGGTTCCCTTGGACTGTTTTTTACAAGATTTGAAGTAGATTTTCAAGCTAGTTTTTTCTACCTTTCTAAGTGTTTATCTCCATTATTTTAGAGCCAAATACTTTCATATCAAAAGGAGAGTTTTTCAAGAGTGTTTTGAAAGAGATTTCTTGAGTTTTTCACCACAAATTCTATCCAAGCTTTTCTCACACATACTTGAGCTATCCATTACTACATCAATCCTATAAGGATCTTTTTCGTGAGAGAGTTTTAGGTGATCAAAGTGTTGAGATCACCAAAGTGTTCATCTTTGTATTTGAGGAGGCAAACTTGTCGGTTCGTGTTGTTTCGAGTTCTTGTGGGAGCTCGGTGTAGAGGTGCGGCCTCGGCAAGCTAGTGTGCTTGCGTGTGTAGTTCTTTAGGAACAAGAGAGGGATTAGTGAGTCCAAGGAGTTCTAATGTGAACTTTTGTAGGTGTTGCAGCACCGAGTGATTCGGTGGATCGATTCTAGTAGAAATCCTTCATAGCGTTGAAGACGGGGACGTAGAGCAAGGGTGCTCGAACCTCGAAACAAATCTCCCGTGTTTGCGATTGCTCTCTCTCTATCTCTCACTTGTGTTTATATCTTGCATGCTCTTATTGTTCATATTCATTACTTGCTTGATATGCTTGTGATTATATTGATATATGCTTGGGGATTGTTTGCTCACACTTGTAATCACCAAGAGAGCCATAGCAGCACCTCAACTCTTATCTAGAGGAATCTTGAGGAGATAGTCCAGAGCCCTTCACCGGGAATTCGGCTACACTCTTGTGTTATACTTGGTATGTTTAGCTTAATAGTTTTTAATTTGCATAAATAGTTTTAATTCTGCATTAATTCATCATTAGATTAGCCAGTCACCTATTTACCCCCCTCTAGGTGATTTCAGTGCATGAGGTGTATGCCGTGGGGTATGTGCATGAATGTAGAGTTTATTTCTTGCGAAATATGGATTGCACTCTAGAATGGTTAATAGTACATTGGCTCAAAGTGGAGCCCAAACAATCAATATTCTTTTTCAACACACAAATATCATCATTAATATCAGAAGAAGGATCATGAGAGACATGAAAAACAAAGTCCTTTTTCACTTTAGAAATATTTCCTTTTTCATTCAAAACAATTTTCTTTCTCAAAGATTTAATTTCATTTAAAGCAATGTCCTTTTCTTTTTCAACCAAAATAATTTTATTTTTTAAAGATTCATTTTCTTTTGAAACTATTTCAAATTTATCTTGAAAAGAATTTTTTCTTTTAAAGCAAAATTATTTTTATTTTTCAATTTCTTGTTTTTTATTTTTAACAAATCATATTTTTCAAGAAGTTTTTGGCAAAACAATGCAAGCTCATTATATGACATCTTATCTTCAAGCTCAGAATTAGAATTTACCTCAAGGGGGTCATCCCTTTGGACCATGTAGCACATGTTGGAAGCATCACTTCCCTCATCCGAGTCACTCTCTTTGTGATTTTTTATTTATTCACCAAGAGAGATTAGAGTGTTCCACATTACAAAAGCTGACTCAATATTAGAAACCCTAGATAGATATTCATCATTTAGGGTTGACTTTAGAGCATGGATGGCTTTTGCATTAGCCTCAAGATGTTAGCCATTAAAAAAATGTGAATCCTTAATAGTGGCAGAGTAAACATGAATTCCTAGGGCTTTAAGATATATAAACATCTTAACTTTCTAAATTTGGAAGTTAAGAATATCAAACATAGGAGGTGCAAGAAACTTCATGCGTGCGTACAAACAAATATTATGATTAGCAAAATGAGAGTCTTTAACTCTAGGTTGTTAGACCCAAATCAAGAGCACCAATCTCGGATACCACTTGTAGGTCACCTAGAGGGGGTGAATAGGTGATCTGCTAATCTAATGCTAAACAATATGGAATTAAAACTATTTTGTAAACTAAAACTACACACAATGTATAACCAAAGAGTGAAGCTGAATTCACGATGAAGGGCTCTGGAATTCTCCTCAAGATTCCTCTAGATTAAGAGTGAGTGTAGCTCTCTTGGTTAAATATTAGTGTGAGCACAAACACAAGCATGCAATGAATGTATAAGGAATAAGAGCATGCAAGATATCAAACAATCCCAAATATATATATATATATTAAGCTCAAGTAAATATCAACATATAAAGATATAAACAATAAAAGCATGCAAGATATAAAATACAAGTGAGTAAAAAGAGAGAAATAACCAAACGCAAACACGAAAGATTTGTTTCGAGGTTTGAGTCACTTGTTCTACATCTCCACCTTCACCGCAATGAAGAATTTCTACTAGAATTGATCCCGCAAGATCACTCGGTGCCGCAACACCTACAACGAGCTCCCTCAAGAACTCTTGGACCCGCAAGTCCCTTACTTGTTCCCGTAAGAACAACACACGCGAACCTGCAAGCTCACCAAGTCCGCAACCTCTACAACACCTCAAATACAAAGGGGTGGAACACTTGTGATCACGTCTCTTGATCACAAAAACAAACTCTCACAAATAAGGATCCCTATAGGTTGGATATAGCAATGAAAAGCTCAAGCTTGTCTGAGAAAAATTAGATATAACTTGTGGTGAAAAACCTAAGAAAATCTTTACTCTTGATAAACTCTCCTTTTAATATAGAAGTTAAGCCCAAAAACTTGTTGAAAAACCTCTGAGAAAGATGGAAAAACTGGCTCTAAAACTTCTCCAAAATCTTGTCAAAACTAGCCAAGAGAAATCTTATTTATAGGGTCTCCAAAAACTAGTCGTTGGGGCTCAGAGCCAGGCCAAACTGGCCTGTCGGTCGACCGGCAGGTCGACCGACCAATGGTCATAAAAATGACCGTTGGGGTTAGCGGTCGTCCGCCCGGTCGAACGTACCCAAGGGAAAGGCCTACCAGTTGACCGCTCGGTCGACCAGTCACTACCATAGAGTTGGGTAGTGCCAAACGGTCGACCAGTCGGTCGATCGCTCATTGATACGGTCCACTAGTCGGTCGACCGATCAAAGGGTTTGGGCATGTGCTCGTTATTTTCACGTCGGTCGACCACTCGGTCAACAGCAGCCCCAATCCAAATCTTTAAGGGTTTAAAAATATAACTTTGAAAACCTATAAAACAATTTATTAAAATCCCATAAATTTCACAAAAATAGGTTCATGTAAACACTTTGAAGTACAAATATGTCTGATAAAAAATCAACACATATTACAACAATTTAAACTATTTTTGAGGTATAAAAATTTAGGCTTAAACCGAAAATCGTATTTCTCAAAAACAAACTTCAAAATGAAAAACCAATTTTTTCAAAACTTGTTTAAATACAAAAACAAGATATTTAGACACTTTTAAAGCACGGTGTGTATGGATAGAATCCAATATACAAAGAAGATGAAATATACTTGTTTTTGACAATAAGCTCTAAAATAAATTTTGATAAATTCAAAACTTAAAACCATGAACTAGAAACATCAAAATAAGTTTTTTAGACAATTTGAAGCAATAATGTATATGAATGAAATCCAATATACATATAAACCATGTAAATTTGCTCTGATGAAATCTATTCATGAAACCGAAATATGTATTCTTTGAAAATCAAAACCAAAACTATATTTTCTAAGAATTAAAACTATCAACATGAATTATTTTGTGTGTATGTAAATGAGCTTGAGCAATCCACAACTAATCTATCCTTTACATTTTATCTAAAACAAAAATCTTAAAACTTTTAAATAAGGACTCAAGTCTTGAAAATCTTCTCTTGAAAATCTTCTTCTCCATCTTGACTCGATCCAAACGAGCTAGACTCCTCTTTGAGTACTTGATGCGATCTTGAAGCGTGAGCTCTTGAATCAACACATGTTAATTTCAGAACTTGACTTCAAATCTTTTGTTGAAGTTAAACACTGACTAAAATCTTGATAAATTCTGAAATTTAATAAACACAAGATCATTAGTACTAGAACTACATGAGTTAATCATCATTAAAACTAGAGTGATGGGCCTTTGGGCCAACATGTTGGCTGATCGACCGGTCGGTCGACCGACAGGTCATCTGGCCCCCTAATAGCTAGTTTTCTGTTGGTTATAAATTGGGACTATTTGCCAGATTTGTACAAGATTTTTTCACAAGTTTTAGAGCTTGTTTTTTTTCACCTTTAATAGAAGTTTTTCAACAAGGTTTTAGAGTTTTATTTCAATATCCAAAAGTGAGTTTTTCAACAGTGTTTATATTGAGTTTTCAAAAGTATTCTCTTAAGTTTTTCCACCACAATTTTATCTTGTTCTTCTTATACAAGCTTGAGCTTTCCATTACTATATTCATCCTCTAGGATCCTTGTTGTGAGATGGTTTGTTAGTGATCAAGAGAAGAGATCACCAAGTGTTGCATTTTGTATTTGAAGGAGTTATAGAGTTTGCGGCCTCGGCGAGCTTGTGGATTCACATGTGTTGTTTTTGCGGGAAAAAATGAGGGACTTGTGGGGCCCAAGAGTTCTTGAGGGACTCATTGTAGGTGTTGCGACGCCGAGTGATCTTGCGGGATCGTTATAGTGAAAATCCCTCATAGTGGTAAAGGTGGGGACGTAAAGCAAGTGGCTCGAACCTCGAAACAATTCTCCTCTCTCTCACTTGTGTTTATATTTTACATGCTTATATTATTTACATCTTTATATGATCGATATTTACTAGTGCTTAATTGATATATTTGCTTGGGATTGTTTGATCTTTTGCATGCTCTTATTCCTTGTACATTCATTGTATGCTTAATATTATGCTCACACTAGTATTCAACAAAGAGAACTATAGTAGCACCTCAACTCTTAATCTAGAGAAATCTTGAGGAGAAAGTCCAGAGCTCTTCACCGGGAGTTCGGCTTTACTCTTTGGTTATACGTTGTGTGTAGTTTTAGCTTGTATAGTAGTTTTAATTTCATATTAGTTTTGTATTAGATTAGCTAGTCACCTTTTCACTGCCCTCTAGGTGACCTACAAATACATGTTGAGTCCAAGAATACAGAGAATCAATAAGAATAAAAAAGGAAGACATAAATAATGCCCAGATCAGATGATCAAGCAAGAGAAATCCGGGCATCCTTGTGATGAGTGTGATCCTCCAAATACCTGCTCAGTGAAAAAAATAGTCTGGACCTGAATATGAAAATCCAGGGGAGTTAGAAAACTCCAAGCGAGTGTGTAAAATAAGAAAAAGTACACGTACATATAACTTGTGAACACACTACGATAATGGTATAAAAATATACCGAATGAGGAATAAAATGCAAAACATAACTGAACAGAACTTAGAACAGTTTATACTAGGATAAGGTATACAATCAGGTGTATATCATATCATGTACGTATCAGGTAAACACAGTCAGTTTACAGTACATTATAGACAGTTTATTATTGTCAAATTATGTTACTGAATACCAATTGCCACATTTAGTAGACGTATTTTATACTACGCCTATATCGGGGTCCTATGTTATTGAAATGATCAGTTGAGATATTGTCTATGTTTTAGGTGGGTCCCTACAAACCCAGGACCACGACCTCAGTTTTCTGGCGTTGAATCTAGCCGTACCACTGGATACCCAATAACAGTGATAGTAATAGTAGCACTCTGAACAGTGAAAACAGTAAACAGATGGGATGCTAGTCATCCCCGAAATCTTGTAGTGGAACCCTCAGTCGGTTACGCCACTTGTATTCTAGGTCCACCCAAAATACAGACGTTATCTTCTCCATTAATTTTTCTAATCCGGTATAAGTTGTCCAATTACATTATCATTCAATTTACTTAAATCACTCAACATCCATGTTCCAGATTACGGATAATATGATGACAATAATAGTAATAGTATATACCACGTGATACTGATTAGTAACAATATCAGGGACATTAACAGTAACAATGTTTCAGTATCACTGAGAAAAAATTAAAAAATATAACAATGTCATAGTTGTTGGCCCAGAGGCCTTCCACTCTAGTTTTGATGATGATTAACTCATGTAGTTATGTTTACTAATAATCTTGTGATGTTTAGTTTCAGATCATTAACCAAGATGTTAGTTTGTGATTAGCTTTAACAAAGGAGTTTTGAAGCCTTTCACATGGTGATTCCAGAGCCCGAGTAACAAGATCATACATAGCACTCATTGGAGTCTAGCTCGTGGATCACGGAGTTTTGGATCGAGTCGACTTGAAGATGAGATCGTCAAGAAGACTTAGGCATCTAGTTTAGTTTGTGTTTTAGATCTATGTGTAAAGATTAGATAGTGTGATATGCTCAAGTTCATAACACACACACGTTTTATGTTTTGGATATTGGTTTTCGGTTTAACCGATATTGGTTTTCATGAATAGATAGATTCAAAACAAGTTTACATGGTTTTATGTATATTAGATGTGTTCTATATACATACATGCTTAACTTCCTAGACAAACTTATTTTGATATGCCTATTCATGTGGTTTGGTGTTTTGCATTTTTAACAAAACATTATTTTGGAATTAAAGACAAAAACTATGATATGTATATGTTTCATGTATATTGGACCTATGTCCATATGCAACATGCTTAAAGTGTTTAAGTATCATGTTTTTGTATTTAAATGAGTTTTAGGAAAAATCAGATTTCCTATTGAAAAATTCAAGTTTGGTAAAATACAGGTTTTGGTTTTTGACAATATTTGTAAGACACAAAAATTGTTCAAAATGTTTGATATTTATCTTGAAATTTTTATCACATGTTTTATATCAATGAAAATGATAAAACTATTTTTGTGGAATTTTAGAAGATTTATGGGATTTCTTACAATATTTTTAACCCTATTTTCTGACCCAGAACAGTGCCTGACAGGCTCTGGCAGTCGACCGACCCGGTCGACCGGACCCAGAGTCGACCGACGATCGGTCGACCGACGTGCACAGATCTGGGCACGTTGGCTGGCACTTGGGCCAGTCGACCGGGCGGTCGACCGGACCAGAGAGCTCTGCTCTCTGTTTTTTTCTCGGTCGACCGGCCGGTCGACCGTGGGTTGCCAACGGTTAAAAATATGACCGTTGGCGGTCGACAGGGCGGTCGACCGCCAGCCGCCAGAGCTTCCAGTTCAGCTCCAACGGCTAGTTTTCCAATGGGGCTTTAAATACCCCATTTGTATGGGATTTTCTTCAAGATTTTAGAGCTAAAAATTCCTACTCTCTAGTGTTTATTCCAGCAAGTTTTCAAAAGGTTTTTGGTGCTTAAAGAGTTCATCTCTATTTGTTTCAAAAAGGGTTTTGGAAAATTCAAAGAAAACAAGGTTTTTGGATATTGTTTTGGATCTTCATTTCTATCATTTACAAGAGGTTTCCCAGTAGTTTTTCTTTGTTATTTGATTTCCAAAAACACCTTGATTTTCACTTGAGCTATATCACTCTATCCTATTCTATAGGATCTTTTATTTGTGGGAAAGGAAAGTGTTTGTGGTTGAGACATACCATCAAGTTGTAAACCCCTTCATTGTTGTATCCCTCTTTGGTAGAGGTGGATTTGGGTTGTTGGTTGCTCCCTCTTCAGTAGAGGTTGAGGTTGTGGTTTACTCCCTCTTGGTGAGGTGGAGTTGGTGTTGGATTTGTATCCCTCTTTGGTAGAGGTGGATTGTGGTTTACTCCTCTTGTGTGAGGTGGAGTTGGATTGGTGTTTTGCCTCGGTGGAGGTTGTATTTATTGGTTTGTGGAGTTTGGTACTCCGGTCTTCGGTAGACCATTTGTATTGCCTCGGTGGAGGTTGTATTGGTTGAGAGAGGAGTTCAGTACTCCTAGTGGATTAGAAATCCTTCTCGGTGAAGGCGGGGACGTAGAGCTCGGTGCTTGAACTTCGAAACACATCTTATTGTTTGCGTTTGATCCATTGACTCTTAACTCTCTCTCTCTTACTTTGTGTTGTGCATTGCATCATTCATATTGCCATATCATTTATATGCTTGTGTTGTGCCTTGCATTGATTCATATTGTTTATTCCTATATGCTTGGTTGTGTTTGCTTGTGTGCCTCACTTGTGCCTAACCACGAGAGCTTCATATAGCGCCTCAACTCTTATTCAGAGGAATCAAGAGGAGTTAGTCCAGAGCCCTTCACGGGGAATTCGGCTACACTCGTTGGTTGCACTAAGTGTTATTGCAAATTAGTTTTAATTTCCGTATTTAGTTCTTTAGATTAGCCTTATCACCTATTCACCCCCCTCTAGGTGATTTCAATTGGTATCAGAGCCTGCGCTCTTGATATTTGGTTTAACCACCTAGGAGTGAGATCTTGGTTTGCTAATCTATCATTTGCATTTGCACGTATATTTGTTTGCATACACTCATGGATTGCTTGTCACCTCCTATGTTTGATGTCTCCAACATTGACACATGGAAATTTAGGATGTCCATGTATTTGAAAATCCTAGGTTTGCATGTTTTCCTTGCCGCTACCAAGAAATGCTATCTTGGTAACCGCAAGCATATAGGGGCCAATACACAAGCCCTTGAGGCTATTAGAAGCACGCTTTCTAAAGATTATTTTATGCTTTTTTCTAACTTTGATTCCGCCTTTGCAGTGTGAAACAAGTTGACCACCTCCAAGCTTCAATTGCCAATTCAACCGGAGAAAGAATCTAGTGGAGAATCCGAGCCACAATGCTTCATGGTCCAAGGGAATGACTCCCTTGAGGTACAATCGGAAACTCAACTAGATTGTGATGATGCTAGTTCTTCTAGTAATGAGAATGTTGATCCCAACACTTTAAATGAAGAACTATCCATTATTTGTAAAAAATTGATAGAAAAATATAATATTTTGAAAAAGAAAAGTCTAGGACTTAACAATGAAAATAAAGATTTGCTTTCTAGACTTGACTTGGTTTTGCAAGAAAAGGTGGAGATTTCTAATGAGAGGGATTCATTGAAATCTCAACTAGATCTTGCCTTAAAAGAAAATGAAGTTTTAAAATCTAAAATGATTGTGAAATTATTTTGAAGAAAATGAAAAATTGTCTTCAAAAGTTAATTTTGTTTTAAAAAAAATGATTCTTAAAAATGAAAATTGCTTCTATTTCTAAGGATTTAGAAATTTGTTTAAAGAAAAATGAATCTTTACAAAATAATATAGATTCACATGTTTGCCATGCTAGCGTAGCTTCACCTAGCTTATTTATTGCATGCCACACTTCTTCTTTAATTGAAATGATATACCCATGCTTAAGAAGAATATTGATTGTTTGAGCTCCACTATGAGCCAATGTGTTTTGAGTCATACACGTTTGGAATCTTTGTTTTGAAAGAAACAAGTTCCATCTATGCATGCACACCCTCCACGGCATACACATGCTTCTCACGGTCACACCCATCACATGTATGCTCATGTGTACACTTGTACACATTGTGGAGGTAAGGGCCACCTTGCTAAATTTTGTTTTGATAAGATATATAATGTAAATTTAGCAAATAAGTTTGTTTGGGTTAGGAAAGATGCTAACCCCCATGGACCTAAAAGGATATGGGTACCAAAGACCACCCCTCTTATATTTGATGTAGGTGTGTGGGCTCTCACATGACGTGAGAGTATCCGTACTTGAGGTGGATGCGTTCCGAGCTTCATGTGGACTATTTGGATGTATCACTTTCAAGGGTAGTTTGGTGGGAGGACCAATGTGTTTTGGAGACATGGAGAGTTGCCTCTTCGGTTTTGGTAACAATCATTTACTCCCGTTTATATTTACATGCTTTCATATACATTGTTTATAGCATGTTTTGATGTTTATAGATTATTATGATAATGCCATGATTATCAGATCCTTGACATGCATGTATAGCTTTTGAGACACCCATGTTTAATATGGATCATTATTTTTGTGTTCTCGCATATGCTTAGCTATCATGTTTATCATAGCTCTAATATCATGTGGATTTACATAATGATTGTTTTTATGATTATCATGATGATTTATGTCTCGTTTTATGCTTCAAATTTTGAATATATGTTTAAATGTTAGTTTTCATTAAGACTAGGATATATGCTTGTACATATAGTGGGCCACAAATAGATCATTATATGTTTGCGCTTGAATGCTTATTTGTACCCATTAGATGTGCTAGTATAGTCTAGTTTTGATGATTCATGCATTTAACGTGTATTCCCATGATTTTCATGTTCATATTTAACTTCATGTATATGTCTATCTTGTCCAAACTATCGTCTATACATATACATCCTTTGAGCCACGTGCCTTCATGCATATACATTTGTGGACTCATTGTGTTTTGGATATGTATGTATACTTTAGTTTGTATAAGACATACATATGCCTTGAAGATTAAATAGTTTTTGATGATTTCATGTTTTACGGAATATTGAGCTTTATTGCCAAATTTCATGATTATGTGTTTCACACTACACTTGTACACTCACCTTGTTTAAATGTTTCTCATGATTATGTTTTCATGAGTATGTATGGGTTTTATGGATTTTGAGTGTTTTAGTGATCATGTGATTTACATAGTTTCATGAAATATAATTTTATTTTATTCCTTACTTGAAGGATTTCGTACTAGTTTTTAAGTTTTTCATTTAACTAGTTGCGGTATTCTTCTTTATGGTAGAGTTTTCAAACATATAATATTTCAAACCCATTTTTGAAAACCCCTACCTTCCACGGGCGGTTGGATGGGTGACCATGCCTTGTATGTTTTATATTGAAAATCATTTTAAACTTGAGCATGATTGGGTGGTAGGAAATATGAGATATACTCTTGATATTATTGTTGTTTCAATTGGTATCATTGGATTCTTTCAATTGGTATCAATATTGACATTTCTTGTATACTCATATATATTTTTATGTATGTATGCTTTCACTTCAAATTGTATCAATTTCGATTGGTATCTAATTTTTCATACATATATATGTTTATGCTAAAGCTTGAATTTTTAAATGACTATCATGTTCAATTGATCGAGTTTTCAATTGATATTTTAATAATGATGCATAAGCTTATGGCAAATAAAAAAAATCTTTTTAGTTGGTATTTCATAAAGGGGGAAAAATTCGTATTTTTATCTTTCAATTGGTATTTTGTTTACCGTTGATTTCTACTCCTACACTTTATGTTGAAAATTGATTTTATTTTGGTATCATATGTTCTAAATGACAAATATTCACAATTGGTATCAAGATTTTGTTTACTTTCATTTGGTATCTATTGATCTATTTCTTTCAATTAGTATCCATGAAAATTTTTATTGGTATCTTAAAATTTGATTTACTAAGATATCTCAAAATTTGTTTTATTGAGAAAATTCAAAATTGTGTTTTAATAAGAAATGTTAAAAGTGTTTTGATATGATTGCATATATGCAAGGGGAGCTTAACATCTCTTCTACACATACATTCATGTTGAGTGTATCTTATGTTGAGGAGCTTGACAACTCTTCTTTATGCGATACACGTGTGTAGGGGGAGCTTCACATCTCTTCTTATGCATTGCATATTTTGTATTATGTGAATTAGGGCTTATCATCCTTTCTTCACGTAATGCATATATGTAGGGAAGTTAACTTAGCGTCTTCCTCTTCATGAATGTATATCGCATATGTCTATTTATTGATTTGTTTGCTTGACCCCTTAGTTAATTCTTTGTTTCGAACAAAAAGGGGGAGAAGAATTTGTTGGTTTTATTTTTACTTTAACCCCTTTGTTGATGATTGACAAAATGGAGGAGAAGTATTTGGCATATATGCATGTTTTCAGGATTTATGTTTATGCATATATGTTTTGTTTTGCAAATAGGAGAAAAAGAATTTATGAGTTTTATGTTTAATTGGCATGTTTATCTCCTATATTTGCATACATGTTTATTTATGCATGTGCTTCATTGTCATATCTTATTGCTTATTTCCTATGCATGAGTTAAGGGGGAGCTTTTTTGAAGCTTAACTTTAATCCATGCATATATAACTCCATGAGTTTTGTCATCATCAAAAAGGGGGAGATTGTTGGCCCAGAGGCCTTTCACTCTAGTTTTGATGATGATTAACTCATGTAGTTATGTTTACTAATAATCTTGTGATGTTTAGTTTCAGATCATTAACCAAGATGTTAGTTTGTGATTAGCTTCAACAAAGGAGTTTTGAAGCCTTTCACATGGTGATTCCAGAGCCCGAGCAACAAGATCATACATAGCACTCGTTGGAGTCTAGCTCGGTGGATCACGGAGTTTTGGATCGTATCGACTTGAAGATAGAGATCGTCAAGAAGACTTAGGTATCTATTTTAGTTTGTGTTTTAGATCTATGTGTAAAGATTAGATAGTGTGATATGCTCAAGTTCACAATACACACACGTTTTATGTTTTGGATATTGGTTTTCGGTTTTGGTTTAACCGATATTGGTTTTCATGAATAGATAGATTCAAAACAAGTTTACATGGTGTTATGTATGTTAGATGTGTTTTATATACATACATGCTTAACTTTCTAGACAAACTTATTTTGATATGCCTATTCATGTGGTTTGGTTTTTTGTATTTTTAACAAAACATTATTTTGGAATTAAAGACAAAAACTATGATATGTATATGTTTCATGTATATTGGACCTATGTCCATATGCAACATGCTTTAAAGTGTTTAAGTATCATGTTTTGTATTTAAATGAGTTTTAGGAAAAAATCAGATTTCCTATTGAAAATTCAAGTTTGGTAAAATACAGGTTTTGGTTTTTGACAATATTTATAAGACACAAAAATGGCTCAAAAGTTTGATATTTGTCTTGAAATTTTATCACATGTTTGTATATCAATGAAAAATGATAAAACTATTTTTGTAGAATTTTAGAAGATTTATGGGATTTATTACAATATTTTTAAAACCCTGTTTTCTGGCCCAGAACAGTGCCTGATAGGCTTTGGCGGTCGACCGATCGGTCGACCGACGTGCACAGTTCTGTGCACGTTGGGCTGGCACTTGGGCCGGTCGACCGGGCGGTCGACCGGACCAGAGAGCTCTGCTCTCTGTTTTTTCTCG
>JAVJIF010005410.1:0-93762 GCA_038442645.1 Agave tequilana
GTGTGTTGACCATGTGTAATGAAAGAATTGTGATGGTTCCAAGTTATCGTCTGATCTCAAGATGTCAGGGCTTGAGTCCGGCCTCTGCCAAAGACAATTGGTTAATTGGTCCCTTTTTACAAGGAGGGACAATGAAGACAAACTCTTTATTGTCTTTCATATGCATGATGCCATTTTCGAGATTGGTAAAGACATGTGTAATTAACATTGACAGATACATCCTCAAGACACAAAAAGTAATCCAAAGAAATATTCTCATTAAGGTCCTAGTTGCCCACATTCTCAGCGAGGTTATTACAATGAAAATCTGAGATATGCGACAATTGGTTCTATACTAATAGTAGCTGGAATATCTTCTTCGTCTGAGTCCGCCTCACTACGCTGCTGTCGAGGTTATCAGGCAATGACTGCATCACTGGCTCGATATCCTCTCGGTAGAGGAGGGGTCAGTGAAGTAGTTCTCCATTCTTTGAACGGTTATACTTCAGCGAATACTGTTTAGATTACAACATTATCTCCCACATATTTAAGCATTGGTGCATGTGGAGGGGATGATTCATTTGGCGTGGATCCATGGTCGTCCGAGCAAGAGACTATAAGACGTGTCAGCGTCAATGACGTAGCATGTTAATTCTGATTTTAAGTCTCCAATTTGGCATCAGAGATGAATCTTGCCTAGAGGGTGACTACTCCCGGCGTTGAAACTATAGATGGTTGTAGTGGTGGTGGATAACTACAGAGTTGGATGCTCAGAAAGTAGAGGAGCCTCTTCGAGATGATGCTGAGAGCAAACCCCGATCAACTTGGATTCTCTCAATACATGTAGAAACCATGTACCCAGTATAGTACAGAGGTCTATCATGCTTATTATCTTTGAGGAGCATGTCCTAGGAGTGAAGGTAATGGATAACACTTGTTGTTGCACCAAATGAAATTGGGGGCATGGAGAACCGTTGATTGAAGGTAGACCTGCACAAAAAAATATAGAATTTCAAAACTTAAGAGTAGAAGTGCAAGGTACTCAATGCTACCATGATAACAAATGGCTATGCGGGTTGTGATCACAAGGAGGGACTTGCGATGGAAGCGTGTTTTAAGTTCTTTTTTAGTTCACTTAAAATGGTTAAAAGTTCTTCTCTTGTTCTTGTAAAAAGAAAAAGAAAAAATAAAGTCTATGGTTAAGTTAAGAAGAAAGTGGTAGATTTAGAAGGTGGAGAAAATGAAAAATGAGTTTATACAAAGAAATATAAAGAATAAATAGTTGAAAGTTGAGATGGAGGTGATCTAAAATAAAATAAAAGAAAGAAAGAAAACGTAAAAAACTTACTTACCTCTTCCAGTTTATAACTTACCTTGAATCCTAGGCAAAGACTTGTCTCGTCTGAAGGTGAGCAAAGCATGACAAATAGGATCTTCCCCATTCCCAAACTCAAACTATGAATTTGAAAGCAAGCAGAAAATAAATAGAAACGATTATCCATCACCATAAGCCATGAAGGGCACTTGCAATGGCAAGGCATGTTTGATGCTATAGGTTTCATCTGGATTATCATTAAAAACCATTAAAAGAAGAGTAAGAGAAGAAGAAAGAATATAAAACCGTAACTTTGATTCGATTCAAATAAAAATGAAAGAAAAAAGAACTTACAACGGTGTCACCCTCAGTACAAGCTTCACTCTCATTCCTCTACGAAACTTTTTTCTCCTCTCAGTTACATAAAGAAAAATGAAAATTACATAAAAGAAAACTAAAAACCTAAGTTACAAACTACAACATAGCCTAGCTTATGCTCTCTGCTGAATCACTCTCTGACCTCAGAATTTGCAGGTATTTATAGCAAAAACATAATGGGGGAGAGCATCTGAAGATAGGGGGAGCAAACGCTCCCCGTATCCCAACTGTAAGCGGCAGAAACACGAGTTTCCACGGCCCATATGGCAACATCCATGGTGCACGAGCCTCTGATCTCTCGAGCATCATTTATCTCCTGGTAGATTTTTAGCTTGGGTTTGGATTCATCTATATCACTGTGATCTGCAGCTAACTCATCGGCATAAAGCAAGCACAAGAATAAGTAAAAAGGGAGTAGGTTGATGTTACTACTTTTGCGATTCTTCCATAGTAGCGAAGTGGCTATACGGGTCGTATCCACAAGGAGGGAGAGCGATGATGAAAGCTTGATGCGGCTTCTTTTGTTCAAGAAAAGAGAAAGTTCCTTGTTCGAATAAAGAATGTGAAATGAAAATAAGTTGTTTCAAGAATAGTTTTTGAATTGGTTTGCTTGTTGAGAAGTGGATTTTCTTAATGGTAAAAACGCATGGCTAACTTTCTACTAATTGCTCCCACTAACTCTAACTTCTTGATAATATAGCCTCACGATGGATCATAGGCAAGCATCACCCTTGTGCATAGGAACCATTCACGTGGAAATCGAGTGAAGGTTCTGTTGGCCCAGAGGCCTTCCACTCTAGTTTTGATGATGATTAACTCATGTAGTTATGTGTACTAATAATCTTGTGATTTTAGTTTCAGATTATTAACTAAGATATTAGTTGGTGATTTGCTTCAGCTAAGAAGTTTTGAAGCCTTTCCAAACCGTGATCATGATATGCTCAACAAAGGAGTTGTTTGGATCGAGTCGCCTTGAAGACGGAGTTCGTCAAGAAGACTTCGTACCTAGTTTAGTTTATGTTTAGATCCTTGTGTAAAGATTAGATAGTGTGATATGCTCAAGTTCACAACACACACACGTTTTATGTTTTGGATATTGGTTTCGGTTTTTGGTTTAACCGACATTGTTTTCATGAATAGTTGATCAAAATAAGTTTAAATGGTTTTATGTATAGTAGATTCATTCTATATACATGCTTGCTTAACTTCCTAGACAAACTTATTTTGACTTACCTATTCATGTGGTTTAGGTTTTGTATTTTCAACAAAACATATTTTGAATTAAAAGTCAAAAACATGAAAATATATATGTTTCTTGTATATAGATTTCTATCCATATGCAACATGCTTAAGTATCATGTTTGTATTTGTTTGGATAAGTTTGAAAAAATCGGATGTTCATTGGAAAAATCAAGTTTGGAAAACTACAGTTTTTGGTTTTCGGCAATATTTCCTTACACAAAAATGGTTCAAAATGTTTGAGATTTGTGTTGAAATTTTTAACACAAGTTTGTATTTCAAGGTATAATGATAAAACTATTTTTGTGGAATTTTAGAGATTTTATGGGAATTTTTAAGACATTAAAAACCTATGTTTTCTGTCCCATAATATAGCCTGCCAGGCTCTGGCGGTCGACTGGACCCAGAGTCGGTCGACCGGACGGTCGACCGACGTGCACAAAACGTGCACGCTGGCCTGCCCATTAAGCCGGTCGACCGACTGAAAACAACCCACTCTCGGGTTGCTCCGGTCGACCGGGCGGTCGACCGGTCAGAGAGCCGTTGCTCTCTGGTTCAGGGCCGGTCGACCGGACGGTCGACCGGTAGTTGGGAACGGTCAAAATTCGACCGTTGGCCGGTCGACCGGCCGGTCGACCGGAAGGTCAAAAATGGCCTTATTTGCTGCCAACGGCTAGTTTTGAAAGGAGGCTTTATATACATCATTTGAGAGAGGTTTCTAATAAGAATTTTGAGCCAATATTTCTGAGCTTTCTCTAGTGTTTATACAAGTTTTTGAAAAGAGTTTCTTAGTGCTAAAAGATCAATCTTCATGTTTTAAAAGTGTTTTATTATTTCAAAGAAAAATAGTCTTTTGGGAATTTGTTTTGGTCTAATTATTCTATATCTTTTGGAGATTTCCCAAGTGATTTTTCTTTGTTCAAAACACTTTGTTTTCCACACTTGAGGTTCATTCTATCCTATCTATAGGGTCTTTGTGTTTGTGGGAAAAAGAAATCGGTTTGTGGTCTTTTGATCACCAAGTTGTAAACCCTAATCATTGCTTGGCTTTGTGCCTTTCCCTCATAGTGTTGAGGAGGTTGTGCAATTGGGTTGTATCCCTCAAGTTGTGAGGTGATCCTTGTTTAGCTTTGTGCTTATCCCTCAAGTTGTGAGGTGATAGTTTTGTTGGCTTGGTGCTTAGCCTCTAGTGAGAGGTTGTGGTTGTAAAGAGAGGAGTTGGGTACTCCTAGTTATTATATTGCCCCAAATCCTCGGTGGAGGTTCCCTGTGTGGGAGTCCTGTGTGGACAAGCTAGTGGATTCGAAATCCTTCTGGGTGAAGGCGGGGATGTAGAGCTGGGTGCTCGAACCTCGAAACAAATCTTGTTGTTTGCGCTTGATCCATGACTCTTACTTTCTCTTTCTTTACTTTGTGCATTGATTCATATTGCTATATCATATACATGCTTGTGTGTTGTGTGCCTCACTTATACTTAACCACGTGAGCTTTACATAGCGCCTCAACTCTTATTCAGAGGAATCAAGAGGAGTTAGTCCAGAGCCCTTCACCGGGAATTCGGCTACACTCGTTGGTTGTATTAAGTGTTGTTGTAATTAGTTTTTAAATTTCGCATTTAGTTCATTAGATTAGCATATCACCTATTCCCCCCCTCTAGGTGATTTCAATTGGTATCAGAGCCTACGCTCCTGATATTAGGTTTAACCACCTAGGAGTGAGATCTTGGTTTGCTAATCTCTCATTTGCATTTGCACTTGCACACATATAGTTTGCACTCATGGATAGCCCTCCTATGTTTGATATTTATAGACTTGATATTTGGAAGGCCAGATGAGTTGTCATTTGAAAGCATTAGGATATAAAGTTATCAAGCCATTACCAAGGAATCCTACCCCAATGATAGCAAACATAAAAAAGGCCAATACATTAGCCCTTAAAGCACTTAGAGCATCTCTTGATAAAGATTTATTACATGTGTTTGCTCACTATGATTCGGCTTTTGCAGTATGGAGCATTTTAACTTCTCCCGAGCTACCAAAGATCATCGATAAGATGAGGAGATCTAGGAGAGACAAGTCCGACGAGCATTGCCTCATGGTCCAAGGGAATGACTCCCTTGAGGTACAATCGGAATCTCAACTAGAAGCTAGCACTAGTTCCTATTGCTATGGGTGTTTGGAAGTTCAAACCTTAAATGTAGAACTTGCTACTAAGTTTGAAATTTTTTTAGAAAAAATGATCTTTTGAAAAAGAAGAATTTTAAACTAAAAGAAGAATATAAGGATTTGTGTTCAAAATTTGATTTGATTTTGCAAGAGAAGGAAGAGATTTGTAGTGAACGTGACTCACTTAAATCTCAACTAGACCTTGCCATAAAGGAAAATGAATTTTTGAAAAATAAAAATGATTGTGAAGATGTTGTGAAAAACAATGAGGGTTATCTTCAAAATTAGATTTTATTTTAAAGGACAATCATTCTTTGAAAAATGAAATTGAGTTTATTTCAAAAGAATTAGATTTAGTGTTAAATAAAAAAATCTCTGCAAAATGATATAGATTCACATGTTTGCCATACTAGTGTAGCCTCACCTAGCACACCTATTGCATGCTCCACTTTATCTTCTAGTATTGAAAATGATATAAATGATTTGAAGAAAAGTGTGAATGTTTGGGCTCCACTTTGAGCCATTGTGCCATGAATCATACACGGTTGGAATCTTTGTTTCGAAAGAAACAAGTTCCTATTATGCATGCACACCATATACGGCATACACATGCTCCTCACGATCACACCCATCACACGTATGCTCATGTGTACACTTGTACACATTGTGGACGTAAGGGCCACCTTGCTAAATTTTGCTATGATCGTTTACATGATTCAAATTTAGCAACTAAATTTATTTAGGTTAGGAAAGGTACTAACCCCCATGGACCCAAAAGGATATGGGTACCAAAGACCACCCCTATTATGTTTGATGTAGGTGTGGGCTCTCGCATAACGTGAGAGTTGCGATACCTCGAGGTGGATGCGTTCCGTGCTTCATGAGGATCATTTGGATGCATCACTTTCAAGGGAAGTTTGGTGGGAAGACCACCTTGGTTTGGATAACTAGAGGAGTGCCTTCATCAGATTTGGTATCGATCTCTAACTCCCATTTATATTTGCATGCTTTTCATGTTCATCAATTTATAGCATGTCTTGTTTTATTGATAATTATGATTATGCCATATGACTTAGATTAATGATATACATGTTTAGTCATTTGAGATCACCCATGTTTATATGGACACATATGTTGTGTTCTCACCATTGTTTAGCATTATGTATATCATAGGTCTAATAGCATGTGGATTTACATAATGATCATTTTTATGATTATCATGTTGATTTATGTCTCGTTTTATGCTTCATGATTTGATTACTTGTTTAAATGTCAGTTTTCATTAAAACTAGGATATATACTTGTACATATAGTGGGCCACAAATAGATCATTATATGTTTGTGCTTTAACGCTTATTTGAACCCATTAGATGTGCTAGTATAGTCTAGTTTTAATGATTCATGCATTTTAACTTGTATTCCCCATTTTGGACATGTGTTTTATGATTATGTGTTTTCACTTCATATATATGTTTATTTTGCCAAACTTTAAGATATACATGTATAACCCTTGAGTCATCTGCTTTTCATGCAAATCTTTATTATGGACTCAATTGTGTTTAGGGATATGTATGTATACTTCTTGTTTTGTCAAAACATACATATGCCTTGAAGTATAAATTATTTTTGAAAATTTAGTTTTGACGATTTTCATGTTTTCATGCTTAAAGAAATTTCAATTGAGCTTGATTGCATATCTTCATGATAATATATTTCATATATCTTGTACTCTCACCTCATTTATTGTTTTCTCATGATTTATTTTCATGAGTATGATATATGCTTTATGGACTTTGAGTGTTTAGTGATCATGTGATCTACATGTTTTTCATGAAATATATTTTATGCCTTGCTTGAAGGATTTCGTACTAGTTTACAAATTTTTCTTTTAACTAGTTCGTATTCTTCACATGGTAGAGTTTTCAAACTATGCCTATTTACTTTCAAATCATAATTTTTGAAAACCCCTACCTTACAGGCGGTTGGTTGGGAGACCATACCTTGTATGTTAATATTGAAAATCATTTTAAACATGTGCATGAATTAGGTGGATAGGATATGAGATATACACTTGATATTATTGTTCTTTCAATTGGTATCATTGGATCTTTTCAATTGATATCAATATTGACATCTTTTTGTATACTCATATGTGTTTTATTTGTGCTTATTATATCTCTATAATTTTTTAGCACAAATTTTTGGTTTTGCTAAGCTTGAGTTTTAATAACTATCATGTTTCAATTGACTAGTTTTCAATTGGTATCTTAAACAAGCTTATGCATTGTTTTATTTGGTATTTCATAAAGAGAGAGAAAATTCATATTTATCTTTCAATTGGTATTTTGTTTACCTTTGATTTCCACTCCCCTACTTTATGATGAAAAATGTGATTGAAAAATGAATATTTTTTTTAAATTTGATATCATATGTTTAAAAGGAAAATACTTTCAATTGGTAAAATTGGTATCAAGTTTTTGCTTACTTTCAATTGGTACTATTGATTTATTTCTTTCAATTGGTATCATTGATGACAAGAATTTTATATTGATTATCTTTCAATTGGTATCATGGTTCACTTATATTGCTATGTTTTAATTGGTATCATGTTGGAAGAATCTGTTTTATTGTCACCCCTTATTGATCTTTTTGTTTCGGACAAAAAAAAAGGGGGAGAAAATGTTTTACTATTTATTTGGACCCCTTTGTTGATGATTGACAAAAAGGGGGAGAATATTTGAGTTTATATGCATGACTATACTCAGTGCAATCGTGTAACCTGCGAAAGTGGTCTAATAATTTCTTAGATTTAGTTTTAATGTTTTGCTTGAGGGCGAGCAAAAGATAGGTGTGGGGGTATGATTACTCATCAATTTTGAATATTTATTGTCACATTCTCATATTTATTTTTAATAAAACTCTGTTATTTGATTTATTTTTTCTTAGTGATGTGCAGACTTTATAAAAAGGAAAAAAATAGGAAAAGAGCCCAACAAGCCTAAAAGGCCCAATAAATTCAGAGATTTGAGGTATCATATTTGGAGATTGAATGGAAAATCTAATTAAATTTGTGTTTGAAAAATCAATTATTCTCCAAGTAGAAGAAAGGATATTCTCAGCATATTTAGGGCTTAAATCCAAATTCTGAGAATATACCTTTGAAATCACCTAGAGGGGGGTGAATAGGTGATAAGGCTAATCTAATGAACTAAATGCGAAATTTAAAAACTAATTGCAACTACACTTAATGCAACCAACGAGTGCAGCCGAATTCCCGGTGAAGGGCTCTGGACTAACTCCTCTTGATTCCTCTGAATAAGAGTTGAGGCGCTATATGGAGCTCTCGTGGTTAAGCACAAGTGAGGCACACACAATCAACCCAAGCATATAATGGATGTATGACAATATGAATAATGCAAGGCACAAATAAAGAGAGAGAGAGAGAGAGAGAGAGAGAGAGAGAGAGAGTAAGAGTCAATGGATCAAACGCAAACAACAAGATTTTTTCGAGGTTCGAGCACCCAGCTCTACAACCCCGCCTTCACCGAGAAGGATTTCCAATCCACTAACTTGTCCACCTAGGACTCCCACACAGGGAACCTCCACCGAGGATTTGGGGCAATACAATCACCGGAAGTACCGAACTCCTCTCTCAACCAATACAACCTCCACCGAGGCAACACAATCACCACCTCACACAAGAGGGGTAGGCCCTTAGCCAAACAACAACCAATCACCTCAAACTTGAGGGATTCCAACACAAGCCTCCACCTCTCACTAGAGGAGCTGCACACAATCTCCACCTCTCACTAGAGGGAGCCAACCACCCAAATTAACCTCTACCGAAGAGGGATACAACAAGTGAAGGGTTTACAACTAGATGGTTTCCACAACCACAAACAATCTTTCACAAAACAAAGATCCTATAGAAAGGATAGAATGATAGCTCAAGTGTGAAAATCAAGGTGTTTTGGAAATCAAATAACAAAGAAAAATACTTGGGAAAACACTTGTAATATGATAGAAATGAAGATCTAAAGCAATATCCCAAATCCCTATGTTTCTTTGATTTTTCCAAACCCTTGAAAACAAAATAAAGATGAAATCTTTAAGCTCTAAAACACTTTTGAAAACTTGTAAAAACACTGGAGAATAGGTAAATTTTTCTTCTAAAAATCTTGGTTAAAATCCCATACAAATGGGGTTTATAAAGGCCTCCAAATAAACTAGCCATTGGGGCTGATTTTCAGCTCTGGCGGCTGGCGGTCGACCGGCTCGGTCGACCGCCAACGGTCAAAAAAGTGACCGTTGGGGCAGCGGTCAACCGGCCCGGTCGACCGAGACCTGGAACAGAGAGCAGAGCTCTCTGCCGGTCGACCGGCCCTCTCGACCAGGGCTTTCCAGAGAGCAGAGCTCTCTGGAAGGTCGACCGGCCCTCCAGCCAAAACTGGCGTGCACGTTTGTGCACGTCGGTCGACCGACATGGTCGACCGACTCCTAGCTCGGTCGACCGGTCCGGTCGACCGGCAGAAGCCAGAACAAGGATTTCAGGACTTGAAAAACTTGGTTTTTATTTACCTATAAAATCCCATAAAACTTCTAAAATTCCACAAAAATAAGTTAAGTATAATATATTGATATACAAACTTGTTTGAGTAAAAATCAAACCAAGTTACAAACATTTTGAACTCTTTTTGTGTTATGGAAATTTTGCCGAAAACCAAAATCTGTATTTTTCAAAACTTGAATTTTTGAAATGAAAATTCGTTTTGTCCAAAACTCATCCAAATACAAAAACATGATATTGAAACAACTTTAAGCATGTTGTATATGGATATACTCCAGTATACATGAAATAGATATATAATATATATATATATATATCAATGTTTTTGATATTAAATCTGAAAATATGTTTTGTTAAAACACAAAACACCAAATACATGAATAGGCATATCAAGATAAGTTTGTCTAAGATATGAAGCATACATGTATATAGAATGAATCTAATATACATAAAACCAAGTAAACTTGTTTTGAATCTATCTATTCATGAAAACCAAGATCGGTTAAACCAACAACTGAAAACCGATAAACATGAAAACTAAAACAAGTGTGTGTTGTGAACTTGAGCATATCACACTATCTAATCTTTACAAATGGATCTAAGCTCCAAAACTAAACTATGTACCGAAATCTTCTTGACGAACTCCGTCTTCAAGCCGACTCGATCCAAACCGTGGTCCACTGAGCTTGACTCCAATGAGTGCTATATATTATGATCTTGATGCTCGGGCTCTTGAATCACCAAGTGAGAAGCTCCAAAACTCCTTTGTTGAAGCTAATCACCTACTAATATCTTGGTTAAGGATCTGAAACTAAACATCACAAGATTATTAGTAAACATAACTACATGAGTTAATCATCATCAAAACCAGAGTGGAAGGCCTCTGGGCCAACAAACTTTTGATTATATGGCAAGATAGGGTCATAGAAGGAAACTTCAAAAGTCTACAATCAAAATTTAGATTTAGCATGAGCATCATTTAGTAATTTGATCATAACTTTTGTTATATATATGCAAATCTGATAATTCAAGATGCTTCAGAAAGAAGACTGAAAGGGCTACAACTTTTCTGTTGACTACTATTTTTGTTTAAATCATTTGATGAGTCATATTCAGCCATCAATATGACAGCTAGGTACAGCCCAACTCAATTAACTTTCCAATCAAGAGAAGAAAAGAATATTCTCAGCATATTCTCAGTTCAACTTTAAAATTCTGAGAACATACCTTTTGATGAGTCAGCATTTTGATGAGTCACTACCCCAGGCTTCCTCCTATAAATACCCTAGTAGAGGCATGGGCAGAGATATCTCAGATTCGAAGCAGGGATAGATTTTAGTCCAGTTTTTCATTCTTTTTAGTGTAGGTTTTTATTTTTCTTTTTATGTAATTTTTACTTTTCTTTACGTAACTGAGAGGAGAGACGAATTTCATGAAGGGATGAGAGAAAGTTTGTACTGAGGGTGACACCGGTGTAAGTAAGTCTTTTCTTTCATTGTTATTTGAATCGAATCGAAGTTTCTTTTTATTCTTTACTCTTATTTTTCGTTTACTTTCCTCTGATGTGTTGCAATCTAAGTGAATATGATAGCCTCGAGACTACTTCGCCATTGCAGGTGCCCTTGATGGCCTATGGTGATGAACAATCATTCTTTTATTAGTTTAGCTTGCCCTTTTATTCATAGTGTAGCTCGGGAATGGGGAAGATCCTACACGCCATGCTTGATCACCTTCAACAACTAGGTAAGTCATAACTACGGATCCGAGGTATATGAGCACTGAAGAGGTAAGAAATTTTTAGTTTTAACTTTCTTTCGTTTCTTTTAATTTGTAGTTTAGATCACCAACACCACAATCTCACAACTCTTTTATTACTCTTTTCAATTTCTTGGTATATATCCATTTTCTATTTTCTCCACCTTCTCAATCTGCCACTTTCTTCCTAACTTAACTTTAACCTATTTTCCTTTTCTTTTAAAGAACTAAAAGAAGATTTTTAACCATTGATTATAACTTAAAAGAGAACTTGCTAAAAAAGCTTCCATCACGAGTCCCTCCTTATGGATCACGACCCTTATAGCCACTTGCTATAGAGGTAGAATTGAGTACCTTGCACTATTGTTATAAAGTTCTGAAATTCTGTATTCTTGTGTGCAGGTAAAACCTCAATCATATAACTTGGCAAAGCTAATGAAATTCTTAGCTTCGCAATTGAAGCTATGTAGCTTCACTTTTGGAGCCCATTGGGCTAGCTTCGTGTTCTTGGCAAGGCTAAATATAATACTCTGTCCCTGGAATATGTACCCTGATACGTGTTCTGATTTATTGCTTGTATTACCCTATATTTCCCGTATTTTTTATTTTATTGGTATCTGATTTGTATTCTGTAGACCTCATACCCAGCCCGAGCCCAGAGCCTGGCTCTATTATTTATCCCTTTCTTTCCTTTTCTTTCTCTTTTCCTCCTTCTTTTCCATTTCTTTTTCTTTCTCCTTCTTTCTCCTTTCTTTTTCCTTTCTTTTCCTTTTTCCTTTTCTTTCTTTTTCCTTTTCTTTTTCTTTTCCCTTCTCCACTCTTCTACAACCTTCTCCTCTCTTCTCTTCTTCTTTCTTCTCCTCTTCTCTTTTGCCTTCTACCTCCTTCCTCTCACTTTCTCCTATCTTTCCCATAGGTGTCTCTCTCTTTTCCTCTATCTCTTCTACACTCTCTCTGAAATTCTCCCTCTCTCTTTCTCCTCCCTATCTCTCTCAACCCACAATCAGCCACCCCTCCTCCCCTAGCCGGCTGGCAAACACCTCTACCTCCTCTCCTCGCCACCGACCACCCCCACCCCACCACTCCAATGTCATCATCTTCCCATCTTCACCTCCTTTACCAATTCTCCACCACCAAGTCGTCATCTCCACATCTTCCCCTCTCTATCTCCTCCTCCTCTTACCATCATCACCACCATCTACACTACCATCCACCACCATCTCTACTTCCATCACCTCACCACTCCACCCACATATCCTCCCCATCGCCATCACTACCACTAACACCAACTCCACCGCCCTCTCCCTCCTCCTTGGTCGGCTCCCTCCTCCCCTTGGTCCAAGCCCTCCTTTCGGCGGGAACCATGCACAAAAAGTGTTGTTTTAAAAAGTGTAGGTGCTTTGGCTTCCTCGATACTTCCGTTATAGCATAAAGGCTAAACGTTTCGAATCCACAAGGACGGGAGCGATAGAAGCTTTACGGGTCTATTCACGTGTGTGTTAACGGTTCTTCTATATTTTAAAAAATGAAAAGAAAACAAAACAAAAAATGGAAAGAGAAGGATACCGTGAAAACAAAGAAGTGGAAAACATAGAAAATAATATATTTATGAGTTTTGTAATTATTTCTAAAACAAAGTAAAAATACAAAGAACACTCATGGCTATTAACTACTAATGACTCCGCTAACATGCTAATCTCTTAGTGATAGTTACCTCACATGTATCATTGGCCATCACTAGTCCTTGGCTTCAAGAGCTTTACAAAGCATGGCTCATAAGATCACTTTCACATCCAAACTCAACAAACAAGAGCAAGCTACACTTAAACTATCAAAACTAACTAGAGTAAGCATAGAATAAAGTAATGTTAACTTGTTAGAGAGTTAGATGTTAGAGTGTTAGAATTCATCATCATGAGCCATCAATGGCTCTTGCTAGAGCAAGGCCAAATAGAGGCTATTAGATTTATGTGGCTTATCAAGTAAGAAGTTGCATAGATAGTGGTTAGTAGTTATTGTCATGAGAAAAAAATTAGCTAAACATGTAAAGAGTTAGAGAAGAAATAAATAGAGATAAAGGAAGAACCTTTCATAGAGTGTTACCCTCCATTACAAGAACTTTCTCTTCTATCCTAAGATCACTCTCTTTTCTATTACATGATCTACAAAAATGAAAAATAAAAAGAAGAAGTAGAACAACTAAACTACACAAATGGGAGAAAACTACCCTAAAAACTCTCCTCCCTGAAAATCTGCTCAACACTGGATATTTATAGGCAAAATAGGGCACCATGGAAGCTGTACGGAGTCGTGCATCAAAGCTTGACGCACGACTCCACAGCATGGCTGTGTTTCCCATGGCGCGTTTCAGCGGCCATGCTGCGGCCGTTCGCGCAGCGCCAGCGCATGGGACTTATACTGAGGGTATGAACAGTGTATTGACTTCTAGTTTCTTATTTTCTGCTCCCAAAATTAGCAGATTGAGTTTCAAAGACTTGAGCTTCTTTTAGGCTTTAAAATTCCCCAAATAAATTTGATTTTTGGGTTTCTTCTTCACCTCATGCCATGGACCTAAAAACAAACAAGAAAGCCATTATTTAGCAGAATATTGTAAAGAATAAGTGTGAAAATGTGGTATGAAATATGCAAATATAGAGACCTCACACCCCCACACTTATCTTTTGCTCATTCCAAGCAAAACAGAAAAACTAAGAAAATTATTACACCACTTTCATAGGTGATATGATTGCACTGAGCATGTGCAATAAGCCGTTAAACCTCTAGGTTTTTCCTAGAGGAGGAGTTTTTTCTCCTAAGGGTTTTCAGTAGATTACACCCACAAAATCCACAAAAAAAGAAATCAAATGTTAGTAATTTAAAAACACATTTGAAAGTAGAGAAAAGTATTGAAATATTTTTGCTTTAAGTGATCCAAAATCATAGGTTAACCAAAAATTATTCTTTCTTAAACTAAGTCTAAATGCAAAATCTTGTTATAAATTAAATGTAAGAATTTAAAATTGAATCGATTCTTTGATCTTTCATAAAAAAACTCTTAGAAAATATGCACTTTGTGAACTGTGAAGATTTTTAGGATATCGACTCTAACTTTCATGTCATTTATTTATATCAAAAAAAATTTCTCTTTCTCTTAGTTTTCTTAGGCTTTCTAGCTTACCCAGATAGTGAGCCTTTAACCGGTTACTCCCAAATCAGATGATTTTAGGAAACCAGATGAAAAAACATCCCTTAAGGACTCGAGTAAACAAGGCCACAAAACTAAAGGGAATTATTTTGATTTTGTCTACCATTTTAGGCGTAAATAATCATGCTTCCTAAGGCATAACTACGCAGCTTCAATAAGTAATTTTTATTATCATCATTTTTTTATATAAAATTTTTTATATGACATTTTCAGTCTTTGTTTCAATCCCAAAAAAATACTGTGTAAGTGTGAAGTGCATATATCTAAGGCAAAAAATTCGAGATCAAATTATCTTTTCAATCTTACTTTCTTATCCTAAAATTTAAATAAGATCTAATATTTTGGCTCAGTTTAAGAATTCATAATTTTAGGTATTCTTAATTCCTAAGATCCTCTTAACTTTCTTAAAAATAAATCAAAACTATTTCTCTTATTCTAAAAAATTTTGTAAAAAGAAAAGAAAAAATATTCTATATAAAAGAAAAAATCTAAAAATTTTCTAAAAATAAGTTTAAAAGAAAGAAAGTTAGAACAATCTTTAGTAAACCCTCCCCTACACTCATCTCATGCATTGTTCTCAATGCATCGTGAATGTGTATATGCATGAAACAAATAAGGAAGAAAAAATTACCTCAGGGTGCTGGTTCCGGTGATGGTCGATTGGTCTACAAAATGCGACCCAAACCAAATTACGTGGATTTCAAAGGAATTCACCAATGACCTCTCTAATATGACCTACAATTATGATATATACATGGATGAATTTTATTTGAATTTTTATCCCATCTAATTTTCAAATTTTAAAATAATTTCAGAGTCATTATTATCAACACCTTTGACCCAGAATGGAGTGTGAAATAGAATGACGGATTTGGACTCAGGAAGGACAGGAACTGATACCGACTCAAGAACTTGACTGAAATCAAATGAAGATTTTAGAGTCAAAATTTGTTTAGGAAGTGGGTCCAACTCAAGAATTGGTGTTCACATACTTTCCCCAGTAATGAATTGTGATTGTAAGATATTGGTGATTCAACTTTACGTATACTGGTACAGGATTCAATGTTGACTCTGAAATATGGAAAAAATCTGCTAAAGATACTGGAGTCATTATTGAATAAAAAAGTGAAAAGAGATTACTAACTTGTGGATCGGGATCACATTCATACTCAAGTTCAATCTCGAAAAAAAGATAATTTGCCAAAATGTCAATATGGTTCTAGAAATTTTAGGCAAGTTCAAATGGATGGAATAAAATTGAAGCTTGATTTTCGTCCACGGAAGGAATGTGAATGAGTGAAATGATCGATTCAAGTTCAAAAATTATGGGATCAAAACTGGCACAAAAATGTTACTTAATTTAGGCAACACTACAGGAGTCGATATTAATTCAAGGATTGGACTCGAATCGCTAAACTGAAGCTCAGGTTCACATTCATGTTCAAGTTCAATTTCAGAAAATGGATAACTTGTTAAAATATCAAGGATTTGATTTGGTCAAGTTCAGGTTGGTATGATGAAATTGAAGCTTGATTTCTAAAATGACATGATTCTTGAGTCATATGAAAATTTGGTGGACATTGAAAGTCAACCATATTTTGAATTAGTCGCTCGGACTCTTGCACGAATTCCATATTTTTCCAATAATGATTTTTCTTTAAGGTGGTTCTAGAAAAGAACTATTAGGGGTTTGGAAATTTTATAGATATGATGAGGCAATCATGATTTTAAATTGTTTTTGAGCCTCTAACATAGCTTCCATACTCTTTTGTAGCTCTGATTTTTCTTCATTTGGTGGTTCTGAAAAAAGAGTATATGAAGCAAAATGTGTAATATCCTTAATTGATATACTGTATTTCTACTTTTATTAATTTTATTTAGATTTACTTATTATTATTGAATAATTTATTTTATACAGGTGTATAGATATATGTGCATACATATAAGTATATGTTTATTTGCATTTTATACAAGTATATGTATGCATTATATTTTATACATTATTATTATTATTACTCTTATTATTATTATGTTATTGTTGGTATTATTCTTAATTGATCTTTTTCAACCCATAATTCAATTATCTAATAAACCATAACCTATTTAACTCATGCCCAAAAATAAAGTAAAATAAAACAAAATAAATAAATAAATAAAGTTTAAACAAAAAAATATAATTATATATAATTGTGTGCTTAAATTGTTTTTTCCAAGTTTTGAACTCTTGTCCTTTTATCAAATCATAATACCTAAACCATGATGCCACATTGGGGTATGGTTAGGTAGGAGATCTAAATTATTCAAACAAACTTAAAGCCAAATTTAAATTCAAATTTCCAATCAAAAGATCTCGAGAGATCTTTAGGGATCTTATCTTAACAACCTGATTGCTAAAAATCCTAAAAGATCCTATCCTCTAACTTTCTTCTCCTGCCTCCGTCAAAAAAAAAGAAAGAAAGAACGACAATTAGAAAGAACTCCCAACCCATCATTTCTCATCCTCTTCACCCTCCTTGGAGCTGGAGTCTCTCCCTTTTGATTATCGGTATCCCTATTCTTTTATGCATATATCGCATCCTGTCACATTTTTTATTCTTATTCATATGCTATCATTGTGTTAGACTTTATATGTATTATTGCAGTGATTCTGATTTATGATAGAGATTTACAGCTTGTTCAGGTTATTTTAGGCTTAGCGTGTATATGTGGGGTATTCTCCTCGCATATATATGTCGCCGACCTTCGTCGCGACTCCTTTCCGCGTATTTTGGGGAGCGGGGCGTGACAGGGTTTTCTTGGTATCAGAGCCAGTTCGACATAAAACGGACTTGATTCTTACCGATAACTTGAACGAGCTATAATTACACTGCAATATACATATAGGATTCTCACGATGATATTGAGTTCACTTGAGAATTGGTTGTCCACCATTTGGGTATCCATCCCTTGATCTTTTTGATATCCCTGAATTCAACTTTTCTTCTAAAGTGATCTTGGTCTTATCTTGATTCTTATTGTTCCTTCCGATTCTATTTTCTCTGATTTTTATTCCCTGAGTTTGATCACTCCAAGTTGAAACTGATAGCAGAGATCAGAGCGCACAGCGGAATCATGGTGTCCCAGCGAAACGACGTGGAAGCTTGTTTGTTTCTCTTGATTTTGATTCTTTTATCATTCCCCGCTTTATCGAAATTTCGAGGACGAAATTTTTATAAGGTGGGTAGAATGTAATATCCCCTAATTGACATACTGTATTTCTACTTTTATTAATTTTATTTAGATTTACTTATTATTATTAAATAATTTATTTTATACAGGTGTATAAATATATGTGCATACATATTAAGTGCATATGTTTTTATTTGCATTTTATACAAGTATATGTATGCATAATATTTTATACATTATTATTAGTCATACTATTATTATTATGTTATTGTTGGTATTATTCTTAATTGACCTTCTTTTTCAACCCATAATTCAATTATCTAATAAACCATAACCTATTTAACTCATACCCAAAAATAAAGTAAAATAAAACAAAATAAATAAATAAATAAAGTTTAAACAAAAAAATATAATTATATATAATTGTGTGCTTAAATTGTTTTTTTCCAAGTTTTGAACTCTTGTCCTTTTATCAAATCTTAATACCTAAACCATGATGCCACATTAGGGTGTGGTTAGGTAGGAGATCTAAATTATTCAAACAAACTTAAAGCCAAATTTAAATTCAAATTTCCAATCAAAAGATCTCGAGAGATCTTTAGGGATCTTATCTTAACAACCTGATTGCTAAAAATCCTAAAAGATCCTATCCTCTAACTTTCTTCTCCTGCCTCCGTCAAAAAAAAAGAAAGAAAGAACGACAATTAGAAAGAACTCCCAACCCATCATTTCTCATCCTCTTCACCCTCCTTGGAGCTGGAGTCTCTCCCTTTTGATTATCGGTATCCCTATTCTTTTATGCATATATCGTATCATGTCATATTCTTTATTCTTATTCATATGCTATCATTGTGTTAGACTTTATATGTATTATTGCAGTGATTCTGATTTATGATAAAGATTTACAGCTTGTTCAGGTTATTTTAGGCTTAGCGTGTATATGTGGGGTATTCTCCTCGCATATATATGTCGCCGACCTTCGTCGCGACTCCTTTCTGCGTATTTTGGGGAGCGGGGCGTGACAGGGTTTTCTTGGTATCAGAGCCAGGTTCGACATAAAACGGACTTGATTCTTACCGATAACTTGAACGAGCTATAATTACACTGCAATATACATATAGGATTCTCACGATGATATTGAGTCCACTTGAGAATTGGTTGTCCTCCCTTTAGGTATCCATCCCTTGATCTTTTTGATATCCCTGAATTCAACTTTTCTTCTAAAGTGATCTTGGTCCTATCTTGATTCTTATTGTTCCTTCCGATTCTATTTTCTCTAATTTTTATTCCCTGAGTTTGATCACTCCAAGTTGAAATTGATAGTAGAGATCAGAGCGCGCAGCAGACTCGTGGTGTCCCAGCGAAGCGACGTGGAAGCTTTGTTTGTTTCTCTCTTGATTTTGATTCTTTTATCATTTCCCGCTTTATCGAAATTTCGAGGACGAAATTTTATAAGGTGGGTAGAATATAATATCCCCTAATTGATATACCGTATTTCTACTTTTATTAATTTTATTTAGATTTACTTATTATTATTGAATAATTTATTTTATACAGGTGTATAAATATATGTGCATACATATTAAGTGCATATTTTTTGATTTGCATTTTATACAAGTAAATGTATGCATAATATTTTATACATTATTATTAGTCTTACTATTATTATTATTATATTATTGTTGGTATTATTCTTAATTGATCTTCTTTTTCAACCCATAATTCAATTATCTAATAAATCATAACCCATTTAACTCATACCCAAAAATAAAGTAAAATAAAACAAAATAAATAAATAAATAAAGTTTAAACAAAAAAATATAATTATATATAATTGTGTGCTTAAATTGTTTATTCCAAGTTTTGAACTCTTGTTCTTTTATCAAATCTTAATACCTAAACCATGATGCCACATTGGCGTGTGGTTAGATAGGAGATCTAAATTATTGAAACAAACTTAAAGCCAAATTTAAATTCAAATTTTCAATCAAAAGATCTCGAGAGATCTTTAGGGATCTTATCTTAACAACCTGATTGCTAAAAATCCTAAAAGATCCTATCCTCTAACTTTCTTCTCCTGCCTCCATCAAAAAAGAAAGAAAGAAAGAACGAAATCAGAAAGAACTCCCAACCCATCATTTCTCATCCTCTTCACCCTCCTTGGAGCTGGAGTCTCTCCCTTTTGATTATCGGTATCCCTATTCTTTTATGCATATATCGCAACCTGTCACATTCTTTATTCTTATTCATATGCTATCATTGTGTTAGACTTTATATGTATTATTACAGTGATTCTGATTTATGATAGAGATTTATAGCTTGTTCAGGTTATTTTAGGCTTAGCGTGTATATGTGGAGTATTCTCCTCGCGTATATACATCGCCGACCTTCGTTGCGACTCCGTTTCCACATATTTGAGAAGCGGGGCGTGACAAAATGTGAGAGAATATAGTGGACAAGGTGATTGATAATTTAACTCGGGAAAGGTGAATCCCTATGGACTCTGTGAAGAGTAGAAATTATTTTGAAAATCTTGGTCATAGGATTGGGGGGACGGGTCATATTAAGTCGGATAAACCCAATTCAGCCTATATGGTTAGTCTATATTGTACATAATCGAGTTGACGTTATCTGAGTCAATTGAGGTTAGGGTGAAATATGGATTCATATTAGGATTGAAAAAATTGTTGTTGTTAAAATCTATTTCACAATTTACAAAAAGAAAAACAAACAACAAATAAAGAAAAAGAAAAAGAAAATATGCCTATGCTAGGGTTGACTTAGACCTAGATGACTTCTAACTGGTTAGACTATCCATCGGGGGTACCTTATAAAAATCTAACCACAAGTTAATCAACCAGGTAGGGGTGCAGACCAGTAGGAGGTATCTGTGCCGGAGCAACGAGGCTAATTATGCTAAAACACTGTTCTTTGAGGTTTCGCCTCTCAATCGCCAACCTTGGACACTAATTTGATAAGAGTCAAACTCTAACAACTTTCCCCTTAGGTCAATCTCCTAAATGAGTCTGAGATGTCCCTAGGGTTCAACATCTAGCAAGTTTTATTAAGGCTTGGGTTGTGTGAGTGAGGAGGTCATTATTAGACTAAGAGAGGGTAATGACTTCCCCACGTTATCTTATATTGGGTTTTGCCCTTAATTTCAATTCGTGAGTGTGCAATATAGATAAGAGTGAACACATAAAGCGAGTAAATCACTCACGTGTTTGTCCTAACTATATGCAATGCAATATATACACCTCGGTCCAGATCACAACAATAAATCGCAATGTAAAATACAGTATATTAGAACGAAAATTGATACGTGTCTAGATGCAAATATCTATAAAGCATCCAATTATCATATTTTAGTTCTTAATTATTACAGTGCACAGGTAATCTAAGCAGAAAACTAGCAGCAAAGTATAGCAATATACAAGAATTTACCCAACCACACAAAAGCAAGTGTGAATTTATGCAATGCTAAAAATTTAACCTGCACACAAAAAATAAAGAAGAAAAGTTAACAAAAATATGAGATCAAACCATTCCCATCCCCAGCAACGGCGCCAAAATTTGATCGGGGAAAAATCATGCACGAAAAGTGTATGTTTGAAATCACGAGTTAAAAGTGTGTGCTTTGGTTTTCTCGATACTTCCATTATAGTATGGTGGTTAAACGGGTCGACCACAAGGACGGAAAGTGATAGAAGCTTTACCGGTCAATTCATGTGTGTGTTAATGGCTCTTTTATGTTTCAATGAATAAAAAGAAAATAAAATAAAGAAGAAAAGAGAAGGATACGGTGAAAACAAAGAAGTGAGAAACATAGAAAAGAATGTATTTGTGATTTTTGTAATTATTTCTAAAACAAAGTAAAAATAAAAAGAAGACTCATGGCTACTAATTACTAATGACTCCACTGACATGCTAACCTCTTAGTGATAGTTACCTCAAATGTATCATTAGCCATCACTAGTCCTTGGCTTCAAGAGCTTTACAAAGTATGGCTCTTAAGATCACTTTCACATCCAAACTCAACAAACAAGAGCAAGCTACACTTAAACCATCAAAACTAACTAGAGTAAGTATGGAATAAAGTAATGTTAACTTATTAGGGAGTTAGATGTTAGAGTGTTAGAATCCATCATCATGAGCCATCAATGGCTCTTGCAAGAGCAAGGCCAAGTAGAGGCTATTAGATTTATGTGGCTTATCAAGTAAGGAGTTGCATAGATAGTGGTTAGTAGTTAGTTGCCATGAGAAAAAAATTAGCTAAACATGTAAAGAGTTGAGAAGAAATAAATAGAGATGAAGGAAGAACCTTTCATAGAGTATCACCCTACATTACAAGAACTTTCTCTTCTATCCTCTGATCACTCTCTTTCCTATTACATGATCTACAAAAATGAAAAATACAAAAGAAGAAGAAGAAGAACAACTAAACTACACAAATGGGAAAAAAAACTACCCTAAAAACTCTCCTCCTTGGAAATCTGCTCAACACTGGGTATTTATAGGATAATAGGGCACCAGGGAGGCTGTCCGGAGTCATGCATCGAAGCTCGACACATGACTCCTCGGCATGGCCGCGTTTTCGCGGCCATGCTATGGCCTTTCACGCAGCGCCACGGCATGGGTCTTGTACTTGTTGGCCCAAAGGCCCATCACTCTAGTTTTGATGATGATTAACTCATGTAGTTATAGTACTAATAATCTTGTGTTTAATTAGTCTCAGATTTGTGATCAAGATCTTAGTAGGTGTTTAGCTTTAACAAAAGATTTCAAGTCAAGTTATGGAGCTAGCACGTGTTGATTCAAGAGCTTGTGCATCAAGACCACATCAAGTACTCAAGAGGAGTTTAGCTCATTGGATCATGGTTTAGATCAAGTCAAGAAGGAGAAGAAGATTTTCAAGTGAAGACCTTCAAGAGGAGACTTGTGTCTAGGTTTGTTTTGTTAAGATTTTGTTTTTAGATAAAATGTAAAGGATAGATTAGTTGGTGGATTGCTCAAGTATCATATACACTCACACACAAGATTTAGATGAGTTTTTATAAAAGAGTTTTCATTTTGAAAAAATACAAAAGAGTTTTCATTTTGGAAAAATACCGTTTTGGTTTTTAGAGTTTCATATATACATGTGTTTTAACCAAAACTATTTTAGTGTTTATTGTCAAAAACATAGATATTTCATCATTTATGTGTAGTGGATCATCTCCATACACACTAAGCTTTAAAAGTTTTTAAAATATCTTATTTTTGTATTTGGAGAAGTTTTGGAAAAATCAATTTGGAAAAATACGGTTTTTGTTTTAAGGCAAAAATTTCAAGTTAGAAAAATAGTTCAAAATGTTTGTAATATGTTTTGATTTTTACTCAAACATATTTGTATATCAAAGTATATTACTGAACTTATTTTTGTAGATTTTTAGAGATTTTATGGGATTTTATTGAAGGAAAAATGACAAACTTTTAATCCCTAAAAAGACTGTTTTTGGCTTCTGCCGGTCGACTGCACGGTCGACCGAGCTAAAAGTTGGTCGACTGGGCAGTCAACTGACGTGCACAAAACGTGCACGCCTTGTTTGGCTGTAGGGCCGGTCGACCGACCCAGTCGACCGCCAGAGAGCTCTGCTTTCTGGAAATGGCCCTGGTCGACCGGGCGGTCGACCGGCAGAGAGTTTCTGCTCTCTGTATCCAAGCTCTGCCGACCGGCCGGTCGGTGGCTCAACGGTCAGAAATCTGACCGTTGGCGGTCGACCGGGCGGTCAACCGACAGTAGTGCAGACTGCTGATTTGGACCCCAACGGCTAGTTTTTGTTAGCCTATAAAATGGGGCTCCCTTGGGCTGTTTTAGACAAGATTTTTGGAGAGTTTCAAAGCCAGTTTTTCCTATCTATTGTAGAGGTTTATCTCCACTTATTTTAGAGCCAAAACTTCCATATCAAAAGGAGAGTTTTACAAGAGTGTTTTTAAAAGTGATTCCTTGAGTTTTTCACCACCACAATCAATCCAAGTTTTCTCACATACACTTGAGCTTTCCATTGATAAATCCATCCTATAGGAGAGTTATTGTGAGAGTTGTTTTTCGGTGATCAAAGTGTTGTGATCACCAAAGTTCTTCATTCATGTTTTGAGGAGGCGGACTTGCGGGTTCGCGGTGTTTCGAGTTCTAGTGAGAGCTCATTGTAGAGGTGCGGCCTCGGCAAGCTAGTGTGCTTGCGGTGTGTTGTTCTTGCGGGAACAAGAAGGGACTAGAGAGTCCAAAGAAGTTCTAATGTGAACTCGCTTGTAGGTGTTGCGGCACCGAGTGATCCGATGGGATCGATTATAGTGGAAATCCTTCATATTGTTGAAGGAGGGGACGTAGAGCAAGTGTGCTCGAACATCGAAACAATTCTCCCGTGTTTGCGATTGCTCTCTCTATCTCTCACTTGTCTTTATATCTTGCATGCTTATATTGCTTTCATCTTTATATGCTTGATATATATTTCTGCTTAAATTGATATATGCTTGGGGATTGTTTGCTCACACTCGTATTCAACCAAGAGAGCCGTAGCAGCACCTCAACTCTTATCTAGAGGATTCTTGAGGAGTTAGTCCAGAGCCCTTCACGAGGAATTCGGCTACACTCTTGTGTTATACTTGGTGTGTTTAGCTTTAGAATTTTTAGTTTGCATAAATAGTTTTAATTTCGCATTAGCTAACCATTAGATTAGCCAGTCACCTATTCCCCCCCTCTAGGTGTTTTCAGTACTGGGGGTATGGGCAATGTATTCTTGTTTTCTGCTCCCAAAATTAGTAGATTGAGTTTCAAAGGCTTGGGCTTATTTTAGGTTTTAAAATTCCCCAAATAAATTAGAGTTTTGGGCTTCTTCTTCACCTCATGCCATAGACTTAGAAACACACAAGAAAACTATTATTTAGCAGAATTTTATAAAGAATAAGTGTGAAAATGTGGTATGAAATATGCAAATATAGAGACCAATCACCCTCCCTGGGCAAACCCCACGGACGCGCCACCCTAGGTCGTGCCCTCCACTCTAGGCCACCCCTATCTCTCTCCTCCTTCCCTCTCTCTCCTCTATTCTCTTTCTCTCTCTTAGATTTCATCTCTCTCTTCGCGTCGCACGCATTAACTCCGTTAGAGTTCCCTGGAATTCTCATCGTGTTCCGTACACTAGGCGAATACTTGTTATATGTAACGCCCCGATCCCACAGGTACGGAGATGTTATTGCGACGTATATATGCAGATCGAAAATACCCTCACATATACACTAAGCATCAATACAAATAAGAATCAGAGGACAAAAGTACGTAGTGCATTATACATTCTAACATATGAGTATAATTACAAAGTTATCACAGGATGTGATACAATATTACAAGAATATTACATCACCGATAGGCGCAAATGTGAGAGTACAAAGAGATTTACATATATAAATAATACAAAAGATGCTCCCGAGTTACAAAAGGAAAACTCGGAAGACAAGCAAGAGGGCCTAGAAGGATAGGGCTCTGGACGGTCTGCTGATGGTCCACGCTTCCGCTGCGCTTCTCTGATCAGCAACTGGGAGAATTCTCAGCTCCAAGCTTCAGGATCTGGACTTGAGGATCCTGGGGAGTCAGAACTCCCCAGCGAGTGATATTGCGAATGCCAAGTGACGTGCAAAGATAAGCACACGTGTATCGATAATCCAAGTCATAAGCATGTATTGAAAACCATGTCGTGAGCACAAGCATACATGAGCATGTAAGAAGTTAACAAGTAAAGTGTGATAAAATCAGTTGTATAAGCCCAAATTACCAATCCGTGAGGTTAGTACATTAGAGGAATAATCCAAATAAGGAAACCCTCATATATATACACCATATATACCTCACGTCACTGTATCCTGAGTTGATATAACCTGAGTTATCCCCTAAACTAAGAAAACAATATAAAAACTGATAAAATCGATAAAATCATATTGAGCAATGCACTAGGATCAGCTCCTCGGTTCAGGTGAGAGTTGACTCCGAGTTCACAAATCCAGATTCAATGCAAAATGACCGCATAAATATACATAAAACAAAAACAAATAAAAGAAGTAAATCTGAAAAACATGATTGAGAATCTTAATACGTAACTAAGTACGTATTTGGGAAAGGGGTGTTACATTCCATCCACCTTACAAAAATTGCGTCCTCGCAATTTCGATAAGGGGTAAATGAACACAAAAAGGACATGGACAGGAATTATACCAATCAAGATATGAATAACTAAGGGTAACTCTCCCAAGTCGACTGAACAATGATCGGAACATAGATATCTTCTGCATTTCCTGCTGTATAAATCTTCAAACGATGCCAAATAATACTAACTCGATAACACTGCTTTGTAATAAAATTTCCGCTGTACTGCATACTTAATATCACTCTGAAACTAAGCCAGAATATCGAAGACGAAGAAGCACCCTGATAATACTGAGCATAAATAAAGAAGATCGATAATTAAGAACTCCAAATATTGGGCGTTGATCGCTCTGATAGATATAACCAAGAATATAGAAAACTCATAGAGAATCCCGAATACTGACTTCTGAAAGATAACCCGATTGTAGATGAAATGTTTAGAGAATATCCAAGCCCTACAAGGTTGGCTGAATAGATTATCAATATAGATTAGACACAGTGAGAAAACCTGCTTCACTAAGTCCATGCAACATGTTAGGCGGAAGAAATCTGGGGAACGAGGTTAGAATGCTAAACTCTTACGGAACTAGCCATAAACGAAGTCAAGACCAAGTGGGAACATTGCGTAACACAACGTCAGGTACTTGGCACTAGGGTGCGGCGGAGCTAACGCTCTGCAAGGCTTGCACTAGGCGAAGCTCATGCGGTGAAGTTGACGCCAAACACAGCGCTAAATGCTAAGCACCAGGGTGTAGCAAAAGCCTATGTCTGGTTGAGCCTGCGTGGTTAACACAACTCTTAGTTGGCGAGGTTAACGAGGTCCATGGCTCATCAAATTCATAAAGACTACTGGGCGTTGTGGCTGAACTCAGTGAAGTCGATAGAAAAGACCAAGATTGTTACTGGAATAATGTAGAGAATACCACAACTCTAGCTGATAGAAGTTCTGAATCTGGGACACTGTTCCTACAGATACTCGTCGTGTAGTGATGTCGCCTATCTGATCAAATAAGTGATGATTGTCCAACTTCCTGTACTGATCCTCACTTTTTGTGCTAATCACCATAAAATACCCATATATATATATATATATATATATATATATATATATATATATATATATATATATATATATATATATATATATATAATGTGAAGTCGAAGAATTGCCCGGTATAAGATAACTGTTGGCCCAGAGGCCTTCCACTCTAGTTTTGATGATGATTAACTCATGTAGTTATAGTTTACTAATAATCTTGTGATATTGAGTCTCAGATATTTAGCCAAGATATTAGTATGTGAAAGCTCCATCTAATGCTCTTTCACATGGTGATTCAAGAGCCCGAGAGTCAAAGTTCATATCTAGCACTCGTTGGAGTCAAGCTCGGTGGATCAAGGTTTGGATAGAGTCGACTTGGAGACGGCGCTCTACAAGAAGACCTCGGTACATAGTTTAGTTTATGTTTTAGATCCATTTGTAAGGATTAGATAGTGTGGTATGCTCAAGTTCACAACACACGCACGTTTCATGTTTTGTTTTGGTTTTCGGTTTGTTGGTTTAACCGATCTTAGTTTTCATGAATAGATAGTATCAACAAATTTACATGGTTTAATATATATTAGATTTGTTCTATATACATCTATGCTTCAACTATTTAAACAAACTTAGTTTGATAGTCTATTTCATGAGTTTGGAGTTTTGGTATTTTAACAAAACTTATTTTCGGATTTAAAGTCAAAAATATTGATATATATCTATTTCATGTATATTGGATTATATCCATATACAACATGCTTCAAGTTGTTTAAATATCATGTTTTGTATTTGGTTGAGTTTTGGACAAAACGATTTTCCATTTCAAAAATCCAAGTTTTGGAAAATACGGAATTTGGTTTTCGGCAAAATTTCAAGGACACAAAAATGGTTCAAATAGTTTGAAATATGTGTTGAATTTTTTCACACATGTTTGTATATCAAAGTATTATACTGAAACTATTTTTGTGAATTTTTAGAGATTTTATGGGATTTAATAGGATAATAAAAACAAAATTTTCAAGTCCTGAATTTCAGTCTGCCAGGCTCTGGCAGTCGACCGACCGGTCGACCGGACCAGGAGCTGATCGACCGGATGTGCACAAGATGTGCACAATTGGCCGGTCGATCGAGCGGTCGACCGACTGAAGGCAACCCACTCTCGGGTTGTCCCGGTCGACCGCTCAGAGAGCCGTTGCTCTCTGGTTCTGGGCACGGTCGACCGGACTGTCGACCGGCCGGCTCAACGGTCAAATTTTGACCGTTGGCCAGTCGACCGGGCGGTCGACCGAAAGGCCAATCTGGGCCTAGTCAGCTGCCAACGGGCAGATTTTCTTGGGGCTATACATACCCCACTTTGAGAGATGTTTCTCTACAAGTTTTAAGAGCAAAAATTTCAGAGCTTCTATTGTGTTTTTACAAGTTTTAAAAAGAGTTTTAGAGCTTTAAAGATTTGATCTTAATTTGTTTTTAAAGTGTTTTTATTTCAAAGAAAATAGCCTTTTGGGAATTTATTTTTGGTCTAAAAATTCTATATCTATTTGGAGATTTCCCAAGTGATTTTCTTTGTTCAAAACAGTTTATTTTTTCCACACTTGAGCTTATCTACTATCCTATCTATTAAGATCTTTGTTTTTTGTGAAAAAATTAGTTTGTGGTTGTGTAACCACCAAGTTGAAAACTTCCTTCATTGTGATATCCCTCTAGTGAGAGGTGATTGATTTGGTATCCCTCTATTGTGAGGTGATTGTGGAAGTTGTGGTTGGCTCCCTCTAGTGAGAGGTGGAGATTGTGTTTAGCTCCCTCTAGTGAGAGGTGGAGTTTGTATTAGAATCCCTCAAGTGTGAGGTGATTGTTTTGTATTGGCTAAGTGCCTAACCCTCTTTTGTGAGGTGGTGTTTGTGTTGGTTGTGCATTGCCTCTAGTGAGAGGTTGTATTAGTTGAGAGAGGAGTTGTGTACTCCCGGTTGTATTGCCCCAAATCCTCAGTGGAGGTTCCCTATGTAGGAGTCCTGTGTGGACAAGTTAGTGAAAATCCTTCTGTGTGAAGGCGGGGACGTAGAGCTGGGTGCTTGAACCTCGAAACAAATCTCGGTATTTGCGTTTGATCCATTGACTCTAACTCTCTCTCTTTTATATTGTGCCTTGCATCATTTCATATTGCTCATTCAAATATTATATGCTTGGCTCGCTTGTGTGTGCCTCACTTGTGTTTAACCACGAGAGCTTCATATAGCGCCTCAACTCTTATTCAGAGGAATCAAGAGGAGTTAGTCCAGAGCCCTTCATCAGGAATTCGGCTACACTCATTGGTTACATTAAGTGTGTTGCATTTTAAGTTTTAATTTTCGCATTTTGTTCATTAGATTAGCCGTACACCTATTCACCCCCCTCTAGGTGTACTTACAATTGGTATCAGAGCCTACGCTCCTGATATTAGGTTTAACCACCTAAGAGTGTGATCTTGGTTCTGCTAATCTATCATTTACATTTGCATTTGCACACATATAGTTTGCACTCATGGATAGCCCTCCCATGTTTGATATCTCTAAACTTGATATATGGAAGGTTATGATGAGTTATCATTTGAAAGCCCTAGGTTATAAAGTTTACCTTGCCATTACCAAGGAACCCTACCTTAGTGATAGCAAGCATATAGAGGCCAATGCACAAGCCCTAAAGGCACTTAGAGCATCTCTTGATAAAAAATATTTACATGTGTTTTCTCACTATGACTCCGCTTTTGCAGTATGGAATATTTTAACATCTCCCGAGCTGCCAACGCTTATCAATAAGAAGAGGAGATCTAGTCGAGACGTGTCCGATGAACGTTGCTTCATGGTCCAAGGGAATGACTCCCTTGAGGTACAATCGGATACTCAACTAGTTGCTAGTACTAGTTCATATTGCAATGATTGTATGGATGCACAAGCCTTGAATGATGAACTTACCAAAAATTGTGAAAATTTGATTTCAAAATAAAAACTTTTGAAAAAGGATAATTTTGGTTTAAAAGAAGAAAATAAAAATTTATCTTCTAGACTTGAGATTGCCTTGCAAGAGAGGGATGAGATTTCAAGTGAACTTGACTCACTTAAATCCCAACTTGAACTTGCACTTAATGAAAACAAAATTTTGAAAACCAAAAATGATTGTGAAAATGTTTTAAAGAAAAATGAGGCTTTATCTTCAAAAGTTGATTTTGTTATAAAAGAAAATGTTTCTTTGAAAAAAAAAATTGATTTGATTTCACAAGAATTGGAAGATTGTTTAAAGACAAATGTTTCTTTGAAAAGTGATATAGATTCTCATGTTTGCCATGCTAGTGTAGCTTCACCATCTAGCTTACCTATTGCATGCACCTCTTCTTCCATAATTGAAAATGATATTTGTATGTTTAAGAAGAGTGTAGATTGTTTGGGCTCCACTTTGAGCCATTGTGCCATGAACCATACACGTTTGGAAACTATGTTTCGAAAGAAACAAGTTCCTTCTTTGCATGCACACAAATCACGGCATACACATGCTTCTCACGTTCACACTCACACTATGTATGCTCATGTGTACACGTGTACACATTGTGGACGTAAGGGCCACCTTGTTAAATTTGCTATGATAAGATACATGATGTAAATTTAGCAACTAAATTTGTATGGGTGAGGAAAGGAAATAACCCCTATGGACCTAAAAGAGTATGGGTACCAAAGACCACCCCTATGCTATTTGATGTAGGTGTGGGCTCTCACACGACGTGAGAGTGATTGTGCCTTGAGGTGGATGCGTTCCGAGCTTAAAGAGGACTATTTGGATGCATCACTTTCAAGGGGAGTTTGGTGGGAGGACCACCTTATTTTTAGAGACATGGAGAGTTGCCCTTATGATTTTGGTAACTATCTCTTACTCCTCATTTATGTTTGCATGCTTTTAAATCATTCATTTATAGCATGTCTTGTTTTAATGTTCATTATGCCATATGCCATGTTTATTAGTCCTATGATATACATGATTAGTATTTGAGACACCCATGTTTAATATGGATTTATACCTTTGTGTTCTCACATTTGTTTTAACTAATGTGTATGTCCTAGATCTAATGCATGTTCATATACATAATGATCATATAAGTTTTGTTTTGATTTTTATGCTTCATGTTTTGATTACTTGTTTGGATGTTAGTTTTCATTAAAATTAGGATAAATACTTGTACAACTAGTTGACTGATTTTTCCTGCACACAAAAATATAGTATTTTAGAATATGATGTGCAAGTCTCAGTTCTAATCCGCGGTAGCAGGGCTATGCGAGTCGTGATCCTCAGGGAGAGACTGCGATGGAAGCGTTAAGCAAGTTATCTCTAAAAATTATCTTTTTATTATTAAGTAGTGGTATTTACAATGGGTGGTAGAAAAGAATTTAGGAAGATGTGGATCTAAACTAAAGGAAGAAAAGAAAGAAAACACGTACGAACCTCTTCAGCCTGCTTACCTTTTATCCGTGCGATGATTTACCTTTTCTTGGAAGACTTGCAAGTATGGCGTATAGGATGTTCATCGCCATAAGCCATCAAGGGTTCTTCTTTGGCTAGGCAGTTTCAATACAATTGTGTCTCATTGTTCGCAAGGCATTAGAGAGAAAAATAAAAGAGAGTGAATACTGAGATACACAAGATTGAACAAGAATAAAATAAAATAAATAAAACAAGAATAAAAACAAGAATTGAAGAACATGAAATAATAAAAGAATAAAGACAAACCTTGATTCGATTATTAAACAATGGTGGAAAAATAACACTTACACCGACTGTCACCATCAGTACAAGCAGATCCCTTCCTCCATGAATACATCATCTCCTCTCAGCTTTTACAAAAAGAAAATAAAATTTACAAAGGAGGAAAGAAAATCTAACCTAGAAGAAAGAAGAAAAAACCTAAACCCTAACTTTTGGCCCTTGGCTCTTCGCTGGACGCTTTCTGTGTTGCATCTGCAGGGGTATTTATAGGAGTTGGAAGATGTAGAGTCCTAGTACAACTCTCACAAAAAATCTTATCTCCAGACTTGTGGACTTATCCATAGAAGTTCAAATCAAATCTGTCCTGCAATTTATTATCCTGTTGATCGCCGAAATTGGATTATCTACGGACTGAATTGGAAAGTTTGATCAACATAAGAGTTGTAGGGCTTCAAGTCTTCTTTCTGGAGCATTTTGAATCATCGGATTTGCATATCTGTAGAAAAAGTTATGATCTGAATACTAAACATGTACAGTCTGAATCCGAATTTATCATTAAACTCTTTCCTGCAAGCATTTAGGGTTGAATAGAAGTCTATCCTTCCCTCTTCTTTGTATTTACAACTTTGACCCTTATGTATTTGCACTTTTACAATCTGCTATTTGCACTTTTACACCTGGGCTTCAACTGTGGGCTTTTGGGCTTCATTAAGCTTTATTTATTATAAAAATAAGAATTCGAGGCCTGCACACAATAAATTACAAATTATTAATAAATGTGCAGAATTAAATGAATAAATATGAAAATGTGATGGTAAATATGATGATAAAAATGCACTTTTGACTACCAATCACACCCCACACTTATCTTTTTGCTCGTCCTCGAGTAAAAACAAAGAAAAAGAAAAATTAATCTAACCTAACTCACTTTCGTAGGAATCACGGTTGCACTTAGCACGTGCAACAAGCCGTTAAACCTCTAGGTTACCCTAGAGGACGAGTGTTGTCTCGTGAGGGTTTTCAGCGGATTACACCCACAAAATCCATAAAAAGGAAAATATTTGAAATACATTTGAAGAAACTAAGTAGTCTATAAGTTTTAGGATCCTCATTTTTATTCATTCTTTAAACTTAGTATTAATAAAGTTAATTGTTTTCCATTTTAGGTAAGGGTCAAAATTGAACTTCTAATATAGTCTTTTTCGTTACCAAAAATCATATGCATCCTTATGAATTTATACTAGGAATTCCTTAACTTGGACTCTCATGCCTCTATATATATATATATATTTTTCTCTTTTTTTTTTAATATGTATAACGCATCTAATTTTCTTTCGTATAAGCATTAAGGCTTCTTGAGGCCCTCATACCTAACTAATTGACTATTAGATGTGTTAATACATATATAAGTAATTTTTCCTTAATTTCCTTAGGCTTTCTAATCCACCCTTGTAACGAACTTAAAATCGATGGCTCCCAAACCGGTTGGCTTTAGGGCACCAGGTGAGAAAACACCCCGCGGACTCAAATTCGAGTGAACTAGGCCCCAAAACTAAGGACTTTATTTTATTTACTCACCTTTAGGCATGAATACTTATGCTTCTTGAGGCACATGTATCAGCTTAATTGGTGATTTTTTTTTCTTTTTTTTTTTCTTTTTTTATGAGGCACAAGGTCTTTGTCTTAGAATCCTAGATATGCATTTGGTATGCACATTTCATTAAGGTAAAAATTAAGACTAACTACTTATTCAATTTTTCTCCTATACCTAAAAATTTAAACAATTTATTTATTTTGACCAAGTTTTTAGAAATCCTAATCATGATTTTCCTAATCCTTAAAACTAACTTAGGTTTCTTTCAAAAAATAAGTCAAAATACTGTCCTTTTTATAACATTTTTTTTTAAATTTTTTTTTATTAGCAAATTTTGTTAGTGTCTACCTATGTTAGTATGTTAGTAAAGCCCACCCCCACACTTATCTCATGCATTATCCTCAATGTATGAATGAATGCATATATGCATGAAACAGAACAAGGGAAGGCGGAAGTTACCTTAGGGTGGTGGTTCCGGAGGTGGTCTAATTGGTCCACGAAATGCGGCCCAATTAAGATAACAGATAATTTGATGGAACCCACCAGAAACTTTCCTTACATAACCCACTAAAATATATGTATAATCATTTTTTAGAATTTCCACCCATCAAATTTCCAAATTTCATAATAAATTTCAGAGTTAATTGTCTCAACCTCCTTGTCCCAAAATGGAGTATGAAAAGATGAAATTATTGACTTGGACATTATAGGTACGGGAACGAATACCGACTCAGGAAGAAGCTCAAATCAAGTAAGGGCTCAGGAGTCGGGCTAGGTTCAGGAAGTGGGTCCAAGTCAAGAAATAGAAACTCAAGTCCACAATCTTCTTCCCACAATGAAATGTGACCTAATATGGGTGATATCTCTTTACTTCCAATATTAAGGAATTCTAGCTCATCGCCATACAATTCTTCAAAACTAAGGTTAACATCTTCCGTCAGAATTGTACAATCAGTTTCAGAAGTAAAGAGATTGTGAGAATCTAGGTCAAGTTCAATATGATCATCTAAAATGGGTGATTCAATTTCATAATGAATTGGAATAGGATCCAATGTTGACTCGGGAGAAGTGAAATCAGGTGGAGACACTGGAGTCATTATTGGATCAGGAAATAAATTGAATCATCAAGTGGGAGATCATGATCATATTCATGCTCAAGTTCTATTTTAGGAAAGGAAAAACTTGCCAAATTATCAAGAATTGGAGTTTCGGCAAGTTCAGATGATGGCACTGAAATAGAATCTTGTTGTCCAAAGCAACTTGGTTCGTCGGCTCTAAGAGAGTGGTCAGCGATATCAGAATTTGCCGAACTGTAAGAACGCAAAGATTGAACCATCATATCTAAATCATGCTCGCGAGCTAATCTAGCCTGAGTCATGGCTTCAAGCCTCTTTTGGAATTGGATTTGGAAAGAGGAAGTGAGATCGTGATGAAGTTGTGAGTCGGTGGACTCACGCATCATCATGTCTAAGATTGATGGTGGTTGTTGCTTGGACTCGTGCATACTCATCATTTCCCTGATAGATGGTTTTCTATTCTGAATGGGTGGAGCTGAGTATGAATCTTGGGAAGAATGTGGACTAGATGGATATGGAGGACAATTTGGTTGAGAATTAGACTCGGGGGACTCGAAACCCCATGAACTCTGTGACGAGTTGAAATTATTATGGAAATTATAGTCATAAGATGGGGGGTGTGGGTTATATTCATTCGGATAAGACCATTCCGGCACACTAGGTTGGTCAAAATTATCATATGCCGGGTTGGTAATATCCGAAAAAGGTGTGTAATATGGATTAAAATTGGACAAATTGTTATATGCAATATCACACAAACACAAACAAAAGAAAACAAACAACTAAAAAAAAAAAAAATTCTAACCTAAGTTAGGGTAGACCTATGACCTAGACGACTCCTAACTGGTTAGACTGTCCACGGGAGGTAGGGTGTAGACTTTGACCACAAGTTAATCAGCCAGGTCAGGGCAAGAGTGGTGGGAGGTTTTCCGTCAAAGACGTTCCTTAATTAAATAACCACCACACTTCGGGCTTTCGGCCCTCAATCCCCTTCCTAGACACTGATTTGGCAGGAGTCAACTTCCAACACCGTTCCCCCTTAGGATAATCTCCTAATTGAGTCCGAGATGTCCCTAGGGCAACGTCTACTAATTTTTAAGTTAGGCTTGGGTTAGTGAGTGCTTGGGATATGATTTTTGGGCTAAGGAAGGGTGATGAAATCCCCACCTTATCTTATTAATGGGTTATGCCCTTAAGATGAATTCGTGCAAGTGTACAAGATAAATAGATAGAATTCACTCAAAGCAGAAAATCAACCAAGAGATGAGTCCTATTCTACATGCAATGCGTACGTACCTTGCTCCAGCACTCTTCAACAGTAAAATAAAAATAATTGAAAAGACACGTGCCTAATATGCAAACGTCTAATCAAATTTTATTTTTAACAACCAATAATTTACTGTTGAATTATTAGCAATTTACAGGTATATCACAGAACAAATCAGAACAGAGCAGAAAGCAGAATTTTTAACTTGAAGCACCCTACAAAAAAATTGGATCAGTAATTCACCACTGTTGCCGCGTTTCCGCGGCTCTGGCCGCGGATCCGCGGCAAAACAGTGGGTTCTGGTGCTCTGCCTTCGAGGGCAGAGGCACAGAATAGCAATATGTCCACTGCTGCTGCTATGTTTCTGTTTCCTGTTCTCCAAACCTGCAAACAGAAAAGAATAAAGAATTAGTTAAAAATTAAAATTTTGTTTTAGAGATAAACTTACCGTCCCTCCCCGGCAACGGCGCCAATTTGTTGACTGATTTTTCCTGCACACAAAAATATAGTATTTTAGAATATGATGTGCAAGTCTCAGTTCTAATCCGCGGTAGCAGGGCTATGCGAGTCGTGATCCTCAGGGAGAGACTGCGATGGAAGCGTTAAGCAAGTTATCTCTAAAAATTATCTTTTCATTATTAAGTAGTGGTATTTACAATGGGTGGTAGAAAAGAATTTAGGAAGATGTGGATCTAAACTAAAGGAAGAAAAGAAAGAAAACACGTACGAACCTCTTCAGCCTGCTTACCTTTGATCCGTGCGATGATTTACCTTTTCTTAGAAGACTTGCAAGTATGGCGTATACGATGTTCATCGCCATAAGCCATCAAGGGTTCTTCTTTGGCTAGGCAGTTTCAATACAATTGGGTCTCATTGTTCGCAAGGCATTAGAGAGAAAAATAAAAGAGAGTGAATACTGAGATACACAAGATTGAACAAGAATAAAATAAAATAAAATAAAACAAGAATAAAAACAAGAATTGAAGAACATGAAATAATAAAAGAATAAAGACAAACCTTGATTCGATTATTAAACAATGGTGAAAAAATAACACTTACACCGACTGTCATCATCAGTACAAGCAGATCCCTTCCTCCATGAATACATCATCTCCTCTCAGCTTTTACAAAAAGAAAATAAAATTTACAAAGGAGGAAAGAAAATCTAACCTAGAAGAAAGAAGAAAAAACCTAAACCCTAACTTTTGGCCCTTGGCTCTTCACTGGACGCTTTCTGTGTTGCATCTGCAGGGGTATTTATAGGAGTTGGAAGATGTAGAGTCCTAGTACAACTCTCACAAAAAATCTTATCTCCAGACTTGTGGACTTATCCATAGAAGTTCAAATCAAATCTGTCCTGCAATTTATTATCCTGTTGATCGCCGAAATTGGATTATCTACGGACTGAATTGGAAAGTTTGATCAACAAAAGAGTTGTAGGGCTTCAAGTCTTCTTTCTGGAGCATTTTGAATCATCGGATTTGCATATCTGTAGCAAAAGTTATGATCTGAATACTAAACATGTACAGTCTGAATCCGAATTTATCATTAAACTCTTTCCTGCAAGCATTTAGGGTTGAATAGAAGTCTATCCTTCCCTCTTCTTTGTATTTACAACTTTGGCCCTTATGTATTTGCACTTTTACAATCTGCTATTTGCACTTTTACACCTGGGCTTGGACTTGGGCTTGGATATGGGCTTTTGGGCTTCATTAAGCTTTATTTCTTATAAAAATAAGAACTCGAGGCCTGCACACAATAAATAACAAAATATTAATAAATGTGCAGAATTAAATGAATAAATATGAAAATGTGATGGTAAATGTTATGATAAAAATGCATTTTTCACTACCAATCACACCCCCACACTTATCTTTTTGCTCGTCCTCGAGTAAAAATCAAAGAGAAAAAGAAAAAGAAAACCTAAACCCTAACTTTTGGCCCTTGGCTCTTCGCTGGACGCTTTCTGTGTTGCATCTGCAGGGGTATTTATAGGAGTTGGAAGATGTATAGTCCTAGTACAACTCTCATAAAAAATCTTATCTCCAGACTTGTGGACTTATCCATAGAAGTTCAAATCAAATCTGTCCTGCAATTTATTATCCTGTTGATCGCCGAAATTGGATTATCTACGGACTGAATTGGAAAGTTTGATGAACATAATAGTTGTAGGGCTTCAAGTCTTCTTTCTGGAGCATTTTGAATCATCGAATTTGCATATCTGTAGCAAAAGTTATGATCTGAATACTAAACATGTACAGTCTGAATCCGAATTTATCATTAAACTCTTTCCTGCAAGCATTTAGGGTTGAATAGAAGTCTATCCTTCCCTCTTCTTTGTATTTGCAACTTTGGCCCTTATGTATTTGCACTTTTACAATCTGCTATTTGCACTTTTACACCTGGGCTTGGACTTGGGCTTGGATATGGGCTTTTGGGCTTCATTAAGCTTTATTTCTTATAAAAATAAGAACTCGAGGCCTGCACACAATAAATCACAAAATATTAATAAATGTGCAGAATTAAATGAATAAATATGAAAATGTGATGGTAAATGTTATGATAAAAATGCATTTTTCACTACCAATCACACAGAACAAGGGAAGGCGGAAGTTACCTTAGGGTGGTGGTTCCGGAGGTGGTCTAATTGGTCCACGAAATGCGGCCCAATCAAGATAACAGATAATTTGGTGGAACCCACCAGAAACTTTTCTTACACTAAAATATATGTATAATCATTTTTTAGAATTTCCACCCCATCAAATTTCCAAATTTCATAATAAATTTCAGAGTTAATTGTCTCAACCTCCTTGTCCCAAAATGGAGTATGAAAAGATGGAATTATTGACTTGGACATTATAGGTACGGGAACGAATACCGACTCAGGGAAGAAGCTCAAATCAAGTAAGGGCTCAGGAGTCGGGCTAGGTTCAGGAAGTGGGTCCAAGTCAAGAAATAGAAACTCAAGTCCACAATCTTCTTCCCACAATGAAATGTGACCTAATATGGGTGATATCTCTTTACTTCCAATATTAAGGAATTCTAGCTCATCGCCATACAATTCTTCAAAACTAAGGTTAACATCTTCCGTCAGAATTGTACAATCAGTTTCAGAAGTAAAGAGATTGTGAGAATCTAGGTCAAGTTCAATATGATCATCTAAAATGGGTGATTCAATTTCATAATGAATTGGAATAGGATCCAATGTTGACTCAGGAGAAGTGAAATCAGGTGGAGACACTGGAGTCATTATTGGATCAGGAAATAAAATTGAATCATCAAGTGGGAGATCATGATCATATTCATGCTCAAGTTCTATTTCAAGAAAGGAAAAACTTGCCAAATTATCAAGAATTGGAGTTTCGGCAAGTTCAGATGATGGCACTGAAATAGAATCTTGTTGTCCAAAGCAACTTGGTTCGTCGGCTCTAAGAGAGTGGTCAGCGATATCAGAATTTGCCGAACTGTAAGAACGCAAAGATTGAACCATCATATCTAAATCATGCTCGCGAGCTAATCTAGCCTGAGTCATGGCTTCAAGCCTCTTTTGGAATTGGATTTGGAAAGAGGAAGTGAGATCATGATGAAGTTGTGAGTCGGTGGACTCACGCATCATCATGTCTAAGATTGATGGTGGTTGTTGCTTGGACTCGTGCATACTCATCATTTCCCCGATAGATGATTTTCTATTCTGAATGGGTGGAGCTGAGTATGAATCTTGGGAAGAATGTGGACTAGATGGATATGTAGGACAATTTGGTTGAGAATTAGACTCGGGGGACTCGAAACCCCATGAACTCTGTGACGAGTTGAAATTATTATGGAAATTATAGTCATAAGATGGGGGGTGTGGGTTATATTCATTCGGATAAGACCATTCCGGCACACTAGGTTGGTCAAAATTATCATATGCCGGGTTGGTAATATCCGAAAAAGGTGTGTAATATGGATTAAAATTGGAAAAATTGTTATATGCCATATCACACAAACACAAACAAAAAGAAAACAAACAACTAAACAAAAAAAAAAAAATTCTAACCTAAGTTAGGGTAGATCTATGACCTAGACGACTCCTAACTGGTTAGACTGTCCACGGGAGGTAGGGTGTAGACTTTGACCACAAGTTAATCAGCTAGGTCAGGGCAAGAGTGGTGGGAGGTTTTCCGTCAAAGACGTTCCTTAATTAAATAACCACCACACTTCGGGCTTTCGGCCCTCAATCCCCTTCCTAGACACTGATTTGGCAGGAGTCAACTTCCAACACCGTTCCCCCTTAGGATAATCTCCTAATTGAGTCCGAGATGTCCCTAGGGCCAACGTCTACTAATTTTTAAGTTAGGCTTGGGTTAGTGAGTGCTTGGGATATGATTTTTGGGCTAAGGAAGGGTGATGAAATCCCCACCTTATCTTGTTAATGGGTTATGCCCTTAAGATGAATTCGTGCAAGTGTACAAGATAAATAGATAGAATTCACTCAAAGCAGAAAATCAACCAAGAGATGAGTCCTATTCTACATGCAATGCGTACGTACCTTGCTCCAGCACTCTTCAACAGTAAAATAAAAATAATTGAAAAGACACGTGCCTAATATGCAAACGTCTAATCAAATTTTATTTTTAACAACCAATAATTTACTGTTGAATTATTAGCAATTTACAGGTATATCACAGAACAAATCAGAACAGAGCAGAAAGCAGAATTTTTAACTTGAAGCACCCTGCAAAAAAATTGGATCAGTAATTCACCACTGTTGCCGCGTTTCCGCGGCTCTGGCCGCGGATCCGCGGCAAAACAGTGGGTTCTGGTGCTCTGCCTTCGAGGGCAGAGGCACAGAATAGCAATATGTCCACTGCTGCTGCTATGTTTCTGTTTCCTGTTCTCCAAACCTGCAAACAGAAAAGAATAAAGAATTAGTTAAAAATTAAATTTTTGTTTTAGAGATAAACTTACCGTCCCTCCCCGGCAACGGCGCCAATTTGTTGACTGATTTTTCCTGCACACAAAAATATAGTATTTTAGAATATGATGTGCAAGTCTCAGTTCTAATCCGCGGTAGCAGGGCTATGCGAGTCGTGATCCTCAGGGAGAGACTGCGATGGAAGCGTTAAGCAAGTTATCTCTAAAAATTATCTTTTTATTATTAAGTAGTGGTATTTACAATGGGTGGTAGAAAAGAATTTAGGAAGATGTGGATCTAAACTAAAGGAAGAAAAGAAAGAAAACACGTACGAACCTCTTCAGCCTGCTTACCTTTGATCTGTGCGATGATTTACCTTTTCTTGGAAGACTTGCAAGTATGGCGTATAGGATGTTCATCGCCATAAGCCATCAAGGGTTCTTCTTTGGCTAGGCAGTTTTAATACAATTGGGTCTCATTGTTCGCAAGGCATTAGAGAGAAAAATAAAAGAGAGTGAATACTGAGATACACAAGATTGAACAAGAATAAAATAAAATAAAATAAAACAAGAATAAAAACAAGAATTGAAGAACATGAAATAATAAAAGAATAAAGACAAACCTTGATTCGATTATTAAACAATGGTGGAAAAATAACACTTACACCGACTGTCACCATCAGTACAAGCAGATCCCTTCCTCCATGAATACATCATCTCCTCTCAGCTTTTACAAAAAGAAAATAAAATTTACAAAGGAGGAAAGAAAATCTAACCTAGAAGAAAGAAGAAAAAACCTAAACCCTAACTTTTGGCCCTTGGCTCTTCGCTGGACGCTTTCTGTGTTGCATCTGCAGGGGTATTTATAGGAGTTGAAATATGTAGAGTCCTAGTACAACTCTCACAAAAAATCTTATCTCCAGACTTGTGGACTTATCCATAGAAGTTCAAATCAAATCTGTCCTGCAATTTATTATCCTGTTAATCGCCGAAATTGGATTATCTACGGACTGAATTGGAAAGTTTGATCAACATAAGAGTTGTAGGGCTTCAAGTCTTCTTTCTGGAGCATTTTGAATCATCGGATTTGCATATCTGTAGCAAAAGTTATGATCTGAATACTAAACATGTACAGTCTGAATCCGAATTTATCATTAAACGCTTTCCTGCAAGCATTTAGGGTTGAATAGAAGTCTATCCTTCCTCTTCTTTGTATTTGCAACTTTGGCCCTTATGTATTTGCACTTTTACAATCTGCTATTTGCACTTTTACACCTGGGCTTCAACTGTGGGCTTTTGGGCTTCATTAAGCTTTATTTATTATAAAAATAAGAATTCGAGGCCTGCACACAATAAATTACAAATTATTAATAAATGTGCAGAATTAATGAATAAATATGAAAATGTGATGGTAAATATGATGATAAAAATGCACTTTTGACTACCAATCACTAGTGAGCCACAAATAGATTATTATATGTTTGTGCTTGAATGCTCATTTGTACTCATTAGATGTACTAGTATAGTCTAGTTTTGATGATTCATGTATTTGACTTGTATTCCCATTTTGTACTTGTTTTTTATGTTTATGTTTTAACTTCATGTATATGTCCATCTTGTCTAAACTATTAGCTATACATATACATCCTTGAGCCACTTGCCTTCATGCATATACTTTTGTGGACTCGTTATGTTTGGATATGCATGTATACTTTACTTTGTACAAGACATACATATACCTTTGAAGAATTCTAGTTTTGATGACTTTCATGTTTTAAGGAATTTCTTATTGAGCTTGATTGCCTATTTTCATGATGATGTGTTTCACATAACTCTTATACACTCACTTTATTTAAGGTTTTATCATGATTTTGTTTTCATGAGTACATTTTGTGCTATATAGATTTGATGTTTGGTGATCATGTGATTTACATGTTTTTCATGAAATATATTTTTTATTTTATTCCTTGCTTGAAGGATTTCGTACTAGTTTTTTAAATTTTTCATATAACTAGTTCGTATTCTTCATATGGTAGAGTTTTCAAACATACTTCATTTTCAAACCTATTTTTGAAAACCCCTACCCATCCAAGGGCGGTTGGTTGGGCGACCATGCCTTGTTTGCTCATTATTGAAAATCCATTTAAAACATGTGCATAAAATGGGTGGTAGGAAGTATGAGTTATACACTTGATTCTAATTATAGATTCAATTGGTATCTATATTGACATTCTTTTTGTATACTCATATATGTTTTTATATATGTATGCTTAAACTTCAAATAGTATCAATTTCGATTGGTATTTAATTTTTCATACATATATATGCTTTATTTGTGCTTACTATATTTCTATATCCTTGAGCACAAATTTTGGTTATGCTAAGCTTGATTTCTTAAATAACTATTATATTTCAATTGATTATGTTTCAATTGGTATCTTATACAAGCTTATGCATCATTTTATTTGGTATTTCATAAAGGGAGAGAAAATTCATATTTCACTTTTTTGATTTTACCTTTGGTATTTTACTCCCACACTTTATGATGATATTGATTATTTTTGGTATCTTATGCTCTTAATGAAAAATTACTTTCAATTGATACTAATTTTTACTATTGGTATCAAGATCATTCAATTGATATCAAAATTTTGATTGGTTTCTTCAAAAATGTTTTATGTACCGTCAATTGGTATTTTTAATTGTTTTCTTAAAGATTGGTTTTCAATACCTCATTTACTTTCAATTGGTATTTCTCAAATTTTTATTGGTTTACCTATGTGTTCACTTACAATTGGTATCTATTTTTAATTGGTATCATGTTTGTTTAGATTTCACCCCTTGAAGTATTTGTGTTTCGGACAAAAAGGGGAAGAACATGTTTATTGTTTCCTTTGACCCCTTTGTTGATGATTAACAAAAAGGGGGAGAAGTATTTGATTTTATATGCATGTTTTTATATTGGTATCAAGAGAGTTTGTTTTTATGTTTTGTTAATATTGGTATCAAGAACATGGTTTGATGTTTTGTTTTAAAAGAACATGTTTATGAAAAGAAGAAATATTTATTTGGTATCAAGTAGGTATCAAGAGCATGATTTTTTATTTGGTATCAAGAGCATGTTCATGTTCATTGTTTTATGCATGTTGATGCATATCATGTTTAGCATTCATTGCATATTTTTTTTTGTTGTTTATTGCTATGCATGAGTTAATGTTGGCCCAAAGGCCCATCACTCTAGTTTTGATGATGATCAACTCATGTAGTTATAGTACTAATGATCTTGTGTTTATTTAGTCTCAGATTTATGATCAAGATCTTAGTTGGTGTTTAGCTTCAACAAAGGATTCAAAGTCAAGTTTTGAAGCTAACACGGTTTGATTCAAGAGCCTATGCATCAAGACCACATCAAGTACTCAAGAGGAGTCTAGCTCTTTGGATCAAGTTTGGACCAAGTCAAGAAGATGAGAAGACTTCAAGTGAAGACCTTCAAGATCAAGACTTGAGTCTAGGTTTGTTTTTATTAAGATTTTGTTTTTAGATAAATGTAAATGATAGAATAATTGGTGGATTGCTCAAGTACACCATATACACTCACACACAAGATTTAGATGAGTTTTCATAAAAGAATTTTCATTTTGGAACACTCACACTTCATTTGTTTAGTCATGACTTTGTTTCATGAACTCTTTTATGAGCTTTATCGATTTTGAGTGTTAACTCTTGTGTATTTTGTATGATTCATGAAATACATATGATTTGATTTCATGTTTTGAAGGATCTTTAACTAGTTTTTCAAAAATTAATTTAACTAGTTATTTATTCTTCACTTGATAGTGCTTGCATTACAAGATATTTACATGTTTAAGGCACAACATATGTTTATGCTAAGCTTAATTCAAACCTTGAATTTCAGTTGATTTCTCAATTGGTATATTTTTTAAGCTTATGCATTATATTCAATTGGTATTTTTTTTTACAATTGGTATGTCTCTTTTGATATCAAAATGTACAATATATTTCAATTGGTATCTATTGAACTATTTATTTCAATTGATATCCATATTTTTCATTTATATCAAAATACAAAAATGTTTCGATTTCTATTTGGTATCACAAATATTTCTATTTCATATGGTAATTATATCTTGTGATATCTCAATTTAAGAGGAAATTCAAAATTTATAGTGTTTAGGTACAATTTGTATCTTAAAAATGTTTTTGATTACAATTGATATGTTTTATTTACTATTGATATCATACAATTCTATTTATTTACATATGATATCGTAAAATTTGTTTTAGTATTATAAAAATTTGAGTTAAAAATGTTTTGATATGTATTGCCTATATGCAAGGGGAACTTAACATCTCCTCTACATATAGATTCATGTTGAGTGTATCTTATATTGAGGAGCTTGACAACTCTTCTTTATGCGGTACACGTGTGTAGGGGGAGCTTCATATCTCCTCTTATGCATTGCATATTATGTGTTATGCGAGTTAGGGCTTGTCATCCCTTCTTCATGTAATGCATATATGTAGGGAAGTTAACTTAGCGTCTTCCTCTTCATGAATGTATATCGCATATATCCTTTATTGATTGATTTGAGTTCACCCCTTTATTGATTTTTGTTTCTTACAAAGAGGGGAAGAACATTAGTTTGTGCTTACTTTAACCCCTTGTTGATGATTGACAAAAAGGGGAGAAGTATTTTAGTATATATGCATGTTTAAAGTTTATGCATATTGTTTGCAAAAAGGAGAAAAAATTTGATGAGTTTTATGCATGATTGGCATGTTTATCTCCTTATGATTGCATACATGTTTGTTTAGTTTTATGTGCTGCATTGTCATATATATTTGTTTATTATAATGCATGAGTTAAGGGGGAGCTTCTTTGAAGCTTTACTTTAATCCATGCATATATAACTCCATGAGTTTTGTCATCATCAAAAAGGGGGAGATTGTTGGCCCAAAGGCCCATCACTCTAGTTTTGATGATAATCAACTCATGTAGTTATAATACTAATGATCTTGTGTTTATTTAGTCTCAGATTTATGATCAAGATCTTAGTTGGTGTTTAGCTTCAACAAAGGATTCAAAGTCAAGTTTTGAAGTTAGCACGGTTTGATTCAAGAGCCTATACATCAAGACCACATCAAGTACTCAAGAGGAGTCTAGCTCTTTGGATCAAGTTTGGACCAAGTCAAGAAGATGAGAAGACTTCAAGTGAAGACCTTCAAGATCAAGACTTGAGTCTAGGTTTGTTTTTATTAAGATTTTATTTTTAGATAAAATGTAAAGGATATAATAGTTGGTGGATTGCTCAAGTATACCATATACACTCACACACAAGATTTATATGAGTTTTCATAAAAGAATTTTCATTTTGGAAAAGACTTTTCATTTTGGCAAAATACCGGTTTGGTTTTTTGGACTTCATATATACATGTGTTTATCCATAACCATTTTAGTGTTTATTGTCAAAAACATAGATATTTCATCATGTATGTGTAGTGGATCATATCCATACACTCTATGCTTTCAAAGTGTTTAAAATATCTTGTTTTTGTATTTGGAGAAGTTTTGAAAAAATCTATTTTGGAAAAATACGGTTTTTGTTTTTAGCCAAAATTTCTAAGTTACAAAAATAGTTCAAAATGTTTGTAACATGTCTTGATTTTACTAAAACATGTTTGTATATCAAAGTATAATACTGAAACTATTTTTGTGGATTTTTAGAGATTTTATGGGATTTATTTAGTAATTAAAAACCATAGTTTTAAATCCTAAAATTTTGCCTGCCAGGCTCTGGCGGTCGACCGGAAGGCTCAACGGTCACTTTTTTGACCGTTGGCCGGTCGACCGGAAGGCCAATCCTGGCCTAGTCAGCTGCCAACAGGCAGATTTTGATTGGGGTTATAAATACCCCAATCCTTGGATGTTTTTCAGCAAGTTTTAAGAGCAAATTTTCTCCTATTCTTAGGTGTTTAAAAGCAAGTTTTAAAAGAAGTTTTTGGCTTTAAAGATTTCATCTTTATCTTGTTTTTAAAAGGGTTGGAAAATCATTGTAAAGAGAATTCTTTGGGAATTAGTTTGATCTTCATCTTCTATTCTATCTAGAGTTTTTCCCTAGAGTTTTTCTTTGAGTTTTTGATTTCCAAACTCTTTGTTTTCCACACTTGAGCCATTTCTTGCTATCCTATCTATTAGGATCTTTTATTTGTGGGAAAATTAGTTTGTGGTTGTGGAAACCACCAAGTTGTAACTTCCATCATTGTGATATCCCTCTAGTGAGAGGTGATTGATTTGGTATCCCTCTATTGTGAGGTGATTGTGGAAGTTGTGGTTGGCTCCCTCTAGTGAGAGGTGGAGATTGTGTTTAGCTCCCTCTAGTGAGAGGTGGAGTTTGTGTTAGATCCCTCAAGTGTGAGGTGATCATTTTGTATTGGCTAAGTACCTACCCCTCTTGTGTGAGGTGGTGTTTGTGTTGCCTCTAGTGAGAGGTTGTATTCAGTTGAGAGAGGAGTTGTGTACTCCCGATTGTATTTGCCACAAATCCTCAGTGGAGGTTCCCTGTGTGGGAGTCCTGTGTGGACAAGTTAGTGGATTGAAAATCCTTCTGTGTGAAGGCGGGGACGTAGAGCAGTGTGCTCGAACCTCGAAACATATTCGTGTGTTAGCATTTGATCCATTGACTCTTACTCTCTCTATTACTATTCTGCCTTGCATCATTTCATATTGCTCATTCATTATATGCTTGGCTTGTTTGTGTGTGCCTCACTTGTGCTTAACCACGAGAGCTTCATATAGTGCCTCAACTCTTATTCAAAGAAATCAAGAGGAGTTAGTCCAGAGCCCTTCACCGGGAATTCGGCTACACTCGTTGGTTGCATTAAGTGTTGTTGCAATTAAGTTTTTAATTTTCGCATTTTGTTCATTAGATTAGCCGTACACCTATTCACCCCCCCTCTATGCGTACTTTCAGTTAAGGGGGAGCTTCTTTGAAGCTTAACTTTAATCCATGCATATATAACTCCATGAGTTTTGTCATCATCAAAAAGGGGGAGATTGTTGGCCCAGAGGCCTTCCACTCTAGTTTTGATGATGATTAACTCATGTAGTTATAGTTTACTAATAATCTTGTGATATTGAGTCTCAGATATTTAGCCAAGATATTAGTATGTGAAAGCCCCATCTAATGCTCTTTCACTTGGTGATTCAAGAGCCCGAGCGTCAAAGTTCATATCTATCACTCGTTGGAGTCAAGCTCGATGGATCACGGTTTGGATCGAGTCGACTTGGAGACGGCGCTCTACAAGAAGACCTCGGTACATAGTTTAGTTTATGTTTTAGATCCATTTGTAAAGATTAAATAGTGTGGTATGCTCAAGTTCACAACACACACACGTTTCATGTTTTGTTTTGGTTTTCGGTTTGTTGGTTTAACCGATCTTGGTTTTCATGAATAGATAGTATCAACAAGTTTACATGGTTTAATGTATATTAGATTTTTTCTATATACATCTATGCTTCAACTATTTAAACAAACTTAGTTTGATAGTCTATTTCATGAGTTTGGAGTTTTTGTATTTTAACAAAACTTATTTCGGATTTAAAGTCAAAAACATTGATATATATCTATTTCATGTATATTGGATTATATCCATATACAACATGCTTCAAATTCTTTAAATATCATGTTTTTGTATTTGGATGAATTTTGGACAAAACGATTTTCCATTTCAAAAATCCAAGTTTTGGAAAATACGGAATTTGGTTTTCGACAAAATTTCAAGGACACAAAATGGTTCAAATAGTTTGAAATATGTGTTGAATTTTTTTACACATGTTTGTATATCAAAGTATTATACTGAAACTATTTTTGTGAATTTTAGAGATTTTATGGGATTTAATAGGATAATAAAAACTAAATTTTCAAGTCCTGAATTTCAGTCTGCTAGGCCCTAGCGGTCGACCGACCGGTCGACCAGACCAGGAGCCGGTCGACAGGAACGGTCGACCGGATGTGCACAAGACGTGCACAAGGCCATATCAGTTGGCCGGTCGACCGAGCGGTCGACCGACTGAAAGCAACCCACTCTCGGGTTGTCCCGTCGACTGGCGGTCGATCGGCCAGAGAGCCGTTGCTCTCTGGTTCTGGGCACGGTCGACCGGGCGGTCGACCGGCAGGCTCAACGGTCAAATTTTTGACCGTTGGCCGGTCGACCGGAAGGCCAATCTGGGCCTAGTCAACTGCCAACGGGCAGATTTTCTTGGGGCCTATATATACCCCATTTTGAGAGATGTTTCTCTACAAGTTTTAAGAGCAAAATTTTCAGAGCTTTTCTTGTGTTTTTACAAGTTTTAAAAGAGTTTTAGAGCTTCAAAGATTTGATCTTGATTTGATTTTAAAGTGTTTTTATTTCAAAGAAAATAGCCTTTTGGGAATTTATTTTTGGTCTAAAAATTCTATATCTATTTGGAGATTTCCCAAGTGATTTTCTTTGTTCAAAACACTTTATTTTTTCACACTTGAGTTTATCTACTATCTTATCTATTAGGATCTTTGTTTTTTGTGGAAAAAATAGTTTGTGGTTGTGTAACCACCAAGTTAAAAACTTCCTTCATTGTGATATCCCTCTAGTGAGAGGTGATTGATTTGGTATCCCTCTATTGTACGGTGATTGTGGAAGTTGTGATTGGCTTCCTCTAGTGAGAGGTGGAGATTGTGTTTAGCTCTCTCTAGTGAGAGGTGGAGTTTGTTTTGGAATCCCTCAAGTGTGAGGTGATTGTTTTGTATTGGCTAAGTGCCTACCCCTCTTGTGTGAGGTGGTGTTTGTATTGGTTGTGCATTGCCTCTAGTGAGAGGTTGTATTAGTTGAGAGAGGAGTTGTGTACTCCCGGTTGTATTGCCCCAAATCCTCAGTGGAGGTTCCCTGTGTGGGAGTCCTGTGTGGACAAGTTAGTGGAAATCCTTCTGTGTGAAGGCGGGGACGTAGAGCTGGGTGCTCGAACCTCGAAATAAATCTCGGTGTTTGCGTTTGATCCATTGACTCTAACTCTCTCTCTTTTATATTGTGCCTTGCATCATTTCATATTGCTCATTCATATATTATATGCTTGGCTCGGTTGTGTGTGCCTCACTTGTGTTTAACCACGAGAGCTTCATATAGCGCCTCAACTCTTATTCAGAGGAATCAAGAGGAGTTAGTCCAGAGCCCTTCATCAGGAATTCGGCTACACTCGTTGGTTACATTAAGTGTGTTGCATTTTAAGTTTTAATTTCCGCATTTTGTTCATTAGATTAACCGTACACCTATTCACCCCCCCTCTAGGTGTACTTACAATAACATGATGCACCAGAATCAAAGAATTTAAATGAGAACGAACCACATCTGCCTTATCGTTACCGTACTAGTCTACCCATATCATAAGTTAGTATAAGGATTATGAAAACTGGAATAGTGAAAAATGGAGGGGATACATGATCAAAAGAAGGACGATCAAGATGAAATAGATAACTCTGCACTTGTAGTTGGATTGTATATTCAGGACCCATGCATACAAGTTACAAATTTCTTTACCATTAATTTGCAGACTGGTTGTACTGAGGATGTGAGAGCCTAAGCTCTGATACCATCCTGTAACGTCCCAATCCCGCGGGTATGGAGAAGTTGACGTATATACGCAGGTCGAAAATACTCTCACATATATACGCTAAGCATCAATACAGACAAGAATCAGAGTATGAAAATATGTGGTGCATTATACTTTCCAACATATGAGTATAATTACAAAGTTATCACAGGATGTGATACAATATTACAAGAATATTACATTAATAATAGGCGAGAATACAAAGAGATTTACATATATGAATAGTACAAAAGACGCTCCCGAGTTACAAAAAGAAAACTCGAGAGCCGCGCAGGAGGGCCTGGAAGGATAGGGCTCTGGATGGTTTACCGATGATTCACGCTTCCGCTGCACTTCTCTGATCAACAACTGGGAGAATCCTCAGTTTCAAGCTCCGAGATCTGGACATAAGGATCCAGGGGAGTCAGAATTCCCTAGTGAGTAGTTTTGTGAATGCCAAGTGGCGTGCAAAATAAGCACACATGTTTCGCTAAATCCAAGTCATAAACATGTATTGAAAATTGTGTCATGAGCACAAGCATATATGAGCAGGTAAGAAGGTAACAAGTAAAGTAAATGTGGTAAAATCAGTTATATAAGCCCAAATAATCGATCCATGAGATTAGTATGTCGGAGGAATAATCCATATAAGAAAACCCTCATATATATACCATATATACCTCACGTCACTGTACCCTGAATTGATATAACCTGAGTTATCTCCTAAACTAAGAAAATAACATAAAAGCTGATAAAACTGATAAAACCAAATCGAGCAATACACTAGGATCGGGTCCCCGATTCAGATTAGGGCTGACTCCGAGTTCACGAATCCAGATCCAATGCAAAACGACCGCATAAATATACATAAAACAAACACAAATACAAGAAGTAAATCAAAAAAATACGATCGAGAATCCGAATACGTAACTAAGTACATATTCCAGGAACGAGGTGTTACATTATGTGTCGAAGCGAATTCTTGTATTTGTGTTGCGAGATATGAATAGTTGTATTTATGGCGAATGCTTTTAATAGTGTTAGTGAATGCTTGTATTTATCTGGGTGAATGCTTGTAATAGTGTAGATGAGTGCTTGTATTTTTGTGAGCGAGTTTTGTACTCTTGTTCAGCCTTCGGAATCTCTTTAGCCTTCGAGCTTTGATTGCACACATTTATTGCATAATTCTTTATTACATTTTCACATTTATCATGTAATAAATCTGCTAAATTTCTTGTCTTAAACGTCGATTTTGCAAAAGATAATCATGGGGAGAAAGAGGATAAAATAAAATAAATATCAGTTAAATTCAAATTTAACTATTTGGTTAGAGGAGGATAATCCCAAATCTAATTGGTTAAATTCAGTTTTTAGTGAATCAAGTGGTTAAAACTAAAGATCAACTAAGGATAACGGCAAATACAGAGTCCAAATTCAAAATCCAAAAGGATAAATGGATAGAGAGAAGATGAACGGATGAGATGAAGTAATTTTGACTCGGATTGTGACTGGATACATTTTAGTATTTGAATCAAAACTTTTGCTACTGAAACGTAAATCTGATGATTTAAGATGATCCAGAAAGATGACGTAAAGGGCTACAACTCTTAAGTTGATCACTATCTCTAATTCTGTCATTTGATAAGTTATATTCAGCAATCAATACGCCAACAAGCTGCAGATCAGAACTGAATATCTACATCAAATCAAGTTTGGAGATAGGGGAAGGATTCAAATTCAGAAATAACAGCTTCCCCTATCTTCATACTCCTCTATCATCTGCATTTCTCCTATAAATACCTGCAATCTTAAAGGAAAATGGAACGACCATGCAGAGATAGATTTTTGGCCAGTTTTTCATTCTTTTTAGTGTAGGTTTTTATTTTCTTTTTATGTAATTTTTATTTCTTTGTAAGCATAGGTTAGACTAAGATTCATGTAAGTAAGAGAGAGAGGCTTATGTTGAGAGTGACACCAATGTACCTATCTCCTTTCTTTCATCGTTTCTACAAGTAATCAAAGGTAGCATCTTTATATTTTTTCTTGTTTATATGTTCTTCTTCTATTTCTCCATTTTTTCTTTTGGTTTTGATGAATATCCAAGTGAATGTAGAAGCATCAATATAGCCATGTTTGTGTGAGTGCCAACGATATTTCATGATGATGTTCTCCTCTTCAAGATTCCGTATCATTTCATTCTTGTTCCTCTTGATAATGTAATGCGAATGAGGACTAAGCTCGATCTTATGGGTTATGCGTTGATCGCCTCCGAAGTAAAGTAAAACATGCAAGGGTTCCAGGTAAGTCATCAACCAGAGAAGGCAAGTATTTCTCTTAGCTTTTTTTCATTTCTTTTAACTTTTAGTTTAGATCACCAACACCACAATCTTCCAACTATTTTATCACTCTTTCTTATTTCTTTGTATATGTCATTTTTCATTTTCTCCATCTTCTCAATCTACCACTTTCTTCCTAACTTAACTTTAATCCATTTTTCTCTTTTCTTTTTAAAGAACTAAAAGAAGACCTTTAACCATACTTTGTAGCATAAAAGAGAACTTACTAAAAAGCTTCCATCGCTAGTCCCTCCTTGTGGATCACGACCCGCATAGCCACTTGCTATTGTGGTAGCACTGAGCACCTTTCACTACTGTTATAAAAGTTCTAAAATTTTGTATTCTTGTGTGCAGGTTCCAACTCAATCAAATTTTGGCGCTGTTGCCGGAGAGGGACGGTAAGTTATTCTCTTTTCAGATTTACATTTTTGATTAACTTTCTTCTTTGTTCTTGGTGTACATGATTAACAACAAGGAAATTTTTGGCTACAGTGGACATATAAGTGGCCCTGAACTCTGCTCAAGAAAGCAGAGCCCAGTAGCCCTCAGATTTGCTACATTCCAATGGCAAACTGAGTGAACCACTAACCTGTATTTTTGCAGGTTGGCTGAATTGCAAAGCTAAAATTCTGTAACTATTTATTTCCTTGTTATCTCACTGTAAAAATTTTCTAAGCTCAACAGTAAAATAATGTTTGTTAAATGTTAAAAACGGTTTAGACTTTGCATTTAGGCATGTGTCTAATTCGTTTACATTTTACATTACTGTTGAAGATTGTTGGAGCAAAAAGTATGTATGCATAGCATATAGTTTAGGAAACATTCTTGGTGATATTTGCTCGTGGATGTTACTTTTCTATATCTTGCACACATTGCACTAAATTGATATTTGCTCGTGGACAGTTTAACCAGTTAGGAGTCATCTAGGTCTAAGATCTCCCCTAACTTAGGTTAGATTTTTCTTTTTATTTGTTTGCTTATTTGTTTATTTTTCTTTGTTTGTGTTTGATATTTCTTGTGTGATATGACTTATAACAACAAATTTTCAATTTTAATGGTAATCTATGTTACACCCCGACCTCTTTTTTGAATATTACCAACCCGGCATATCATAACTTTAACCAACCAAGTGTGCCGGATTGGTCTTATCTGAGTCAATACAACCCATGCCCCCAATCTTATGACCATATTTTTCAAAATAATTCCAACTCTTCACAGAGTCAATGGGGATTCACCTCCTCCGAGTCTAATTTTCAACCAACTTGTCCTCCTTATCCACCTTGTCCACAATTTTAACAATATTCATTCTCCGATTTTGCTTCTTATAGTCTTTTTCTAGACCAACACATTGAAGAAAAATCCGAGCTAGAGAAGAGTATAGAAGCCATGCAGGAGGCCGAACGAAAATTTCAGGCCTCCCTAATTCCACAATACTCAGTTTCACCAGTTCAAAATAGAAAATCATCAATCTTGGAAATGAGTATGCGTGAGTCCGAGCAACAACCACAAAATCTGATGGACTCACAATTTCATCACAAATTTCAAAATAAAACTTCATCTTTTCAAGTCCAATCGCAACAAATGATGAACCAATCGACTATGAAAAGCTGCTTGAAGCCAAGACTGAGGCTCAAATCACTCATAATCATGACATAGATATAATGGTCAAAACTTTTCATTTTAACCATTTAACCATTCCTGATGTCGCTAACCATTCTGTTAGAGCCAAAGAATCATGTTGTTTTGGAAAGCAAGATTCCATTTTGGCACACCCATTTGAACTTGCCCAAACTCCAAATTTTGAAAACCACATTGACATTTTGGCAAGTTATCCCTTTCCTGAAATTGAAGTTGAGAATGAATATAATCCTGAACCTCAACTTGGTAATTTAATTCTACTTCCTGATTCAATAATGACTCTGGTGTCTTCACCTGATTTCAATTCTTCTCCAGAGTCCACATTGGATCCTGTGCCTGTCCGTCGGGAAATTGAATCACAAATCTTTTATGATCATCATATTGAACTTGATCAATTTCATACTTTTAAAAGTCCTATTAACAAATTGGTAAGTTCTCATTTTTACGAAATTGAACTCAATGAGAAATGTGACCTGAGTCTCAAATTTGTGATCCAGTTCAAATTTCTAAATCAATATTGACTCCGTTTTGCTACCTGATTTGCGCAATATTTAGAGTCAGTTTTGATTCTCATACCTATCATACTTAAACTTGAATCACCAATCTTAGAAAGTCACATTCTATTGTGAGGAAATGAATGTGGATTTGAGTTTCAACTTTTTGATTTGGATCCACTTCCTTAACAAATTTTGACTTCTGAACCTTTACTTGACTTCAGTCATTTTCCTGAGTCGATTGTAGTTCATGCCCTTCCTGATTCCAGATCAATCATTTCATCTTTTTATACTCCATTTTGGGACAGAGGTGTTGATAATAATGACTCTGAAATTAGATTGAAAATTTGAAAATTAGATGGGGTAAAATTCTTAATAAAAATCATTCATATATACATCATTTTAGTGGGTTATATTAGAGAGGTTTTTGGTGGGTTACTCCGAACTCTACGCAAATTAGATTGGGCAGCATTTCGTGGACCAATCAGACCACCACTGGAACCACCACCTTAAGGTAATAATTTCCTTCCCTTTCTTCTTTTTCATGCATCTATGCATTAATTTATACATTGAGGACAATGCATGAGATAGGTGTGGGGGAGGGTTCTAACATAACTTGGGTTTTCTTTTTATTATTAAAAAAAATTTATTAACATTTTTTTTTACTTTTAAAAACTTTTTGAAAATAGAAACAATATTTTGAACATATTTTTTGTAAAAAATTAAGTCAATTTTAAGGAATAGAAGAATCATAATTAGGATTTCTTATACTTGGTCAAAATAAGATTATTTGTTTGATTTTCAAGGTTAGGAAGAAAATTTGAAAAAATAATTTAGTCTTGATTTTTACCTTGATGAAATATGCATGCTTTATACACTTAGACACTTAGGATTCAAAAACAAAGATTCTTATGTCTTATTAAAAAGAAAAGAAAATAAATATATATATATATATCAAAAATTCTCTGATTAAGCTGGGTATTTGTGCCTCATAAAGCATAAGTATTCACGCCTAAAAGCGGTTCATATAATAAAACCTTAGTTTTGTGGCCTTATTTGCTCGAGTTCTTAAGTCCTTAGGGTGTTTTCTCACCCGGTGCCCTAAGACCATTCGGTTTGGGAGTCACCGATTAAAAGCTCATTAAATGGGCAGATTAGAAAGCCTAATAAACTAAGGAATAATACCACCAAAAATAAAAAAATAAATAAAGGCATAAGAGTTAGAGTTAGTCAAAATTTCACGGTCACGAAGGTGCATATGACTTAGGGAAAAGTAATAGACTAAATGAGAAGTTCAATTTGACTCCATACTTTGATTGATAATAAATTTTTGAATAGAGACTAAGTTTAAGAATGAAAAATTCAATTTTCCTATAACTTATAGATTACTTGAACTCTTACAAAAATACTTCAAATATTCTTCTCTTTCAAAATGTATGTATTTTCAAAATACTAACACTTTGTTTCTCTTTTTTTTTATGGATTTTGTGGGTGTAATCTACTGAAAATCCTCACAAGACAAAACTCGTCATCTAGGGGTAACCTAAAAGTTTAACGGCCTGTTGCACATGTTCAGTGCAATCGCGTGACTTGCGAAAGTGGTCTAATAATTTTTAGGTTTAATTTTAATGTTTTGCTCGAGGACGAGCAAAAGATAGGTGTGTGGGTGTAATTGCACACATTTATTACATTATTCTTTATTATTTTTTCATATTTATCATGTAATAAATTTGCTAAATTTTTATCTTAAATGTCTATTTTGCAGAAGATAATCATGGGGAGAAAGAGGATAAAATCAAATAAATATCAGTTAAATTCAAATTTAACTAGATCTATTTGATTAGAGGAGGAGGATCCCAAATTCAGTTAGTTAAATTTAATTTTTAGTGAATCAAGTGGTTAAAGTTAAAAATCAACCAAGGATAATGTCAAATATAGAGTCCAAATTCAAATCTAAAGGGTTAATGGATAGAGAGTAGATCAACGGATGAGATGAAGCAATTTTGACTCGGATTCTGACTGGATATATTTTAGTATTTGAATCATAACTTTCGCTACTGAAACTCAAATCTGATGATTCAAGATGATCCAAAAAGAAGACGTAAAGGGCTACAACTCTTAAGTTGATTACTATCTCTAATTCTATCATTTGATAAGTTTTATTTAGCAATCAACACGCCAATAAGCTGCAGATCAGAACTAAATATCCACATCAAATCAAGTTTGAAAATAAGAGGAGGATTCAAATTCAGAAATAACCGGCTTCTCCTATCTTCACACTCCTCTACCCTCTGCATTTCTCCTATAAATACCTGCAATCTCAAAGGCAAATGGAACGACCATGCAGAGATAGATTTTAAATCAGTTTTTCATTCTTTTTAGTGTAGGTTTTTATTTTCTTTTTATGTAATTTTTATTTCTTTGTAAGCATAGGTTAGACTGAGATTCATGTAAGAGAGAGAGAGGCTTATGTTGAGAGTGGCACCGATGTACCCTCCTCCTTTCTTTCATCGTTTCTACAAGTAATCAAAGGTAACATCTTTATGTTTTTTCTTGTTTATATGTTCTTCTTATAGTTCTACTTTTTTTCTTTGGTTTTGATGAATATCTAAGTGAATGTAGAAGCAACAATATAGCCATATTTGTGTGAGTGCCCGATATTTCATGATGATGTTCTCCTCCTCAAGATTCTGTGTCATTTCATTCTTATTCCTCTTGATGATGTAATGCGAATGGGGATTGAGCTCAATCTTATGGGTTACGTGTTGATCGCCTCCGAAGCAAGATAAAACATGCAAGGGTTCCAGGTAAGTCATCAAGCAGAGGAGGCAAGTATATCTCTTAGCTTTTATTTCTTTTCTTTGAACTTTTGGTTTAGATCACTAACACCACAATCTTCCAACTATTTTATCACTCTTTTCCATTTCTTTGTATATATCATTTTCTATTTTCTCCACCTTCTCAATCTACCACTTTCTTCCTAACTTAACTTTAGTCCATTTTTCTCTTTTCTTTTTAAAGAACTAAAAGAAGACCTTTAATCATACTTTGTAGCATAAAGAGAACTTACTAAAAAGCTTCCATTACTAGTCCCTCCTTGTGGGTCATGACCCGCATAGCCACTTGCAATTGCGGTAGCATTGAGCACCTTGCACTACTGTTATAAAAGTTCTGAAATTCTGTATTCTTGTGTGCAGGTTCCAACTCAATCAAGCTTAATCTTCAGGCTTTGCTAGCTCCGCCGGGAGGTGAATTTAGCACTTAGCACTATACCGCTAATGTTGCCCGAGCATAGCTTCACCGTGTGTGATAGCAAAGCGTTCATACGCTTGCTTCGCCGTGTGCGTTTAGCTTCGTGGAGAGCGTGGCTTCACCACGTGCATTAGCAAAGCGTTCATATGCTTGCTTCGCCACGTGCGTCTAACTTCACCGTGAGCATGGCTTCGCCTTGTGCGCTAGCAAAGCTTTCATACACTTGCTTCACCGTGAGCGTCAGTCTTGCTAAACGCATGAGCATCCAGAGCTGAACGCTAGCTTCACCGTGAGCCAAGCTCCACCGTGTACCGAGCGTTATGCCGACACGGTCTAGTTTCTTCTTATCTATTTAATAGCTTAATTAATTATTATTAATATTATGGTTGTGAAGAACTTGAAATATTTTCTTATATTGTTTTCTTATACTAAGTTGCATAACATGTCACTTGCATGATGTTGTGATCCTGGATTTTACTTGTATTGTGTACTTGACCTGGTATCATGATACCTCACCTGTTAATCATCTGACTCATGATTATCACCTTTGCGGGGACTTGACATGATTATCTTGTTATTTATCTTGAGATCCTGTATTCATGTATCAAGTATATTTCTCCTGTTATAATATTCATGTTAATCTCCGTAAACCGATCATCATGTTTATAATAAAATAATAATAGACAACTTATACCGGGATGAAAAGGCTGATGGGTACCAATATGGTTCCATGTTTATGGTGGTCACATTATACCAATTATTATTGTAACGTCCCGATTCCACGGGAACGGAGATGTTATTGCAACGTATATACATAGGTCAGAAATACCCTCACATATATACACTAAGCATCAGTACAGTAAAGAATCAGAGTACGAAAGTACGTGGTGCATTATACATTCCAACATATGAGTACAATTACAAAGTTATCACAGGATGTGATACAATATTACAAAAATATTAAATCATCGATAGGTGCAAATATGAGAATATAAAGAGATATACAATTATGAACAGTACAAAAGATATTCACGAGTTACAATAGGAAAACTCGAAAGAGCAGGGAGCCTGGAAGGAAAGAACTCTGGACGATCTGCGGATGATCCACGCTTCTACTGCGCCACTCTGATCAGTAACTAGGAGAATCCACAAGTTTCAAGCTCCAGGATCTAGACATGCAGATCAAAGGGAGTCAAAAACTCCCAAATAAGTAGTGTGGTGAATGCCAAGTGAAATGCAGGGACAAGCACACGTGTATTGATAAATCCGAATAAAAAACATGTGATGAAAACCGTGTCGTAAGCATAACACCTGAACATGAAAGAGACATCAAGTAATAAGATGTACAGAAGCGACAAACAGTTGTACGGGCTCAGTAGATAGATTCATGAGATTGATACTCGAGAGATAATCCTGAAAATCACCTAGAGGGGGGGTGAATAGTGATTAGGAAAGAATAGTGTGGTAGATTGCACAGATATTATAGAGAAAAGAGAAGGTTTAGAATCAACCTTTGTGCTTGATCAATCCACAATTGTATTTATAAGGTCAATGTATCCTTTCCAATCTCCGTTATAGCAAAGGCTATACCGGGTCGATTCTCCGGGAGAGATAGCGATGGAAGCGTTACGGTTCGAAGTGAAACAAGAAAACGAAGATTCTTCTTTGTATTTACACAAATGCAAGAAACATGGAAAAGAAAATAGAAGAAGTGGTTGATTTGTGCATGATGGAAAAGAAACCAAAGAACTTTAGTAAAGTGTATTGCTAAGAGAAAAGAAGCTAGTAAAGAAAATGTTTGGAAGACTTTAGATGAGAGAGTACATGGCTAGCTAACTTTACTTCGCTAACTTACTAAACTCAATGGTGATGCTTGATTGTCTCATGTTGATTCATTGACAATAGAGATAACTTGCTTGTTTGTTCAAGTACTTTACTATTTTGAAGATGAGTGTTCCTTAAGTTCTTAGCTTGAAGCCTCATATTGATTCATTGGCTCTCTAGATAGATTATCAATGATGAACTCTAGGATTGGTACTCAAGGGATGCTAGGTTAGAAGAATCAACATTCATTTAAACATTCAAGACATAACAACAAATTAGCTTGAATAAAGAAGTTGTTCTACAAGTAGCACATGTTTGGTGATCCATCTCCATGTTCCATCAAGGCTCTTGTTCTAGACAAGGCTCTAAATGAGGCACACATGAGTCATATGGAGTATGTACAAGCATTCACCAAGGGAAAGCAACTCTACTTCCTTGGTAAGTAAAAGAAACTCTCACAATGCAAGTATAAAGATAAACAATCATCCAAAGAGATAGAAGTTAGCTAGGTACATTGTTAGCTAGCCATGCAATAGAAATTTAGCTATCCATTACACAAGTAACAAAGCAACACTTCATGATATAAAGCAAAGAGAAGTAAAGTAATGAGAATACAAGAAAGCAAAGTAAGTAAAGCAATGCAAAGTAAAACGTACTAGAGCTTGCAAAGAGAAGACGAAGCTTTGATTAACCCTTGTTACAAGTTATGTCACTTCCTTGATTACAAGCTTTCAACAGCACTCACTCTCTCTCTTTGACAAAATCTCTAGGAGGAAGAAGATGGAGACTAAAACCTAGGAGAAGACTAAAACAAAATACAAGAGTTTCCCTAATTCTCTCCTCTCTCTTCTCTGTTGCGCTCGTGCAGACCCTGGTCATGTATTTATAGCCCTCAGAGAGAAGCTTCGAGAGCCAGATTGTTGGCGCAAAATCTGGGATCTAACGGCTTCATAACCGCCGCAGATACGCGGGAAAATCCAGGTTTTGGCGGCAAAATCTGGGCCGTTGAGCCCAGATTTTCTGGTACAGGTTCGTTGCGAGGTTGTTATCCACGTGGCCTTCTGGAAGATTCAGTTGGCGCGCGGATCTCTCTGAATCCAGATTCAAATCTTGGGCTTCTTTTTGGGCTTTTGAATTAATCTCTTTTAAGTTGTGGACCTGCAAAAATAGAGAGGAAAGGATTAAAAATCACGTTTTTATATACAATATGCATGGTATGGAAGTGGTAAAATATGCAAATATGTGTAACAATCACACCCCCATACCTAGCTTTTGCTCGTCCTCGAGCAAAAAAGAAAGAAAGAAAAAAGAAAATCCTAACTAATTTATTACACCACTTTCGTAGGTGACACGATTGCACTGAGCACGTGCAACAAGCCGTTAAACCTCTAGGTTACCCTAGAGGAGGAGTGTTGTCTCCTGAGGGTTTTCAGCGGATTGCACCCACAAAATCCATAAAGAAAATAAAAGGGTTAGTGAAATTTTTGATCCATGTTTTAAAGATTCTAACTTGAGCTATAGGTTTCAGGTTACCCTAAACTTTTCATTCCTCTTATAAGTGTCTAATTGGAGTTTTGTTTTCAGCTTAGGTTAAGATTTTAGGGAAAAGATCAAAAACCGGATTTTGCATCAATCCTAGGATATATATACATCTATAAATATGAAGGATCTTTCTTAGACTAAGTTCATTTATTTACTAATATATATAATTTTTTTTTCTTCTTCTTTTTTTTTATTATTTACAATGTTTATTTATTTACATTTCCTTAGCATCCTTAGGCTTTCTAGTTTACCCTTGTAGCGAGCCTTTAAACGATGACTCCCAAACAGACGGTCTTAGGGCACCAGATGAGAAAACATCCCTCGGGTTTAAGGTCTCGAGTAAAAAAGCCACGAAGGAATTTAAGGACTTAACCACCTTTAGGCGTGATCGGCAATGCTTCTTGAGGCATGGCTAACCAGCTTAGTCAGTGGCTAAGTATTTATTATTTATTTATGTACATCTCTTTTTTTTCTTTTATATTTTTTTTATTATATATATATGTAAATAAAATCACAAAGTCTTTGATTAATCCTTCAATATGTTTAATGTTTATATCTAAAGAAAGAATTAAAATCTAGTAATTTTTCTAATCTTTACTACTTAACCTAAAAATCTAACAAAACTCCTCTTTTCAACTTATAATTAGAAATCTTAATTTAGAGCTTCCTTAATCCCTAAATTTCAAGTTTGATTCTTTAAACATGGATCAAAGAATTTCTTCTTTTTTTATATATATTTTTTTATTTTTCTAAAAGAAAAAGTAAAATCTAAAAAGAAAGTAGAAAATCTCTAAAGAAAGGTAAAATCTAAAAGAAAATAAAACCTAAAAAGAAAGTGAAAAATCCTAAAAAATAAAAGGCCTAAAAAGAAAGTGAAAAATCCTAAGTTAGCATCTACCCCCCCATACCTATCTCATGCATTGTCCCCAATGCATGCAAGATGAAATGATGCATGAAATAGGTAAAGGATAAAGCTACTCCCTCTGTCGCTTTGGACCCGCGGTGGTGCTAGGTCCAGCCGACTGTGATCTCCTTAACGCTGCCTCCATACTACCTAGCCGAGAGGATTGCTCCTCTACCCTCTTCCTCAGCCTCACTTGTCCCCTAAAGATTTTCTTCATGCCCTTCCACATGGTGGACATGAAGGTTCGTGACTCAGTTGGGGGGTCCTGCCTCCAGAATTGTGGCTCATCTATCTCCTCTAGGCTTTCCTCCGAAGAGGACTCCACAGGTACATTCTCAGGCTGGGCACTGGGTGTCCAGAGTGCCTGCAAGCAACCATTATATGAGCTTGTGGGTCTCTCTACAGTAACAGGCACTCGGTCAAATGTATGAAAGACAGCGTCTGATATGAAATGTTTACACAGACGTGTGATTAAGATTGCATGGGAATGCTTTGCACCCCGAGTGCGGGAGGAATTGTCAAGAATAGCATGGAAGATGGCCCTATTCAAACAGACCGTGTGGTTATGTGTCATTAAATCATGGATTATCTGTAACACGGGTCTGTTAAAGGAAGATTGGTGGTCAAGCCCAAAAATGTTGCGTTGGACCCAACGTCCAATGCAATGAACATTTCGAAAGGTCGTGTTGGCTTTGAGCCCACGGTCCTGAATTGTACAACGGACCTGTAAGATCACCTAGAGGGGGGGTGAATAGGTGATGGCTAATCTAATGGTCACTTATGAACAAATAATGCGGAATTAAAACTAAGATGACCAAATTAAACTCCTTTTAATTAAACACTTATGTATAACACAAGAGTGTTGCCGAATTCCCTTGCGAGGCTCTGGACAAACTCCTCTAGATTCCCCTTGAATGGGTTGAGGTGCCGCGTTGGCTCTCTTGGTTGAATACTAGTGTTATCAAGCAATCCCACGCAAGTATATAACAATTAAGCACAAGGGAATATCAAGCATGTAATAGTAAAGACAATGTAAGTAATGCAAGATATAAATAAGACAATAAGAGAAAGAGAGCAAGAGATAGCAATCGCAAACACAAGGGTATGTTTCGAGGTTCGAGCACACTTGCTCTACATCCCCGCCTTCGACACACGAAGGATTTCCACTATGCAAGATCCCCAACGGATCTCTCCTTTGGTGCCGCAACACCTACAAGCTCTCGGACTCCCTTGTCCGTACACCACAAGCCCACCGGCTCAATGAGGGCGCACCTCAAACCACCGAGTTCACACAAGAACTCTACCACACGAGCACACTTGCCCGTCTCCTCAAAATACAATAGAAATCTCTTTGGTGATCTAACACTTGATCACCAATTACAAAAGCTCACTACAACACTTTCCTATAGGATAGATATGTCTATGGATGCTCAAGTGAAGTGTGAGAAATCAAGGAAAGAAAGCTATGGTGAAAAACACAAGAAATCACTTTTACACTCTCTTGATAAAATCCCTTTTAGATGGGAAGTATTGGCACTCAATTTTGTGGAGAAAAACTCTTCTAAAAGTATCAGAAAAACTGGCTCAAGAGTCTCTAAAATCTTCACCTCAAAACAGTTGACAAGACCCCAATTTATAGGCTGCCAGAAATAGAGCCGTTGGGTTCTGTCAGAGCTACCGGTCGACCGGTCCGGTCGACCGGCAACGGTCAAAAATCCGACCGTTGCAGCCTCCGGTCGACCGGCCCGGTCGACCGCGCAACTGGAGAAGAGAGAAAACTCTCTGTCGGTCGACCGGCCCGGTCGACCGATAATTCCCGAGAGCAAAGCTCTCTTAAGCGGTCGACCGGTCCGGTCGACCGTCCTCCAGTGCACACAGGCGTGCACGCTGTGCACGTCCGGTCGACCGACCCGGTCGACCGGCCTCTGTCAGTTCTGAAAAATCAGAACTGGCAGAACCAGAAAATAGGGATTAAGGATTGGTCTTTTGGCTTAATAAAATCCCAGAAATTCACAGTAAATCCAGAAAAATAGTTTCATTCAAAATAAAAACTGTTTTTAGAAAATATGTTTTTCTAAAACTTGTTTTTCCATAACTTCACAAAATACAAAAACAAGATATTTTGAACTTATAAAGCAAAGTGTGTATGGATATGATCCACCACACAATCAAGATGAAATATCTAGTTTTTGACATAAAGCACTAACTTGTTTTGGTTAAAGGATATGTATATAAGAAATTACCAAAACCCAAAGTAGATATTTTGTCATAAGGAAAATCTCATCAAATACAAAAACAAGATATACTTTTAAAGCATAGTGTGTATGGATATGATCCACTACACAAATAAGATGAATATCTAGTTTTTGACATAAGGCTCTAAACATGGTTTTGGATATAAGATATGTATACATGAATACCAAAAACCAAATTGTATTTTATCACAAATAAAAATCTTTTCTTACTAGGAAAATCTTTTATGAAAATCATTCTATCAAGGGTTCTATCAAGAGTGTGTGTGTGATATAGACTTGAGCAATCCACCAACTATTCTATCCTTTACATTTTATCTAAAATAAATCTTATAAAAACAAACCTAGACTCAAGTCTTCATCTTCTTGAAGTCTTCACTTGAAGTCTTCTCATCTTCTTGACTTGGTCCACATGCAATCCACCGAGCTCATCTCTAAATGTGATCTTGATGCATAGGCTCGTGAATCAATCGGTGCTAGCTTCCAACTTGACTTTAAATCCTTTGTTGAAGCTCCACACCTACTAAGATCTTGATAAGGAATCTGTCACTAATTAAACACAAGATCATTAGTAAATATAACTTCATGAGTTGATCATCATCAAAACTAGGGTGATAGGCCTTTGGCCAACAATCTCCCCTTTTTGATGATGACAAAACTCATGGAGTTATATATGCATGGATTAAAGTAAAGCTTCAAAGAAGCTCCCCCTTAACTCATGCATACAAAATAAATAATAAATATGATCATGAAGCACATGAATATGGATGCAAATATGGAGATGCAACAAGCATAAATCAAAATCTTTTTACTCCTATTTGCATAAATCAAAACACATATGCATAAATACAAATCTTAATTCCCCTTAAGTAAGAAGGACAAATACTTCTCCCCCTTAAGCAAGGAAATCATGCATATATATCAAAACAAAAACACAAATACTTCTCCCCCTTTTTGTCAATCATCAACAAAGGGTTCAAAGTAAAATCAAATCAACAAATTTTCTCCCCCTTTATGTCAAAAATAAAGAAGTCAAGGAGGGGCAATACAAATCAAAAATTTTGAATTTTTCTCATCAAAACAAAATCATTAATTCTATTTTATCAAAACAAATTTTGAATTTTCTCTTTGATATCAAATAAAAAATATTGATACCATTTTAAAATCTAATGCATAAGCTTGAAAAATAAGATTTGAATTAAGCTTAGCATTAACAACACATGAAGAATTCGAACTAGTTAAATGAGAGTGTTTAACAACTAGTACGAAATCCTTCTATCAAGGAATAAATCTAAGGTTTTCATGAAATAGCAATGAAACACAAAACACTCAAACACTCTAATCTATAAAGTCCAAATAGTTTCAAAAGAGTGAGTGTACTAATGTTATGTGAAACATGGCATCATGAAAATGGCAATAAGGTACAATATTCCTTAGAAAATCATAAACATCAAAATCATCTCACATTTTTTTTTTATTAAATCATTGAAAACAAAATCTATATCTCAAGATATATGTATGTTTTGACAATACATGAAATATACATACATATCTCTTAAACTCAAGTGAGTCTATATGAATGGATTTGCATTGAAGGCAAAAGACTCAAGAGTTATACATGTATATTTTAAGGTTTGGCAAATACACATATACATGAAATAAAAGGCACATGATCATAAATCAAATCCAAAAGGTGAACATAAGTTTAAATATGTATGAATCATCAAAACTAAGCAATACAAGTACATTTCAAGGGTTCAAATAAGCATTTAAGCACACTTACTAATAGATCTTTTGAGGCCCATGATATGTTCAAGTATAAATCCTAGTGTTGACAAAAACTAACATATAAACTAATATTCAAATCATGAAGCATTAAATTTTAAGAAAAATTGAATCATGTGACAATCTCAAAAACTATTTGAAGAATACATAACTAGTATAAATTGTTTTTGAAAACTAGTTAAAGATCCTTCAAATATGTCAAATCATATGTTTTTCATGAATGAGACTAAGTACATAAAAAATCCAAGCACTCATAGTCCATAAAGCTCATAAATATATTTTTGAATAAAAGATGAGTGTTCAAAGGTTATGTAAATAGTATTTTCATGAAAGTTGTCATTGAAGCTCAAATCACATAGAAATCATTGTTATCAAGACAAAATCATTTTTATTAAAAACTACAATCTTCATGGTATATGTATGAATTATACAAATCTAACAATACACATACATATCCAAAATTGTAAAAGAGTCTATCAAATATTTGCATGAAAGCTAGAGACTCACGGGTATACATGTATATTTATTAGATTTGAATTAAAACACACATATACATGAAGTAAAAAAGATAGGCATAACAAGTATAAATGACCGAATCATCAAAACTAGCCTATACACATGCATATAGTGGATACAAATGAGCATGAAGTCCAAATATATATGAGTCAATTGTAGTTCACTATACATATATGTATAAATGCAAGTTTTGACGCATTCTACATTTAAGCATGTAAATGCCACATGAAGCACATAAAATCTTAAAACATGAACATGCTATGAATGATATTATGAACATAAAAGCATGTACATAAATAAAATAGGAGTTTAGAAATTGTTACCAACTCCAAAGCTCCTAGCATGGTGGTTGATCCACCAAAGCTCCTTGATAGCGATGCAACCCAAAAGTATGTCCATCATGTCCAAGTGCATCCACTACCAAGGTACCATCCCTCTCACGTTTTGTGAGAGCCCTCACCTACATCACAAGCAAAAGGTGGGGTTTTGGTACCCATATTTTCTTGGGTCCTATGGGGTTAGCTTTGTAAGGAACCCAAGCATTTTTATTTTTATCAAAAATAAGAACATTTAACCTTTCATAACAAAATTTTCTTAGATGGCCTTTGCGGCCACAATGTGTACATGTGTACACCTTAGCATACTTATGAGTGGGAGTGTGAGCATGATGTGCATCATAAGCATGGTCATGATGATGATGTGCATGAGTATGAGGAACTTGTTTCTTTTGAAACAAGGATTCCAATCTAGTATGATTGAATGCACATGAGCTCAAATTAGAGCTCAAATTATCAATTTTATTTTTCAAATTTTCAATCTCATTAGTGGTGGTATGTAAAGCATGATGAGATAAAGAGACAATTTTCTTTTTCTTTTGTGAAACAAAATCTTTTTCTTTTTCACAAATTTTTCTTTTCAAAGATTTATTTTCTTGAAAAACAACTTCCTTTTGTTTTTCCACCAAATCAATCTTATTTTTCAAAATCATATTTCCTTCACATAAAATATTCAATTTAGACATTAAGGAAATATTCTCATTTTTCAAATCCTCATTTTCTTTTTCTAAACATGCAAGTTTATTTCTAAAAGAATCATTTTCTACATGCATGCAATCAATGTTTCTTTTTCAAATTCTTGTTATCTTTTTCCAAACATGCAATGTTATTTCTAAACGAGTCATGTTCTACATGCATGCAAGCAATATCCTTTTTCAAATTTTATTTTCCTTTTTAATTATGTCATATCTCTCAAGCAATAATTGGCAAAATGAATTTAGCTCATCATATGACATAGTAGCATCCTCATCCTCGGATTCGGAAGTTACCTCAAGGGGGTTATCCCCTTGGACCATGTAGCACTTGTTGGAGGTGTCGCTTCGAACATCCGAATCGCTCCCGGCATAATATAGATCCTTTTCGCCAAGGGAGGTGATGATGTTCCAAGCTACAAAAGCCGATTCAATGTTAGAAACCCTAGATAAATAATCATCATTTAGGGTACATTTAAGAGCATGAAGGGCTTTTGCATTAGCCTCAATGTACTTGCTATTTGAACAATAATCATTATTAGTAGTAGCAAGATAAGCATGAATTCCTAAGGCTTTGAGGTACAATGACATCTTAACCTTTCAAGTTTGGATGTTAAGAATATCAAAGGTGGGTGGTGACATGAAGTCCATGGTGAGGTGTGTATGCAAAAATATAGTGATTAGCCCAAAAGAGGATCTTTAACTCTTAGGTTGTTAGACCCAATATCAAGAGCACTAGCTCTGATACCAATTGTAAGATCACCTAGAGGGGGGGTGAATAGGTGATGGCTAATCTAATGGTCACTTATGAACAAATAATGCGGAATTAAAACTAAGATGACCAAATTAAACTCCTTTTAATTAAACACTTATGTATAACACAAGAGTGTTGCCGAATCCCCTTGCGAGGCTCTGGACAAACTCCTCTAGATTCCCCTTGAATGGGTTGAGGTGCCGCGTTGGCTCTCTTGGTTGAATACTAGTGTTATCAAGCAATCCCACGCAAGTATATAACAATTAAGCACAAGGGAATATCAAGCATGTAATAGTAAAGACAATGTAAGTAATGCAAGATATAAATAAGACAATAAGAGAAAGAGAGCAAGAGATAGCAATCGCAAACACAAGGGTATGTTTCGAGGTTCGAGCACACTTGCTCTACATCCCCGCCTTCGACACACGAAGGATTTCCACTATGCAAGATCCCCAACGGATCTCTCCTTTGGTGCCGCAACACCTACAAGCTCTCGGACTCCCTTGTCCGTACACCACAAGCCCACCGGCTCAATGAGGGCGCACCTCAAACCACCGAGTTCACACAAGAACTCTACCACACGAGCACACTTGCCCGTCTCCTCAAAATACAATGGAAATCTCTTTGGTGATCTAACACTTGATCACCAATTACAAAAGCTCACTACAACACTTTCCTATAGGATAGATATGTCTATGGATGCTCAAGTGAAGTGTGAGAAATCAAGGAAAGAAAGCTATGGTGAAAAACACAAGAAATCACTTTTACACTCTCTTGATAAAATCCCTTTTAGATGGGAAGTATTGGCACTCAATTTTGTGGAGAAAAACTCTTCTAAAAGTATCAGAAAAACTGGCTCAAGAGTCTCTAAAATCTTCACCTCAAAACAGTTGACAAGACCCCAATTTATAGGCTGCCAGAAATAGAGCCGTTGGGTTCTGTCAGAGCTACCGGTCGACCGGTCCGGTCGACCGGCAACGGTCAAAAATCCGACCGTTGCAGCCTCCGGTCGACCGGCCGGTCGACCGCGCAACTGGAGAAGAGAGAAACTCTCTGTCGGTCGACCGGCCCGGTCGACCGATAATTCCCGAGAGCAAAGCTCTCTTAAGCAGTCGACCGGTCCGGTCGACCGTCCTCCAGTGCACACAGGCGTGCACGCTGTGCACGTCCGGTCGACCGACCCGGTCGACCGGCCTCTGTCAGTTCTGAAAAATCAGAACTGGCAGAACCAGAAAATAGGGATTAAGGATTGGTCTTTTGGCTTAATAAAATCCCAGAAATTCACAGTAAATCCAGAAAAATAGTTTCACTCAAAATAAAAACTGTTTTTAGAAAAATATGTTTTTCTAAAACTTGTTTTTCCATAACTTCACAAAATACAAAAAAAGATATTTTGAACTTATAAAGCAAAGTGTGTATGGATATGATCCACCACACAATCAAGATGAAATATCTAGTTTTTGACATAAAGCACTAAACTTGTTTTGGTTAAAGGATATGTATATAAGAAATTACCAAAACCCAAAGTAGATATTTTGTCATAAGGAAAATCTCATCAAATACAAAACAAGATATACTTTTAAAGCATAGTGTGTATGGATATGATCCACTACACAAATAAGATGAATATCTAGTTTTTGACATAAGGCTTTAAACATGGTTTGGATATAAGATATGTATACATGAATACCAAAAACCAAATTGTATTTTATCACAAATAAAAATCTTTCTTAACTAGGAAAATCTTTTATGAAAATCATTCTATCAAGGGTTCTATCAAGAGTGTGTGTGTGATATAGACTTGAGCAATCCACCAACTATTCTATCCTTTACATTTATCTAAAATAAATCTTATAAAAATAAACCTAGACTCAAGTCTTCATCTTCTTGAAGTCTTCACTTGAAGTCTTCTCATCTTCTTGACTTGGTCCACATGCAATCCACCGAGCTCATCTCTAAATGTGATCTTGATGCATAGGCTCGTGAATCAACCGGTGCTAGCTTCCAACTTGACTTTAAATCCTTTGTTGAAGCTCCACACCTACTAAGATCTTGATAAGGAATCTGTCACTAATTAAACACAAGATCATTAGTAAATATAACTTCATGAGTTGATCATCATCAAAACTAGGGTGATAGGCCTTTGGGCCAACAGGACCCCCATGATGGTCATATAATCTATCAACGGCAAGGGTCGCTATGGTGGGGATGACTGGGGACATTAGTGGTTTCAGCAATAAGTGGGATGGTAACAAAGATGTCACCGAATGGCATGTGAGATACAAATTGGTGCGTGTCATGATTCACAGATGCATGATCAATTGAATTATAAAAAGTAGTGACAAGATCAGGGCAATAATATGCATCGTAGTCATTGTTATCATAGACCAAAGAGTACCAATTCCATGAACGTATTCTATCCACAAAAATGTGCCCATACCCCCCACTATCATTCAAAAGTATGGAAAAATCCCTTTCTACAAACGAATTCGGGGCCATGTATGATAAGGGATCTTAAAGCAAAGGATTTTAGAGAGGAAATTGCAAACCACCCCCGGAGATCGTGGGGGAAAATCCAAAAACAGTTGTGCAGAAGGCACCCAGGACAGAATCTGGAAGAATGGCTCTGGATCTGCCAGCAGCAGAGGAAATCAGCCGACCAAAATTTTTCTGGGCGCCAGAGATGGCCGGAGTGCGGCGGAATTTCGGCCGGAAGTGGGTTTTTGCGGCAGATCTGAAGATTCTGATGAAGGAAAAAATTGGCAGAGGTTGGCTCTGGAAGAAGGAGTTTAGATCTGAGGGGATTTCTGCGTGTGAGGGAGAAAAGGTAGGTGAGGAGAGTATTTATAGGGGGTAGAAAAAATGGGATTTCCATTTTATCCCTAGGTCAAAGGTATATTTACAACCCTAGGTCAAAGGAGTTTGGAAATGAATGGAATCCTAGGGAAGAGAAATTCCTAGGAAAAAAATCCCTAATTTTTTTTCTTTATTTTTATTTTTTTTATGTATTATTTACAAAAAGTGTAAAAGAAAATTATTTACAAGTGTGGTCCCAAAATGATATTCAGGAAAATGCGCGGGAAACTATACAGATGGAATGGTCACAGATAAACTGGGTCGTGAAGACCCAATTCATGAACTTCTTGTGACACGACTTCCGTGGTAAGGAATGGCTTTAAACGTTGACCGTTCACAGTGAATGTGTTGCCATTATTCGGGTCAAGAATCTCGATCGCACCGTGGGAAAAGACTTTGTGCACTACGTATGGTCCAGACCACCTAGTTCTCAATTTACCAGGGAAAAGGTGGAGTCGTGAATTATACAACAGAACCTTTTGTCCTACGATAAAAATTTTCCTGTGAATGGATTTATCGTGAAAAAGCTTGGTTCTGTGTTTAGTGATCCGAGCATTGTCATATACTACGTTTCTTAACTCTTCAAGCTCAGATATCTGCAACTTCCTTAATGCACCGGCTTTATCCAAATCCAAGTTCAGCTGCTTTAAAGCCCACATAGCTCGGTGTTCTAATTCAACTGGCAAGTGACAAGGTTTTCCAAATATAACGCGATATGGAGACATACCGAGGACAGTCTTGTAAGCGGTCCTGTATGCCCATAAGGCATCAGTGAGTTTGATGGACCAATCCTTACGGTTCTGTCCTACAGTTTTCTCCAAAATGAGTTTTATCTGTCTATTCGTGACTTCAACTTGCCCATTGGTTTGAGGATGGTAAGCCGTGGATAATTTGTGAGTAATAGAGTATTTACGCATCAAGGCTTCAAAAGCCCTATTGCAAAAATGACTCCCATTGTCGCTTATTATCGCACGGGGGGCTCCGAAGCGAGAGATGATGTTTTCTCTTAAAAACTTAATGACAACATGGTTGTCATTTGTCCTTGTAGGAATTGCTTCAGCCCATTTGGAAACATAATCTACGGCTACCAAAATGTATTGGTTACCGTAGGACAGAGGAAAGGGTCCCATAAAATCGATGCCCCAGAGGTCGAAAATTTCGACTTCCAAGATGGGTGTGAGGGGCATCATGTCTCTCTGTGTGATACGACCCGTCATTTGACACTTATCACAAAGCTTGAAAAAATTGTATACATCCTTAAAGAGAGTGGGCCAGTAAATCCACTCTGAAGCACTTTCTCAGCAGTTTTCCGTGGACCAAAATGTCCACCGCAAGCTAATTTGTGACAAAATGTCAAAACACTCTGATGTTCATCCTCAGGAAAGCACCTACGTATGATCTGGTCAGGACAATATTTGAATAAATACGGTTCATCCCAAAAGAAGAACCGCATTTGACGCATGAAACGATGTTTTTCCTGACTTGACCAATGAGAAGGTATTTGCCTGATAGCAAGGTAATTCACAATGTCAGCATACCAGGGCTCTCCACACATCCCAAAAATGTGTTCGTCAGGGAAATCGTCATTAATCGGTATACTCTCCTTAGGTGCATTTGGGATTCTCGACAAATGATCAGCTACCACGTTCTCAACGCCCTTTTTATCTTAATCTCCAAATCAAACTCTTGCAAAAGAAGTATCCATCGAATCAGTCTTGCCTTAGCATCCTTCTTTTGCATCAAGTATTTTAGGGCGGAGTGATCAGTGAAAACTATCGTCCTGGACCTTAGCAGATATTGGAGAAATTTCTCCAACGCAAAGACAACCGCTAAAAATTCCTTTTCAGTAGTTGTGTAATTGAGTTGGGCATCATTCAGCGTTCTGCTAGCATAATAGATTACGTGTTACCTATTATCAATATGCTGCCTAAAACAGCGCCTATAGCAAAGTCAGAGGCATCACACATAATCTCAAAAGGCTTGGTCCAATCTGGTGCAGAGATGATCGGTGCTGAGACAAGTCTACTTTTAAGCTCTTTCCACGATTTTTGACATTCCTCATCAATATAAAGGGTACATCCTTTCCTAAGAGATTTGTCAAAGGTCTTGCAATGTTGCTAAACCCTTGAATGAATCGTCTATAGAAACCAGCGTGCCCTAAGAATGATCTAATGTCCTTTAAGCATGTTGGTTCAGTAAGCTTCGTTATGACTTCCACTTTAGACTTGTCCACCTCAATTCTATTCTTGATACCTTGTGCCCAAGAACGATTCCTTGCTTGACCATAAAATGACACTTTTCCCAGTTAAGTGTCAAATTTTTCTCCATACAGCGTTGTAACACCAGCTTTAAATGGTACAAGCATTGCTCAAAGGAATCCCCATAAATCGAGAAATCATCCATAAAAATTTCCAGAAATTTCTCCACCATGTCCGAAAAGAGGCTCAACATGCAACGTTGAAATGTTGCAGGAGCATTGCAAAGGCCGAAGGGCATCCTTCAGTATGCAAACGTTCCAAAAGAACAGGTGAAGGTAGTCTTATCTTGGTCCTCGGGAGCAATTGGGATTTGATTATATCCTGAATATCCATCCAGGAAACAGTAATACTCGTGTCCTGCCAATCTCTCAAGCATTTGATCAATGAATGGAAGAGGAAAGTGGTCTTTACGTGTGGCGGTGTTCAACTTCCTGTAATCAATACAAACTCGAATCTTCGTTGGAAGACGTGTTTGTATCAATTCTTTATTCTCATTTTCCACCACCGTAAATTCAGCTTTCTTAGGCACAGCGTTGTTTGCGCCGGAAAAGAAAGAGGGAATTGTTGTAAAGATTTCTTTGAATCAGATGAAAAGATTACAACAAGACTTTTCCTTCCAGTTACAAGGGAGGGAGGATGTTGAAGCTTGAATCCCCCCTTTGTTTAATGCTGGGTTCTTCGTGTGGCGGTGGAGAGTGAATCTTGTTCTCCGTTGACCAGATGACCGTCCTGGACCGTCGGGGGTCTTCTCTTCGGTCGGTAGAAAGAGTAACTCAGCTCCGTCTACCAAAACTCTCAAAGAGGAGGTAGGCGAAGAGCGGCTAGTACTCAGTAAGCTCGCTGAAGAGTCTCCTCCCTCTGTCTGTTGCTGAAGTTGTGCTTCCCTCTTGATGATCCTCTTGCCTGGATTTGATCGATCTTGATGATGCCTTGACCTTCTTAATTCTCGACTTCTCCAAAGCTTCGATCCCCTCTTCATAGCAAACAAGGCTATTTATAGGGGTCTCAAGGGGTGAAGGTGCCTCCTGAAAACGCTCCCGAATGAGGGGCCACTACCCGCTACATGCGCGGTGACTGGCCCCGCAATCAGGGCAGTTGCAACTGAGACGCGGGCGTTGAGCCAAACGCGCCTTGAAGTTTGAGACGCGGGCGTCGAGCCAAACGCGCCTTAATGCTGAGACGCGGGCTTCGGGCCTTCACGTCTGGACGCTGAGGCGCGGGCGTCGGGTCGACGCGCCTTGATGCTGAGACGCGGGCTTCGGGCCGACGCGTCTGGACGTTGAGACGCGGGTGTAGAGCCAACGCGTCTTAATGCTGAGACGCGGGCATCGATTTCTCGCGTCTAGAGTTTGAAACTCTGCTTCCTTAATGGCTTGTCTGTTTAGTCATTTTTAGACAGCCTACAGAACCCCCTCCAAAGTTTCTGATATTCCGCAGTTGAATGGGACGGATTTCGGAATACTTTGGATCTTAGCCGTGTTCGCCTTTATGACTGGACTGTTGATGCTTCGGGCTTGATCTTATCTGGAATTGGTCTTCGTGAGTGTACTGTTGAACTCTTTGAAGCCGTCAGAGTTGATCGTGTTGAGTGTCTAGATACACAGTCTAGACCTCCCCGATTGCTTTTAGTCTGTCACGGGTGCGCTTTTGGCCGGGAGTGGTTGGTTGTCTGTTTGCGTCAGTGTACTGTTGAACTGACTTGCAGAAGCAGGAGACTGGACGCAGTTTCCTTTTTGAAAAAGCAGAGACTGCTTTAAAGACGCGACTTCCATGGGGTGGACGCGACGTTTGGCCGGTTTGGGGGGACGCGGACTTTGGAGAGACGCATCTCTTGAAATGCAGACGCGATTTTTCTGGGTGCATTTATGATGATGCTGATGGGGCATGTCCATCGAAGAGCCGCGTACTTTGGGGCGCGCACCTGTGCCATGTCATGATTACGCCGCCAGCTGGCCTGGGGAAACGGCGAGATTTCGCCTCTTGGCGCGCGGATCTCCCGGTTCATTAAATGAACTGCTCCACGTGTCAACTTCTGACTTGTGGCGGGGTCGCAATGCATGATCTTCCCTGTTCAAACAATGATTTGGCTCCACGCGTCAGGCAGCGATTCGCTGCAGCGTTTATTGGGCCAAACGCTGCGTATCTTCGCGAATCTCTGTGCCTATAAAAGGCAACAGTTAGAGACAGACACATCTTCTTCTCCGAACGCATTTGCTGAGAAAAGAGAGCTTCCCTCCTCTTGTTTGTTCATCTGTCCATCTTCGAACTCGGATTTCTGAACATCGATGGCTCCCAAGACGAAACCGACTGCATCATCCTCAAGGGCGACCGTCGCCGAGGCTGAGAGAGATGCTTCCTCTGCGCAGGAGGGTGTTTTCCGAGGTAAAAATGCACCTTCGGCGTGGGTTCCGCCATTAAAATATGTTCATAGAACCCTAAGAACCTTTAACACAAGATCGTGTTTGATTCTCGGACGCTGTCCTTGAGATGATAACCGGGGCGCGGGCCTGATGATCCGACGCTGGTGAACTCTGCATTCTGGATCCTCCACTTAGAACATTTCTAATTGTGAAGGTCTCTGGACGCGATTTGCAGAACGCGGATTTGATCCATGCGTTCTGTGCCGCGTTTTGTGCCATCAGGCGCCGATTTGATGAATCTGGCGTCTGAGTCCAAGCACTTTGAAATTTCACAAGTCTTGGTTTGCAGAACGCGGATTTGATCCTTGCGTTCTGTGTCTTCAACCGCCGATTTTGTAGAATCTGGCGTTTGAGTCCAAGTACTAAGAATTTTCATAAGTCTTGGTTTGCGGAACGCGGCTTTGCAGGTCTGGACGCGGGTTCGAAAAATTCCTGCGTCCAGTATCTCTTCTGCGTTTTGGTGCAAGTTCGTAGGTCTGGACGCGGATGATAACTCCTGCGTCCAGTGTCTTGGCTGCGTTTTGAATTATGAACACTTAGCGTCTTCCCTTATTTTTGGCAAAGTATCTGACCAAGTGTCTTTTTCTTTTTGCAGTGCCGCATGTTTCAGGTTCACTTGCCAAGATGCACCACTTTGGCCGCGTGGGTGGTGCCGACCACCGTCTGACTTTTGCACTGCGAAGGACCATACCTGTGACTGCTGACAGGTCGCCAGTTCGCAGGGAAATGATTGCCCATGTTAATGAGAGGACTTCTCGGGTGCTCATGACCGATGCAGTCTTCGCAACGGATACCCACATCAAGCTGGAGAAGCCTGCTTTCTTCTTGGAGATCATGTCAGCGACGGTGGCAGACCAATGTATGACGGGAATTACAGGTGGCTCCGTCAGATAGGGGAGAGGAGATACTTCCTTCCCGCCATGGAGTGGATGCTCCCGTTGTCTTATCTCCAACATCTGTCCGTCCTTCGGAAGATGAAGTGGGACGTGTCCCGGGATATCTCTGAGATTACCCTTGGTAATTTCAAATCCCAGAATGTATACCGTCATGATTGCCATGACCGGGCGGTCCTCGGCTTGTTTCCCGGGTCACGCAAGTCTGAGCTTCCAGTCGGAGAGATCCCGCAGCTTGCCACCACCTTCCTCAATTCGTTCATAGAAGCAGAGGGTGATTATCCGGCCAAGTTCCGTTTGCCAGGATGGGTCCACTCCACGGAGAATTCTTGGTGGGGCAGAATGGTGGGTTTCGCCCTCTCCGATCTTAGAGATCTGCTTGAGCACGTGGGATTATACTCAGCAGTCAGGGCCGTACAATGGGGCATCCCAATGAGCTCTCACAACTTCTTCGGGATCTTGGAGCGCTACAACCCTCAGACGGGGACATTCTTTACCCCGGTTGGAGAAATGGGCCTTGCACTGCATGAGTTGCATGAGGTCTCGGGGCTGGTGATGGGGAGTTCCCTTATGAAGAATATGTCCCGACTGCTAGGGAGCTTGACCTTATAAAGAAGGATTCCCCTGAGGTGTACGAGACCTATTGGAAGTGATGTGCCACTTCCATATTTGTGGTCAGGTAACTGGTTGGAGGACGCATGGAGTTAGGCATCTATCCTGGGCCAATTACCTATTCAGCAACGTCAGCAAGAAGGATCATTCGATAACTCGACTGGCTCCCCTCTCTGAACAGGAGTTGACGACATGGTCGCACAAGCTTCTGAGGGCTTTTACACCACTGGGTCGAACGAGGACGGCTTCGACCCTGACCTGGTCTTTGAGAGCTTTCACCATCAAGCCCGGACCCCTATTTCTGATCAGGCGCTGTTGGCGGGCTTCCTGATGTTGTGGCTGAAGAGGTGTGTGGTGCCCACGCTACGACATGAAGTTATTGTGGCAGATGTGGTATACCCGGCGGTACTCTTGGCTCATGGCCACCCCATAGCCCTTCTTCCAGCCGTGGTGGCTGGTATTCAAGCGGGCTGCGGGTGCTGACCAAGAGCTTCTGCGAACCCCCAAAGACTGCTAATTCCGTGGGGAGCCGTATACCGACTCAGAGGGGAATCCGACGGTGAGGCACCCCAACCCGCGGATTGAGCTGCCTTACACGTACCTCATGGCTTGGTACGTGATGCATTGTCCATCTCTAATGACGGAAGCGCGTGGGAGCATGGATCATATCCCATTTGTGCAACGGCTGGAACGTTCGGAGTGGCATGACACCTACCTGTATTACATTAGGAAGCGTCTTTCCTGTGCCACGAACTATCAGCTTAACCGTTGTTTTCCAGAGGTTCAAGGTGCAGCCCCCGGGGAGCTGTTCACGGATGTCGCTGGGCGGGATGACTTCTCGCAATTGCCTGCTGGAGCCTTCTGGTGGTTGATCAATATACGACCAGGATATGTGCTGTTTCGCCAAGGGACTTCCTGCACTATCGAACCGTATATGCCAAGTCGTTTTGCCCGACAATTTGGCTATGATCAGCTTTACGTCGGGAATCCGAATACACAACTTGCCTTCAATGGGAATTTGTGCGAAGGTGCTCGAGCCTGGTACTATAGCGTGGCTGGGGGGACAGAGGCAACTTTCCGTTTGCCCGTCGAGGAGCCGAAGAATCTTACCAGCTTCACTTTCTGCACCTGGTATTCTCGGGTAAACCAGTCACCGGATTTTGCCCCGGGTATACGGGTATTGAGGGCATTAATGCTTATCTCAAAACACAGTCGGAGTCTGGCAAATGCTCGCACATGATCACCCAGTATTTAAAGGTCCAGAAAGAGCTGGAGAGAGCATCTCAGAGAGAAGCTGAGGGAGGCTCAAGAGAGGAGCTCCGAGTAACCCGGAGTAGAACCAAGCTAGGGCCACAGGAGGGGCCCTCTACCGCCAAGGCTCAAGAATTGGTGAGTAAGCGCCGTCGGGGTCCCACTTCAACTGCTGGTCCTGTTTCGAAGAGGGCTCGGAGGGACTTAGCAACGGAAGTCTCTCCCTCAGGAGACATTTCTGTTGGAGTTGGGGACTGTCCTGAAGACCTCTTTGTCATGGTTGAGGAACCGCCAGAGGATAGAGATCTCCCCAGTTTAATCCGTGCTCCTAGGTCGCACAGAGGGACCTGTAAAATTGCGGAAGAGGGGAATTGGTTGACAAACCCACTATAGCTGACGAGGAAGAACAACTCGTGGGAGGGAATGTCCAGATTCCAGGGTTCTCAGCTCGGCCCGAGCCTTCTTCTGCTCGTGAAGGGAGATACAAGGCACAGCGGTCAGGACCTCCTAGCGTCTTCATTTCCAGCGCTCGGATAATCGACCCTAGTCCTACCACTGGGGTGATTGGTGGCAAGGCCCCGGTCACCGAGGACCTTTGCGTTGAACTGTCGTCTTCCGCGTCTGATACGGAAAGCGACTTTGAAGATAAAGTCGACTACGGCCATGAACCCGCTTTTCCTGACCCGAGTAAGTTCTCACGCATCTCGGAGGGGAAATATACGGGGGCGAATCATCGACTGCGTTGCCGCCGGCGATAATCCCTGCTGAAGGTACAACTTCCTCGCATGTCGAGGCGATGGAAACAGTGTTGACCCAGCCCAAGGGGATTGAGGCTTCGGTTGCCGAGACAACCTTAGTGGGGGCAGCTGTTGAAGTTGGGGAGCCTTCCCCTTTGCCAGGAGGGGAAACAACCATTGAGGCTGAGGAGGCTCTCACTCCGCCGGTGGAGAAGGCTACTGCTGAAGCTGGGGAGACTCCCATTCTACAGGACTCGACGCCTCTGGACCTCGAACCTAGTAAGGCAGCTCTGACTGAGGGGGCTCAGGTGGGGAGTCTGACGATCGGCACCCTTCCAGAAGGCCACACAGCTCACTTCTCGGTGGAAGTTTCTGAAGAGGTTGTGCTTACAACTCCTTCATTGGTCGTGGAAGCTCCTGCAGAGGCAGCGCTCCAGGAAGCGCCAGTGGGTAGTCTTGCTCTTGCCACATCGACGGCCGGCACGGCTCTTGTGCGAGAAGACCCGCCCTATATCCCTTATCCCGTGACAGAAAAAGGGTCGGAAGCTTCTTAGGTGGTGAAGACATGGGGGAGCTGGCACGTCAGATGGTGCAACAATTCTTCACCTCGATGGGATCATGTATTGATCTCATCTTCCGTGGACACAGCACCTTCCAGTTCGCCCAGAGGCTTCTTGAAAATATGGCCGTGAGCGTCGAATTGGCGGGAGGCCCTTCACTTGCCAGGGCATGCCTACGGGTGGTAGAGCAACTTGGAGATAACCTGCGGGAGCTGGAATCTTTGGAAGATGCTGGCTCTTTTGATGAAGCCCAGGCCACCTTGACTAGGCTCCTAGCTGATCAGGAACGGGAGCGACAGGAGGCGGAGGCACAAATCGCTGCCGAGGTCCGTGACCTTGAATATTCCAAGGCTGAATTTCAGAAATTAGCCGGAGATTCGAGGGAATCTGAGCTCAGTGTGCAGAGCACGGAGCAAGTCATCCTCAGAACTCGGGACATTATCGCCAAGGCGGAAGCTGTTCTTGCTAAATGAGGAGAAACTTGTTCCCTCAAAAAGGAGCTTGAGGAGCAACGGGCTGCTACGGCGCGTGCTGAAGAGAGTCTATCCCTACAATCTTCCAGGGTGGAATCTTTGCGGATGCAGCTGGCTGCCAGAAATTTCTTATCTGAGGCGGAGCTGCGGGACCGGGCTATCATGGAGACTGAGAGGACGCGCCAGCATGAGATTCACCGCCTTAGGGAACAAATCCGTTCCTTGGCGCACCAGGACATTTAGCCTTCTTTTCTTTTTTTTTCTTTTTGTAAAGAAAAGGGACACTCTATTTATCAAGAGTGTTTGTATCCACTTCTATCATTTTTTGATATAATAGAAGTTTTCTTTAAAGCTTTTGTCCCAATTTCTTTGTCCTGTTGTGGATGAACCCAACTTCTTGATCACTGGATGTGAATACTAAACTTAGATAGGACTAAGTTTTTTTTTTTTTTTTAATGAGACACGGCGTCAGTCCACTTGAACTTAGATTTCACTAAGTCCTTTTGATGAGACGCAGCGTCGATCACAGAGTGAGACGCGGTCATCATTCACTAGGAACTAGACGCGGTCATCATTCACTAGGAACTTAGATTTCACCAAGTCCTTTTGACGAGACGCGGCGTCAATCATAAAGTGAGACGCGGTCATCATTTCATAAGAACTTAGATTCTACTAAGTCCTTTTGATGAGACGCGGCGTCAATCACAAATCGGAACGCGGTCTTCTTGATGAGATGCGGCGTCAATCAAAAGATGAGACGCGGCATTGATCCGTAAAGTAAGACGCGGCTGTCAGTCCCTGGGGTGAGACGCAGCGTCAATCACAAGGTGAGACGCAACTCTGAATAACGCAAATCTGTCTTGCGCGGATCGGGCAGACGCAAGAGATGCAGTCTTGTCCGCTGAAGGGACGCGGCTTTCCCATCTGCGTTTAATGTGATCTGACTCAAGATTTTAGGAGATCTTTGCTCGTCAGGTCTTCACTGTCGATTGGGATTCCGAGTCATCCGTTGATTCCCAAGGCAGTTATCCACGCGTCAACTCCTCATTGGACTCAGGAGTTACTGCCCTTAAATGCAAAACCGATGCGGGCGGTTGAAAACCAGCGCTTGCGACGGTTCCCAAAGCGGCGTTCCACGCGTCAATCCTTCACTGGGCTTTGACAATCGTGCGTGACGGTTCCAATTAACGCCTCATTAATGGCAGTTATTAGGGCCTGCCTATAAATAGGGTGCGCTCCCCTTCTATAATCCAAGCTTGGATTATTTCTCTTTGGATTGCTCTGAGAAGTCCCACCTTCTTCAAAAAGAGTGTCTTGATAGGGATTCCGTCTCCATGGATGAAGGTAATTCCGAGGATGAAGATGACCCAGAGCTCTCACGCTTCGGTTTGGTCTTTTCAAGAAGAACCCCCTCTCGGATCATCTTGGACGCCTGCGTTTGGGTGCAGAGAGGCCAACTCTGGCCAGAGGTCTCTGCTGGTATGTCCCCCGATGATGTGTATAGCCTGAACTTTGGCATAACCGTCTGAATGAAGTCCCGGTGCATTCCTTCTCTGGAATTTGTGCCAGTGACTTGACTTCTCTGAACGCGGGCACTTGACGCTGGCTTTGCCCATTGCGTTTCATGGCCACTGCCTTGGCGCGTTTCAGACCTGAATCTTGCAACTCCTGTTCACCCAACAGAGAGATGGCAATTTTTGGGCGTTCTGAAATTCTTTGCGTCTGGTGCATTAGGCGCGGGTACAAACTGAGGCCGCGTTTGAATCTTATACGTGGCGCAGTTTGACTCGCGTCTGTTTGACTGTGCGGGTTATTCCCGCGTCTGAAGTCTTGAATGGCTGCCGCGTTCTGTTACTCAGTTTCCTTTATAAAAATGTACTGAGTTCCAGATTTTCTGACTCTTGCTTATTCTTTGCAGGTAGGCTTGCTCGTCCTTTTTCAGGTTTGCTGGGCCCCAGAAAGAATATACCGGCTGGCTGAACTTGCTCCACGTTCGTTTGTGAGAGATTAAATTATGGTCCTCGTCGTTTGTGAGAGATTAAATTATATCTCTGACGAGGACCCAACCCTCGCCAAGGTCTCTTCAGATCTGGTGCAAGAGACGGATAGGCTGAGTATCGGCGAGGGTGGTCCGGCGGTTGCAGCGGCGGATGAGATCCTCTTCCTCTCCCTACCCAGAAGTGACATCAAGGACATTCCGTTAGATGGCCTGCTGGAGGAAAGGGATGGTGATGAATGCAGGACTTTCTGCTGCCGCTGGACCTAGTGGAGGGTAGCATCCTTTGTGATGACTCCTAAACTTCCTCTCTCACCCCAGGAGTGACTCCATGTTCGTTGGATGGTCTGCTAGGGAAAGAGACGCGCCTGAACGAAGGGTTGCAGGACCTTCTGTTGCCACCGGACCTCAAGAACACCATTGCTCTTAGCTTACTCAGCTAGGGCGCTTTCGACTTTTGCGTCATTGCCATGGCGCAATCGGTTCCAATTGTGCACCTGGGATCAGATGCGGTTTCAAGGAGTGAGTACGGCCTCTGAGAGAGAGGGACTTCTTTGTACTCCTTAATTGTAACACTCATCTTATTGTATAAGAGAGCGTTTTGTATCACTTTCATATGCTTGAATATCAATAAAAGTGACACTTTTCTTTTTGCCTCTTTCTGTTGTCTTGAATGTTTTGTTTTAGAAGCAAAAGAATGATTTTGGTGGACCCGCCACTTTATAAAGAAAGTGATAAGTAGAGTGTGTACCCCCAGAGAAGGTGAACTTTTATCAAGGATTTGGGATTAACTTGATTTAAGATCAGCTGGGGATTTTGATGGAAGCATTGTTTATCGGTGTAATGTTAACCAACAATGCCTCCAAAATGAATTTGATACTCGGTTGGGGAGAATATCAAATGAAACTAGACTCGTGGGGAATCTAGTGAGATTTTTTACCGCTAGAGGTGTGATATTAACTTAACGGTTTAGAAGTAATCTTGTCAGAAGTGTAATATTAACTTGACAAGGACGTGAGTTAGAGGTGTGATATTAACCTAACTCATCAGCATCTCAGTTTTATTTGGAAAACTGAGGCGTCACTGTCATAGGTGTGATGTTTAACTTAACAGTGATAGTAATGCTAGAGGTGTAATGTTGAACTTGGCATTGGTCGTCTCGGCTTAAAGAAGTCGAGGAAAGGTCATAGCCATAGGTGTATTGTTGAACTTAGCAATGACTCGGATGCTAGAAGTGTAGTGTTAACTTGGCATCGTCCGTCTCGGCTTGGACAAGGAAGTCGAGGAAGGTCATAGCCATAGGTGTATTGTTGAACTTAGCAATGACTCGGATGCTAGAAGGTGTAGTGTTAACTTGGCATCGTCCATTTCAGCTTCGATATGGAAGTCTGAAGAAAGGTAACTGTCAGAGGTGTGATATTAACTTGACAGACACTCGATGTACCGCTTAGAGGTATAATGTTAACTTAAACAGTAGTTTGTCAGAGGTGTGATATTACTTGACAAGAATTTGCTTGCGATAGGAGCAATTTGAGGACCTGTCATTCTATTGATGAGAATTGACAAGTAGAATTTGAAGTGCCAGAGGTATAGTGTTAACTTGGCAAATTTGAGAGTTTGTTACTCTATGCAGAGTTAACAAGCCAGGTTTGTACTCGACGAGGAGTATTCATTACCAGAGGTATAGTGTTAACATAGTAATGATTGCATTTGTGGTCCTACCATTCTATGGATGAGAATTGGTAAGGGATTTTTGGAGGGAAGAGTGGAATCAAGTCCACTTAGGATTTTTAGCAAACCCTCAGCTATCAACGGATTTGAGGTGCCTTTACCAACTACCGTTTGGGTTGGCTAGCCATGCTATTCCCCTCAGCATGATAAGTTGTCGAGGACTTATGTTGGGCTTAAAAGCCAACATTTTCCTCTATCCTTAGCCGTCGGAGGCGTTGGATGTTTTTGATCAGAGGTGTATTTTTTAACTTGATCGGCAGGATTTTTAGCAAACCCTCAGCTATCAACGGATTTGAGGTGCCTTTACCAACTACCGTTTGGGTTGGGCTAGCCATGCTATTCCCTCAGCATGATAAGTTGTCGAGGACTTATGTTGGACTTAAAGCCAACATTTTCCTCTATCCTTAGCCGTCGGAGGCGTTGGATGTTTTTGATCAGAGGTGTATTTTTAACTTGATCGGTGGAAGAATGCCATCTAGGGATAGTATTTCTTCAGGAATTTGCCATTGGTTGGCATCATGAGTGTATCGCCATTTGAGGTTATGAGGCGATACGATCCATTTGAGTAGACTGACTCTACTACAAACGGTCCTTCCCATTTGGGTTGGAATTTTCCTTTCGTCTTGTGTGTCATGACCATGGGTCTTCGGACGGCTAAGACGAGGTCGCCTTTCCTGAAAGTTCGCGACTTGACTTTCTTGTTGAAGGCTCTGGTGATACGAGCTTGATAAAGCTCGATTTGTTGTTGGGCCTGCAGACGCTTGTCGTCCAAGGCTTCCAATTCTTGGAGTCGCTGTCGATGCTTCTCCTCTGTTGTCATCTCCGCTGTCAAGGCGACGCGAAGAGATGGAATTTGGATTTCCAGTGGAAGGACGGCTTCGCATCCGTACACCAAGGAAAATGGCGTGGCTTTAGTTGGGGTTCGCACAGTCGTGCGATAGGCCCATAAGCATTCGCCCAACTTATCGTCCCAGTCTCGTTGACTTTTCGAGACGAATTTCTTGAGAAGCTTGCCAATAGTCTTATTGAAAGCTTCTGCGAGGCCGTTAGCGGGCGGATAGTATGCCGTTGATGACACACTCTGGATTCTGAACTTGGCGCAGAATCTCTGAAAAGCCTGGCTGATGAACTGGGGTCCATTGTCATGGACAATCCGCCGAGGCACACCGAAGCGGTAATAACGTGATGTTTTCACGAACTTGATCACGTTAGATGATTTTACCTCCTTCAAAGGGATAGCTTCGGCCCACTTTGAGAAGTAATCGGTTATCGCTAGGATGAACCGATGTCCCTTTGATGATGGTGGGCTAATAGGACCAACCACGTCCATCCCCCACATTTCGAACGGCCAGGTAGAGGTCGTAGAGTGGAGGTATCCTGGTGCTTGATGGATGAAATCGCCATGTATTTGACAGGCGTGACATCTTTTGGCATAGGCAACAGCATCGGCAACCATCTTGGGCCAATAGTAACCCAATCTTTGGAGTCGGTTTGCCAGCTTCGGGCCAGGTTGATGAGCTCCACACGTACCATCGTGGGCTTCTTTCAACACTTCGTGGGCTTCTTTTGATGAGAGGCACCGGAGCAGGATCCCGTCATGCGATCTACGATACAATGTTCGCGAAATCGCATTGTAGTAGAATTTGGAGGCTTTCCTTCGGATGGCAGCCGCCTCCCTGGTGTCTTCGGGCAAGATGCCGTACAAGACAAAATCAATGTAGGGGAATCGCCAGTCTTTAAGCTCTAGATCGGTCGACACTTCAAGTGTTTCCTTACCGCGACGATCTCCTGTTGACCTCTGGTAATCTCCGAGGGGACTTTTTGGGCAGTATAGGTCGTGGCTATAGACGAATACCTTCTCCATTGCTCCAACTGGAAGAGCTAAGGAGGCAGCAAGGGATGCAAGTGCATCTACATGCGCATTTTGCTTGCGCGGTACATGGTCGATGTAGAAGTTTGAAAACCTCTCGGCCATGTGGATTGTCGCGTTGTAGTAGGGTACTAGATCTTCATGCCTGACCTCATACTCTCCGCGAACTTGGCTGACGATGAGTTTGGAGTCACCGTACGCCTCGAGATTTTTAACGCCAATCTCATCGGCGAATTGCATCCCAATCAAAAGAGCGTTGTATTCCGCCACATTGTTGGAGCAGGGCTCGGTTAACGAGATAGCTCGGGGAATCACATAATTTTGTGGGGAGACGAGTATTACTCCTACCCCCGCAACTGCGTGTCCCTTAGGGCTTGTTCTTGATGCACCATCGAAGAAAAGTTGCCATACTTGTCCTTCGAACAATGTCTGGGTCAGGCAGGCTTCGGCGACCTCGTCTGGGAGATCCTCGTAGAGTTTAGCTGCCCTCAGATCTGGGTGTTCGGTTAAGAAGTCCGCCACCGCTTGTCCTTTAATGGCTTTTTGGGGTAGGAAGTGCATCTCGTATTGAGAGAGCAATATAGCCCATTTCGCCAGTCGGCCGTTCAATGATGAAGGCTTTGTCATGAGTAACCTCAGGGGTTGACTTTGGATATGACATTTATGGTTTGGCCCATCAGATAGTGTCGCATTTTCTGAATAGCGAACACCAGTGCCAAACATTCCTTCTCGATCGGTTGTACCGATGTTCGGCTCCGATCATCGTTCTACTTAGGTAGTAGATTGCTTGTTCTCGCCCTTGGTCATCATTCTGAGCTAGTAGAGCTCCCAAAGAATGATCCATTGATCGGACGTACACCAGGAAAGGCTTTCCGGATACCGGAGCTGCAAGGACTGGTGGTTGGGTGAGGTAGTGTTTGATCTCCTCAAACGCTTTTCGACAAGCGTCGTCCCAAATGAATGAAACAACCCCTTTTTCATCAGCTTGGCGAAGGGTTGGCATCTCCCGGAAAGGTTTGATATGAACCTGCGGATGTACGCCAATCGTCCTTGTAATCCCCTGAGCTCCTTGAGGCTTCTGGGGGGTTGCATCTCTTGGATAGCGCGGACTTTCTCTGGATCCAAATGGATTCCTGTGGAAGTTACAACAAACCCTAGGAATTTGCCACTGGCTACCCCCAGGAAGGACTTGGTGGGGTTCATCTTCATTGATGAGCCCGCATGATGTCGAAGACCACCTTCAGATCAGCTATGTGATCTCCTTTAATGCGACTTTTCACCGCGAGGTCGTCGACATAACATTCCACCGTTTTGCGTATCTGCTGATGGAAAATGGCATTCATGGCCCTTTGGTAGGTTGCCCCCCGCATTCTTTAGACCGAAGGGCATGACGGTGTAGCAATATACCCCTAGAGGTGTCCTGAAGGAGGTGTGCTTTTCGTCATCGGGATACATCTTGATTTGATTGTATCCTGAGAATCCGTCCATAAAGGACATTCGCTCGAATCCACAAGTGTTGTCAATCATGACATCCGTGATTGGCAATGGAATTCGTCTTTGGGGCAGGCCTCGTTTAGATCGCGGAAGTCGATGCAGATCCGGATCTTCCCGTTCTTCTTGGCAACGGGTACGATGTTGGCTACCCAATCGGGATGCTGTTCCTCCCTGATAAAGCCGGAGTCAATAAGCTTCCTGACTTCTGATTGGATTGCCTCCATTATTTCGGGACGGAACCGTCGCTGCTGTTGTTTGACAGGTTTACATCAGGATTGATGTTGAGGCGGTGCATAGCCACTTGAGGATCAAGTCCAGGCATGTCCTCGTAATTCCAGGCGAAGACGTCTATATACTCTTGTACAAGAGATATAAGATCCTTCTTCTCCGAAGTGACAGGCCGTCACTTATGAAGATGGGTTTAGGATTGGCTTCATCTCCTAGGTTGACTTGAACAACCTTGTCTTCTGTGGGTGGCTCACGCTGTTCAAAGCGGATATCCCAAAGAGCATTCAAATGTTTGATCCAAGAGTCTGTATCAGATTGGATCATTTCTTCATCCTCATCCTCCATATGGCTTGTCGAAACCATGTTTACTGAAAGCCCTTTGAAGATGTTGCCGACACTGACATCTGATTCCCACGACGACGTGTCTGATGAGCAGTCATGACTTGACAGTCTCTCCGAATCAGAGGCTGATGGCACTGGAGTTGATATATAGCCCAACCCCCGGCGCGTCTGATGATAGTAATCAGGGGTTTTCCCTTTCGGTACAAAGGATCGAAGCAGTGTTCTTCTTCCTTTTCCGAAGTTCAACCCAGGCCTATTGGTTAGATCATACCCCATGCGCTTCATCATCTTGAGCGTTTTCGGTTCATAATGATCGAACTGAGGGGATTCATCCTCACCTTCCGATTCTTCGTGGGCATTGGTTCAGACGCGATTCGCCCAAAAAGTATTGGTCTTTGGCCTTTTCGTCTGGCTGGAACCATGAATACAGACTCTTGCGCGTCTCCATTATCCTGGTACGTCCCGAAGGATGATTTTATTGGTACATGCAATGATGTCAAAGCATCCATTGCCGACCAGACATCCTCATCTACGTCGGTACTAGTATCCGACGGTATTGAATCAGACTCACACGCAGGGAAATACGCGAAATCTAAATCTTCATTAATATACCAACCGCCTGCATCGTCGGTGGTATCAACATCGAGCTTATTAGTGCTCTTTACAAGTGGTTCCAACTCCCACAGGCACTCTTCTTTCTCTGGCTCAATGTCAGCTTCATTACCAGAGTCTGGCTCCTCTGGTTGTGGGGTTTCATTAGTCTCCTCCGGATCCTGATATAAGAGGGAGTCCGTGAAATAATTTTCAACCCCTTTAAACGGATGCCTTTCGGCAATCAACGTTCGGACCTGTCCACTCTCGTCAATGTATTTCATGACTTGGTGGAGGGTAGAGGGAACGATGGAATTTCGGTGAATCCATGGTCGTCCCAGCAACAGGTTGTAGGAAGTGTCCGCGTCAATGACGTAACACGTCACTTCCGACTTGAGGCTCCCGATCTGGCATTTGAGCTTGATCTTCCCCATCGAGCGGGAGCTGTTGGCATTGAACCCGTAAATAGTTGTCTGGGTAGGGCTCAGACGATGGGTAGGAATGCCTAGAAACTGCATAACCCGGCGAGGTATGATGCTTAGCGCAGACCCTGGGTCTACCTGGATGCGGTTTACCTCGGATGACCAATATACCCTGTGAAGTATAGGGGTCGGTCATGCTTCCCTTTAACCTGCATGTCATCTGTTGTGAAGGTGATGCAGGGAGCATTTGGGAGGTGTGGAGGCAATCCTCTACATCTTCCTCCCTTGGCACGCGGGTCATAAAGACCTCAGCATTTGCCAAAGCTTCTTGTAGAGCCTCTCTGGTTGACTTTGATAGCCTCAGGAGCTCATACAAGGTAATGCGTGCCGGGATGTTGGCTAATTGAGCCAAGACATCAAAACTGTAAGGTGTCGAGGATCCTTCCGTTACACCTTTCGCAAGAACTCGAGAAAACCGAGTTCTTTCTGTTTCTCCCCAGGCTGTTTAGAGGAGGGCTTTGCTGGCTCTGCAGCTGGTTGTGGAGGAGCTATGGCTGTCTCGCCATACTGTTTCAGGTATGCCTGCCCCGAACGGGTTCCTGCCGTTGGTGGTTTGGTTCCGCGGCCAGGACTATTGTCTCCTCTTCCGAGTCTGTCAGCGAGGGACCTCAGTATCTGCTTCTCGGGAGGAAGCGCATATCACATGGCAAGATGAAGCCTTCCCTTTGCCTTTGGACTTCCTATTGGTCACAGTCGTCCATTGTTGTTCGTCGACGAGGTCAGGGTGGACCCACATGATTTCCCCTCGAGGTGTAGGGACGGGTACCAAGCCTTTCTCCCGCTGCTGATGAGGGTCTGTGTTGACCACCCTCAGTTCTCCTTTCGGGACAGAGATCACCCCCCGGGTGTCGGGGGTCGTGTCCCAAACTGGAGAATCGACGTCATGTTGGCCGTCATCTTCTTCTGCTCCGGTCGGAGTTTTAATACCTCCGCGTCAATCAGAGCTTGAAGGATGTCCTTAAAGACGTAGCAGCTTTTGGTAGGATGTCCGAGCATCCTGTGGTATAAGCAGTAGGTGGGATTGTCGGTCTTGCCGACTTCCTCCGGGCGCCTAATTTCAGGGAGCTTCAGTCGATTGCTCTTGTTGAGTAGCTTGAAGAGCGAATCGACGTGTTCCTCTTTGAAGGAATACTGCTTGTTGGGGCGTGGCTGGGCTTGAAGAGCCACTTGCCCTGCCTGTTTGAGGTTTGGTGGGAGATTTGGTCTCCGTCGCCAAATTATCCTTCCGCTTCGTCTGGAGGGAGGTGTCTGGTGCACGCCTTGTCGACCTCTCTGGCCTGGGCTTGCCTTCTTCCGCTCTGACGCGGGCGACAATCTCTTCAGCCTGTTCACCTTGCTGGACTAATTGTTTCCAGGTGCGGCTTTCAGCAACTCCTATTTGAGCAAGGAGTGAGGTTTGGAGATTATGGCGACATGTTTCCACCAGGGTGGCCTGGGTCATGCCGCTTGGACATCGGAGCGCCATGTTCCGAAATCTTTCTACGAAAGACTTGACGGACTCTCCCTTTCGCTGTTTTGTAGCTAAAAGGGTAGGCATTGTGACTTCGGAGTCGTCTTCGAAGAAGCGTGTCAAGAACAGCTTCTCTAGATCCCCCCAGTTCTTGATAGAACCCTCCGGGAGCTTCATAAACCACTCAAAAGCCAACCCTTTCAGGGTGCCGATGAACAGTCGCGCCAGGATGGCGTCATTATCTACCACATTCCCGGTCTGGGATTTGAAGTAGTAGATGTGCTGGTTGGGTGACCCCTTCCCGTCGAATGCTTGGAGGGTTGGAGCCTTGAACTTAGGAGGGTATGGAACTAAGTCCCACTCAGCCGGATAGGGCCGGACCACTCCTGCTTCTTGGAGGTCCTTGCGATTGGCAAAGGCCTCGAGGCGTCGTTCCAATTGACTCACCCTCTTAGCATGAGTCTTCTCCTGGTCTTGGTCGCTTCTTGCCTGCGACGAGGGCTTGGACACATCCGAGGTAGATCGTCGTGTCTCGTCAGAAGATTCGGAGGGTGGGCTTCCTCCCTTTCTCCCTTTCCCCTTCGGTCGTCTAGGAGGAGATCTCGCTCTTTCTTCAAGCAATTTCTCAAGCATATGCTTAAGGGAGTCGATGGATCTCTGTTGAGAGGCGATTATATCCATCTGGTGCTTCTGCGTCTGTTCTAAACGCCTGGTCGTCTCCTCAGGAGTGTCGGCCATGTAGGCGGAAGCCTCCTTCTCGACGGAAGAGTTTGAAGCCTGCGACTCCACTATAGCGGAGTGAGAACCACCCATTCTAATGCCGCGGGCTAAGGCATTATAGTCAATTGGGGAATGGCCCCTGTCCGGGTGCGAGTGTGTTGATACACCCCCTCCGGTTCAGAGTCAGATTCCTCTGAGTTGACCATTAGTTGTTTTCCCTTGCTTCTGCTAGTCATGTTTGCAGTAAGCTCCGGGTATTCAACATCTGAGAAGGTTCTCCTCCTGTGGGAGCGTCTTCTTTTGGCTGACGGGGGAATCAGGGTCAGCTGTCGAATTAAAGATGGCTGGTGCACGCCTGACTCGCAATGGCATCCAGAGAGCATCTGGATGAGCTGTTGACAGCAGCATGGAGAAGTGGCCTGATTGGCACTCCTTTTCCTTGTCAAATAATCCCTCAGATCCGTGGGAGAGGGATTAAATAGACTAGCCTCGCGACGTGGAAGACGGGAGGAAGTCATGCGCTGTGCTGTCTGGACACAGGTTTCAGAAACGCGGCTGTCGCGTCGCGGCTGCGTCACGCGCGTCTGGCGTCTCTGTTGATATGAGACGCGACTTTTCGCGTTGCTGTCTGCTGCGTTGGAGCAGGGAGACTTGGGAGAGAGTGGGCTGCTGGGCCCCACGCCTATGGGCGCGTGCTTCCTGCGTTTGACGAGACGCAGAAGCTTCGCTTTGGCGTTTGGCAAGTTGGTCTTCAGAAGGCTCAACTTGGGGAGTCTCGCGTTTGGGTCGCCAAACGCGGATCTCTCGCACTGGATGAGGTGCGGGCAAGGCATCGGATCGTACGCTGCGTCCAACCCCAGTCAGAAAACCAACGGTTCCAACTGAGTGTTGACGCTCGCGTCTTCTCTGTCGACGCTCGGCATTCCGATTGCGTCGTGGAGGAAGAGAGAAGCCAACAACTTCCTGGTTTGTAGAACCAGGGGTGTTTGCCACGCGGGTCTCCTGAGAGACGCTGACGCGGGCGTTCTGTGCGACACACGGTCGATCGCACCAGTAGATGTGCCGGGGACCACGCGGGCCTTCAGAGAGGCGTTGGCGCGTGTGTTCTGCGCGACGCGGTTGATCGCAGCAGAGGTGTCTGAGGTTACGCGGGCCTTCTGGGAGGCGTCGGCGCGTGAACCAAACTTGGCACAGTGGGCAGCAGGAGCACCGATAGAGCCTCAGATTGGGCTTCAGGGGGCTGTCCACTTGAGACCCTGCGGCAGACGCGGGTCTTTGGGCTCTTGGAGCCAGAAGAGAGGAACTCTTCATACTTCGCCTGGTCGAACTCGACGACGAGTGATTCGACCATTTTCCCCTTACGGAGAACGTCATCTTGCACCACGGTGCGCTCGTCAGTAACGAAGGTAGTCCCCAGCGGAGTCGCCATCTCTTGTTTGCGCCGGAAAAGAAAGAGGGAATTGTTGTAAAGATTTCTTTGAATCAGATGAAAGATTACAACAAGACTTTTCCTTCCAGTTACAAGGGAGGGAGGATGTTGAAGCTTGAATCCCCCCTTTGTTTAATGCTGGGTTCTTCGTGTGGCGGTGGAGAGTGAATCTTGTTCTCCGTTGACCAGATGACCGTCCTGGACCGTCGGGGGTCTTCTCTTCGGTCGGTAGAAAGAGTAACTCAGCTCCGTCTACCAAAACTCTCAAAGAGGAGGTAGGCGAAGAGCGGCTGGTACTCAGTAAGCTCGCTGAAGAGTCTCCTCCCTCTGTCTGTTGCTGAAGTTGTGCTTCCCTCTTGATGATCCTCTTGCCTGGATTTGATCGATCTTGATGATGCCTTGACCTTCTTAATTCTCGACTTCTCCAAAGCTTCGATCTCTCCAAAAGCTCTCCCCTTTCCTGATAGCAAACAAGGCTATTTATAGGGGTCTCAGGGGGTGAAGGTGCCTCCTGAAAACGCTCCCGAATGAGGGGCCACTACCCGCTACATGCGCGGTGACTGGCCCCGCAATCAGGGCAGTTGCAACTGAGACGCGGGCGTTGGGCAAACGCGCCTTAAAGTTTGAGACGCGGGCGTTGAGACAAACGCACCCTAAAGTTGAGACGCGGGCGTCGGGCCTTCACGTCTGGACGCTGAGGCGCGGGCGTCGGGCCGACGCGCCTTGATGCCGAGACGCGGGCTTTGGGCCGACGCGTCTGGACGTTGAGACGCGGGTGTAGAGCCAACGCGTCTTAATGCTGAGACGCGGGCCTCGATTCCTCGCGTCTAGAGCTTGAGACTGCTTCCTTAATGGCTT
>JAVJIF010005411.1:0-120634 GCA_038442645.1 Agave tequilana
GTTACATTCCATGTGGTATCATGTGATTCATGTACATGTATACTATGCATTGCATATGGTCTGTTTCCTGTATTCCTTGCAGACATCAGACTGTATATGCACGACACCGTATGATGGTTTATATTGCATATGCTCACCTGCATGTTCATATTGCATATGCCCACCTCCTTGTTCATATTGCATATGCCCACCTGCATGTTCAATTATATCATGTCACCACTAGACAACATCATTTTATAAACTGGATACAATTATAGACATGACCCGATGATAACCGGCAAGGTAGTGATGATAATAAAAGATGACATGTTTATCTATTTCTACTGCTTATTATATCCTTAGCATATGGTATCACTAGTCCCACATCATGTATTATATATATGTATCGTGCTTGTATTACTATTTTATAGATTACTACCTCCTCCTTCATTTTACCACTCACTAGTCGCTTTCTGACGACCCTGGGTTTGCGTGCCCAGGTTGGAGATCGAGTTATCGTTCGGGCAGCTGTTCATTGGATTCACATAGTAGACTTACCATCGGGATTCCTTTATAGGTATCTTTGTGCTTTATTCCTGTTATCTTATTTATCCCTATTTATATATCTGTTATGATCACTCACCCTTTTCTGCAGGTAATCTTGTACTTATTTCCTGCTGGAACTCCGTGTATATTGAGGTTATGTCCTGTACTGAGGCTTAACGTACGCGTGAGGTTGTTTTCACACCTCGCGTATGTACGTCGCCATAACGTCCCCGTACCAGCGGGATCGGGGCGTTACAGAAGATGAGAAGGGGCAACATGAGTCGTAGGATTATCTTCTCACATAAGAGAGAGAGAGAAGAGAGAGAGAGAGAGAGAGAAGAGGAGAGAGAGTAATGATCCAGTGAGAATGCTACCTTCTGTGAGAAGATGAGAAAGGGACATAAGAACCGTCGGTTAGCTTCTGGGTGGTCGAGATTGGATTTGGAGAAAATAAAAGTAAAACCCAAAAACTAAATTATTCAACTCAAAATTAACTTAACCAACCCAAAACTAATTTCAACCACCCAAAAGATAATCTGACGGCTCCTATGATCCTTCTTATCTTCTCACCTAAGTTAAGTTTCTCGCCGGATCGCTAATTCGCTACTCTCTACCACACACACACACAGATAATTTTATTATTTCTGTGCATTAGTTTTTGCTCATTGAGTTTTACACAATAAATATTCGTTGTTAGAGATATTTACCCACCAGCGTTATTCCTATGTTCAAAACTTTTGCAAAGAGAAACTACTTCCTTGGCCTTGACCTATGCACAAAGAAAACCGTCATGGGAATGCTCCGTGGCAAAAAAGTTTTTGCCATGGGCTGGCTTTTTTCCACAGATTCAAAAAATATTGATCTTCAGCATTAAAACTTTTGCCCACGACCTTTTCTCTAAGGTATATCTTTCTGTAAAAGTCATTTCCCATGAGTTTTGACTCTCCCTCTACAATTTATCTCGGGGTAAAACTCACTTTTCTTACAGTAATGATAAGATATATGAACGCAAATCAGGTATAATGTGTTGGGATTGGAGTTGTACAAATAGTTTCACATCACATCGGTCAGAGATGGAGATAATCTTGAATATATAAAGATTTGGAAACTTCGCTTATAAAGTTATTTATTTGGAATGATTTGAAACTGTAGACATTCACCAGATTTGGAGATTACACCTCTTATCCCGCGATTATTGTAATATCTATGTTCTTCAATATTTTTTCTAATTCTATAAACGGTAATTAATCACTCATAAAAGACTTGGGGGTTTTGCTTGTGCACGATTCTCTGGAACCCAGCCGAGTTCTCAACAACTAATTCCTCAACACGGTCTCCGACACAAGTTAACAATTGTCAAATTAATGCAGTACTCACTCTGCACCCTCTCACTGGAGCAAGAGAACTGACCAACATCAGTTGACAGTTTTAACCCACTAAACAATCACAATAGTCATCACTTTGGATGCCCCAGTGGTCCTTACAACTCTCTCGCTCAGTGCCCTGATGAGTACACTTAAAATTAATCTCAAAGGGACAGTGGCCCGCGCCTCGCCAGCAACTATACGAGACTTTGATAACAATCCAGGGCATGATTGAATTCTACTGCCTACTCGTCTTCAACTTTAGCTTCCAGATATCGAAGAGCTGATCAAGCCTTTGAACAAGTTAATGTTCATGGAGATTTGTATCTTCGCAGATTCAGACTAATTCCCATGCACTGACATTCACCACTCGAAGGATCTCTTTAGGGAAAATTGTTTTATAGGGTATTATTTACTCTCATGTCTTTTTGAAAAAGTTTCAAACCCAAAAAATCATTGATCTTCATAAATACCATTATCCTATTTTGCTGTGGATTATGAAATTAGATATTTCTATGTGAAATTTATCATATCTAGCTACCTAAAATTCGCCATATGTGTATTCCTATTAAATTTATTTAGTATTCTGTTTTATTTTTTGACCAAAGTGAAGGGATACATTTGTTATTTAAATATTTGTTGTGTTGTTGCGTGCCGTTATGTTTGAATAAAAGTGATTTTCATTTAAGAACAAATGATATTGTTTTGAGGGCATATGCGCAGGATTTACAACATATGAAAATGAAGATGATAATTATGTTGGAAGAAGCTGATATTAAAATTATTTTCCATTCTCTTAATGTGAGAGTAGTAATGGGTAGAGTAATGTATGAGGTGGCCTTAATCTACCCATTACCACTCTTTTAATTAAAGAGATAGGAAAATAGTTTTTACAAATAACCTCAAAGGGTAAGGGTAAAGGATAGGCATTCAGAATAAATGGGGCCCTTTTCTCTACTTTTATCCTAAATACTGGACTATTTCCCTCCCATTTAGGGCTATTTATAATTATTTTATCTTATCTTATGATGTAACAGTATAATTTTTTGTTATTATATAAAGTAAATTGATAAAATGCATATGCTACTAGAAAAACAAAAGAAAAAAAGTCATTACCAATTTATTTCCTAAAAAAATATTTGCAAAACTTAGCTTTGCAAAAGTTAAAGTCAATCTAAGGCTCTAAACTCCTTATTTTTCATGACAAGTTAGGGTTAAGGTAGTGGTGCGGTAGTAGTAGTATTGTGCCTCAGTGGTATTTTTTTCATTTCTTTTAGTAACAATAACTATTATTTATTTAATTTATTCTTATTCTACCTGTTTAAGTAAATAAGTGGGTGAAAAGAAAAAATCTAATCTTTATGTTACCTTTTAGATAAATATGCAGAAAACTCCTGCTCTTACTTTAAAAATACCATATAAGCTCTTACCCATTGTCATTCTCGTCTAATATTAATGATTACAGTTGTATGGGTGGAGTTAGGTAGAAACTTCACAACCCTAGAAGTTTTGGAGCATCTAGGTATGAGAACTCTCTGACAATAGTCAAATTTAAATAGAGGCATGCAAATTAATTTGCGTATCAAGAGATCTTATTTGTTAGAGTAGAAGAAAATAAAGAATTAAAGAATACGACTGAGATCTTACAATGTTTATTGATTTGTATAATAATGATCTCACTGTCACTACTCATCAATATGCTCGATAAAACATTTCCTTTCACCCAAGCAACAATGCACTTTCTTTTTCATGGCTGAAGAGGGCGTGAGTAAGCTTACTTGCTTAATTACTAAAGCTAATGATAACGAACTACAAAATCGCCCATCATATTTTATTGGCAGGAGTTTTTCGATTTAAGATTTAAACCTAGATCTCTAAATGGGCCGAACCCTTTTATGCTCTCTCTCTCTCTCTCTCTCTCTCTCTCTGTGCCAATGAAAAGCTCTATAATATCAACATCGTTGATGACTTCAGCCTTGGCCTTGGCATTGTGGTGCTCTTTTTTTCTGTTGTGGTCCTAAGATTAGATAAGAGTGGAGAGATCTCCTTCCCGACAACACTATCTCCCCATCCCTTGAGAACACCACCAGAGCTTTTAAGGAGGCATGCAGGCAGGCCCTATCCTTGTTCACATTGGTATGGGTGCATGTAGCAAAAGATCATCAAGAATCCAAGGTTTTATTTTTATGCAGCTGTAGGTCATATTTCCTCTTCTCTCAACAAATTGGAAGTAGAAGTGCATGCCTCCTATGTTAACCTTGTAATATATACTGTGTCCATATACACGACATGGCTGATATGGTACGGTCGAAATCTGTGGGTCTTGTAGCAAATTATCAAGCACAACATGTTTCTTAACGTTACAAAAAATTGAATTACAGCTTCACCTGCATGCTGCTTATGTCTGTTGTGACTACTTATGTTAAATTTCTCTCTTATTCACATGTATTTGAAACTGGAGTTTTTACGCTTTATCAATATCCATAAAATAATATAATCTCTTCCAATTAATTAGCTGGCTATATGTTTGAGTTTGAGCCAAACTAGCTTATGACATAAAATTGATTTTCCTAGGTTCAGCAAGTTATTTCCACTAGGATTCCTTGGCTCAAAAACAACTTCAATCAGGCTTTGTTTCTCTCCTTTATTTTTATAATGTAAAATGGATAATACATGTGAAATATTTTCAAATATAATGTTTACATTTAATGCTTTTTATCAGTTTTCTCATGAACAAATTGAAGTAAGGAGAAACAAACTATCATACTAAGATTCTTCTTTTGCTTTAGGGAGCATTACTTGTTCATTTTGAATCTGACAGTGATTAAAGTGATGTTTAAATGCTAAACTAACTGTAAATGTGATTGTAACTAAGATATTATTACAAAAGAGTCAAAGACTGATGACTATCCCCATAGTTTTTAAAGATAAACCACGTACTAACGTCTGGTATTTAGTAGTAGTATCGCGTATCGCGGCTCCCTTATTTGTAGTAGCATTTCTGGCCAATAAACGTAATTTGAGTTCCTTAAAAGTAGTATCATAATATATTCTATTAGATAAATATATGCGGCCATAATAGAATTACCTCAAATTTATAAAAAAATATACATTATTTTTTCATGCGTCTCGAGCAAATTAATACAATTCGAAACTCCATCGCCTACACATGTTCGAGCCTTGAGTCACCTACGCGCCTGCTGGCCCGAGCTGCACCCAAGTAGTACAGTGGGACACTGAGCCCAAGGTACGTACAGGATGGAGGGCTCTAGAGATGGTCCCTCCACCTTATGCAGCTCAACTTGAGCTAGGTCGAATGTGAAGAGAGGGTACTTACATTAGCAAAAGGTTGATGATGTTTAAGTCTCGCAAGTGTCTGGTCCATATTTGGGACTAAGGCCTCACCTTTCTCTCAATGAAAAAAAAAGTGTCTGGTCCATATGTGGGGTATACAAAGGTCCTTTCATTAAGACTATTCCCACACAAGCCATGGGATGTGGAGTCCAAACTCGCCAGCCACGCAGAGAGAGAGAGAGAGAGAGAGAGAGAGAGAGAGAGACTGGACTTTTTAGGGATATGTGTACAGACATATGGAGGGGATAATTGCAAAAACGGGTGCAGGCATGCACTAATAAAGATAAGTCTGGCTTTCAGAGAAACTATATATCTAGATGAATGTGTAGCAGTTTATATTGTATTTTTTTGCATATGCAGACTGCTGGGGGAAACGGAAAATAATAATAATCATAATAAGTAAAAGTTTCTCCGGCAACATAGTTAGTAATTCTACAGTTGGGACTTGGGACTGTGCCAACTTGAATTGAAGTACTACTGAGAATGTTAACCAGTCAAATTCTATTTCATTTGTGTACTCAATTCATGTTTGATTATATTTATATGTCATAGTTTTAATTATTCTTGCATTAATACATTTTTTTAATGCATTTGTTTCAATATAGTTTTATATGAATGTTATTTGATTTAGGTAACCTTAATGAAAAATCAATGCATTGGATGTAATCTAATTCTCGCTATCACTTAGAAACCAACTTTGGAAATTTCAAACATGTTCTAACTGTGTATTAAGTTTTGACAGAATCAACATTTCAATTGGTATAAAATCAATTAATTTCTTTGCTGGATGTATAAGTTTACATGTTGAATTTAGTTTTCAAAGTAATTAAAAAGGTATTAAATTATATCCAATGGCATGAATTTTTCACTAAGTTTTTCATTTTTTAAATTTGGAGTGAGAGTACTAACATCCTAAATACATCGACAATAGCCTAACCCAACTTTGTGTATGCATGTGCGCGCATCATTATGTGCCTGTGCACGTGATTACATGTCTGTGTATTTATGTATACATTCATACAGACACACAAAATTGCTGTTTTTTCATCAGTATAGCCTTTATATCAGCTTTAAATTATAATTTAGTAAAACTTTTTTGAGAAAAATAATTGTTGCTAACTCGTTGTAGTTAATGTAACTTATTTAAAATTTGCTAAGAGTTTAAGCAACAAACTCACTCTTTCTCGTTTCTTTGGTTGGACAAAAACAAAAATTCATACACTTCTATTTACATTAGGTCCCCATGTCATAAATCATCAAAGTTGCTATAGATGTAGTTAATGTACCAAGTCCCATGCAAAGTCCCTCGTATACCTGAATTTCCCGAAACCTAGAAACATTAAATTAACTTAAAAGGGAAGGAAATACAAAACCCAAGAAAATCCCCAAACTTTCACTCTCCCAAAAATAGGAAAAATAAATATTTTAAACTCTTTTTTCTTTAAGCAGTAAAGTGCAAACATTAGAGGGAGCAAAGAAAGGGAAAGCACAGTTGTTCACAGAGCTGGTCCTTGTCCTTTTCCAGAAAATGATGCACATCCTTTTCTAGTAGTTATAATTACTACTCCACTACTTTCTTACAACTTACAATTACAATGCGTATATATCTACAGTGTAGCCATTAACACAGAGAAGGGGGGATGGGTAACAAAACAGAAGGAATGGACCATGATCAGCCCTTGGGAACTGGTTGTAGAGAGACAGTACAGTACACTAGGATGAGTCCAATCAGTCAGAAGTCGTCAATTCACTATCCAAATCAAGAATCCGTCTCGTGATTCAGGCAAATCTTGGGCTCTGTGGGGCTCACAGTGTCTGGGAAGTCCACATACACCTGAAAGTTTGGTGTACATCCCCACTAGGTTGCCAGGGTTTAGATTTTGATGGTTGTTGACTTGTGAGGTGAGGTATTGTATGCTTTCAACAATTGGAGATTAGTTAGAAAGTAGGAACCTTCTACCTCAGCTGGCTAGTCCTCTTGCATTTTCCTATTGGATGCTTTTCAAAAATTTAATTGCGTTTTAAAAGTTTTCAGTAGTCTTTTAAAATCAGGTAAAATCTCAAGATAAAATTAAGTCTGTCTTCCTTTATTTTCTTTCTCCAAGACTGTAAAAATTAAATATATATAAAAGCTATGGTCTTCATTCATTATTGCATATTAATTATTAAGACAAGTTCAAGTTTGACACGTACATCTACAAACTTACTAGGCTAATTTCAGAAGATTATTAAAAAAATTAAAAATACAGTAAATTATGATAATTTTGATTTTCATAATATTTTGGTGAAATTTGTTGTATTTTTTTGAAAAATTTTGGTAGTAAATTTTTTGAAATCGGTTAAAAGCTCATGATGGAATTAAATCTTTCTTTTTTTATTTTCCTTCCTTAAAACTTAGGGGATTTGTTAATTTTTTGAGATATTTCTTGTTTTCTTGGTACTTTATCTTTCTTTATGATGAAAAACGCAATATTAGATGATACAAGAAATTAAATGAAAATCCTAAGTTAAAATTGTTGGTATTTTAGGTGTCTCACATCCATTGGAGAAGACTACGCAATAAGGTGGAGGAGATTCTAGAAGATTTAGCACCAGAAACATGCACAAGACATGCATAGGCTCAGTCTGTCGACAGCAGCATATGGCTGTCGACAACTAAGCTCGTGCGATCGACAGGCGGTCGACTGCGAGCTAATAAAGACATCCTCAGTTTGTCAATAGCTACATGTAGCTGTCGACAGTTGGAGCACTGCCTGTCGAAGGCAGGCAACAGAAGATCAACCACAGACTCAATAGAAACTCACAGTGTCTCGGTCTGTCGATAGTTGTGGAATTTTCAGATTTCGATCAGTTTTCTAATTGAGATTTTGAGGAAGTTTTTGAATCTTTTCTTCCAGAGGCGGTTGATTGGTGGCCCGGATGGTCTCGTTGAAAATTTGAAAGGTCTAAATTTATTCTAATATTTATAAAATCCCTAGGGTTGTGTGTTTATTGTGCTCAAGAGAGAGATTTTCACCTTGTATTGAGAGTTGAGAGATCCTTGAGAGGTCCTTGTAAACTCTTGTATTGCTTCTTAGATTAATAATATTTCTTCTCCTCCTTCCTTAAATCTTGTGTTTCTTGATTAAGGATATGTGTTCTTTTTCTTGTGTTTTGGGAGAAACAAGATGGAGAAAGATCAAAGAGCACAGATCAATATCAAAGATACAAGAAGTTTACGTGAAAAACTTAAAACGGGAACAGCCATGGAGCCGCACGCAAATTCACTATTTTTGAGAAACATTATAGGAGAAGATAGCATATGCTCAGGTTTGCTCCTCTTAACCCTAATGATGGCACATCTTCTTTTATAGAAAAAGCGAGGGTTACAAGTTGTGAACTCCCCAAACAGTCCTTGACATGTGACTCAAGTTTCATGGGTCGCAAAGTTTCCAGGCTGGATCGCTTCGGCATTGCGAAAATCCGAGACGCTTCTTTGCACAGCCACTTTGGAGTGCTCCTCCAGAGTGATGCCAAACTGCTACTCCAGAGAGACTCTGACCTTGCCCGTAACATGAAACTCCAAACTCGTCCAACCTCTTTCCCGGAGCGATTTGCTTTTACTTTGGGATCCTCAAGAGACTTCATAAAGAAATTTAGCTTTTGGGGGCTCCGCCCTTGGGTAATACTCTGCGTAGGGTGACAATCCATTAAGGCAATAATTAGGCTCTACAACTTCAACATTATGTTGATCAAGTTATGTTGCTTACTAAGGTTGAAACGGTCCCAGATTTCTTAAAATCTTCAATTAACATAACATTCTTTTAAACAGGTAGATCATCGTAGTCATATCCAAATCCTTAAAAATTTCGGCAGCACCTCCTTTGTAAATACTAATATGCCCAACTATACATTTCAACTCACAATAATTTCGGCCAACATTAGCCTACTTATTCTCAATCCAATCATATAATTGAACTCAAAATCATCCAGACAATCATGAAGATATTTCGGCTTTACCTCGCCTACTTATCCATATATAGCATTCTAAAGATCAGAACATAATGAGCTCAATAGTACACCTCTCAGTTTACAAAATAATGCAGTATTGGTACAATTTCAACTTATGATGATCATCACGATTAACTCCATAGTACATCCTTAAGAATACATATTTCAACATCACCAATCAATAAACTATATCTGAGGTCAACTTGAAATGAAACTATTTCCATAATATTTCTGAACATATATATACAAGATCAACTGTTTATCTCACATCTAACCCATAATATCAATAAGCACGACTACTCAAAAATTTCAACACGATTAAATTACACGAAAAGAGAACGGGTTCCAAGCAAAATTTCCTCGCAGCTTAAACCAGGCCCATGCCTCAATGCAACCTGCCAACAAAACAATCTGTAGGGGAGTGAGCTCAATAGCTCAGTGAGTGGAGTATAAAAAGGGCGTCAAGGAATGAGAACACAAGTAATAAGGAGGTGTTTGCTTCAACAATTTATGGCACGTATAGATGAACAAAAGAAACAAGGAAAAAGGGCAATATCTCATAATGAATAATTAACATGATGATTTACATGGCTTGTAAGATGGTCAGACTTCTCCAGTAACTGATTCTCTTTAGCAACCTTTATATTTTGTTCTCAACACATATTATATGATTTATGAATTCAATAAAATACTCGCCCGGTACTTATAGCTTATGCATGATTCTGTCTTAAATTCCTTCGACACACAACACCATGTATCTCATATATCCAACACGAAGTACCACATACTCAAAATTTCATGAGGATAGTTATCTGCCCTAGTGATACATCACTAGATCACCCCATATTATTACGAGCAGAGATTATCTATATAGATAATACAAAGATCACATAATCATATTACACTTCACAGTATCGCATGTCATGCTTAGCGATATACACATCACACATTATGCATATGCCTATACAATTACAATTTAAAGTATTGTGATTCTCTGTCCTTCTCCCCTACCGGCTCCCGCCCGGCCCCTTCCTCCTATATATATATAACAATAATCATAACCATAACAATAACAATAACAATAACACCGTCTTCCCCCTCCTACCGGCTCCCGCCCGGCCCCTTCCTCCATTATATATATAACGACAACAATAACGCCATCTTCCCCCTCCTACCAGCTTCCGTCCGGCCCCTTCCTCCATTATATAAATATATAAAACAATAACACCGTCTTCCCCCTCCTACCGGCTCCCGCCCGGCCCCTTCCTCCAATGAGTAAGAATGTAAGGAAAAGAACATACATTTATACTTGCACGTAAATCACAACCAATGTATCAATGATATGAACATCAGTTAAATATATTATAGTTAGCTTCTCAGCTTAATAATTCTATTGGCGAGGAGATACACATGGTTCACGGTACATGAAAGTACATGAGTTCCAAGTATATGTGTGATGTATATATATATATATATATATATATATATATATATATATATATATATATATATATATATATATATATATATATATATATATATATATATATATATATATATATATATATATATGACACAAAGTGTCAAACATAATCCTATTCCTAAAATTTCCAAGGCATGCCTAATGGTTGTAAGCAATCATTACTTATATATCGATACATTTATGTGACAATAACCATACAATTACTGAGTGACTTATCAGACAATTGTTTGCACTACCAGCATACATTCTTAGGCCATACAATAGGTCTTGTACTTAAATATACTTCTCTTTTAGGATCGATGTTTAATGTCGTAAGTGTCTAACTGCCAATCCATGTTCGATGTCCAAACATACTTATTAATTATAAGTGCTCCAATCAATCAGCACTTACGTAATAACATCTATTTTCATTCTATCAAAATCATTACTTGTGATTTAAGAGTATATGATTCACTAGTATCTCAAGTTATTGATCAATAATCAAGTTCACATTTAGCTTATGGATACACCATCAACGTATACCGATTTTTGTTGTTGGCCCATTAATTGTATCCAAATCCAAGTTCATTTCTACTAACTTTTCAGATTTGGTTAGATCAGAGTTCTAATACACTCACAGATACACAATTTAAATCGTCATCCAAATCGTCAAATGTAAAATATAATTACGGCTAATATCTGGTTGCCGTTGCTTATCATTAATACCAAATTCCTATTCGTGAATCTCGGAAGGAAGGATACTAACAAGGACAAATTCTTGGTTTGTGATATGGTTTAGTATAGAATTAAGATAAAGGTGAACATGATATATTTATCTAGTGACCTGGATTTCCAATATTGAATGGTATACAATGTATACTGAAATTTTCAAAGGAGAATTATTACTAACAAGTGCAAGATGGCATCAACTTGGACCACCCATATTTATGTTGCATCAAAATTTCCAGTTGATATTTATATGGGTTAGACAATTAAGCTTCAGTCTAGGTAATTTCACTAAAGGACATAGTGATTGAGGTCATGGTCAAAAACGTCACAGTCGACGTTGGCGAGCTTCAGGATTGAAACTCGTGCCTTACCCCCCCCCCCCCAGACTTGCTGGCGCTCGCCCTCAACATGCCTATCTGGTCTCTCAACCGTTCTGTTCGCACAAAAACACGCGCACGCCAACCACTATTACTACATAACATTATCTTTTCAACCAATAGGTAGTCTATTTTCTTAACTGTGAAGGAATTCAATGTCGCACCGACACACCATATAGGATCCCGTGTCCGTACCATATCGGGAGTCTTGTGTCTCTTTAGAAACTGATGAAGCCAGACCTAAAACATATCCAGTGTCGAGAAGGAGGCGCTCGACCATAAGGTCGTTAAATTTATTTGGCCATATTTTGATGATTAAGCTTCTCATCATGTTCTTATTTTTAATACAACTTTCAAAAATACAATACAAATGATTATACTATTTAGCAACTTGTATGTAGATATATCTCACTAATTACTATTAATATTTCATTGTTTTTCTCAACATGTATTTCACATACTCATTATGTTAGTAGAAAAATAAATCAACATGTCCACACTTTTTCTCTTTCACATCCTAATAACTAAAGTTAATTGACTGACTTAAAACTTTCGGATCTTACATAAATTTTTACTCGTTGCACCTGTTTAGATCTTACTCAAATGAGTTGATTATTTCACTCATGCTTATGACTAGAATCCTTTTCATTAACATATAAACTGGAGGAATCCCGTGAACTGAAATAAATAATAGAGGCACAAATGCATATGTTGTTAAATTTACTAAGAATTGAAGGAGTCAGAGACCCCAACTTTGATCAAAGAGGTTTCACACTTTATAAGTTTCGACCACAGGTAACTAAAAGGTTCTAAATGTAAGAAATTTCTTAAAGGGAAAGAAACAAGATATTTGACACGAATTCATTAAGTTATATAATCATTTCTTTGAACAGAAACTAGTCCTTCCTATAAAAGATAAAACATACAGATAGCTAAATCTCCAAATTGCTCATCTGCATTTATTTACAGCTAGCAATTGACTTGAATAGACCTGCTATGAGCAATTATTCTATGAAATCCATCACTATTAAGTCTTTGGAGTAGTTAAAAGAAACATTGAACCCAAAGATTTACCTAGCAGTATTACTTCTTTTGAAATTTGCTTTAGTATTTGTTTAGACTCTTGGTGAATGGTACTGGACTTGTCCGCGCCTACTCAAAGAAACAATGGGCAATTAATATATATATATATATTTTTAGGACTGAACAATAGAAGAATCAATAAGGGAAATCAATAGACAGGAAAAGACACTAAAGCATTGAACTAGCTCTTCCTTTTCAAGTTCAAATTGATGATACAAGGTATTATGGCCTGTCAGTAAATTTCCGGGGATGTAGTTCTCATGCAAATTGGGAGAAACCCTTCACAATTCAATAAAATTTAGAATTTGAAGTTTAAGAACACAAGAGATCGGGTGAATCGAACATACTCAACTTTCATTAGTTAATGAAACCCTACAGTCAACATGGGCAAGGAAATCCAATTAGAAGAGAACTCACTTGATTAATTCAAAAAATTTTCGAATAGCAACAAAATTGGAAGAAACTGATCAAGGAGACCCACTTCACACAATCAAGAACAATTTTCGTCAATTAATCCAGAGTAAGGTATAGTTGATTGATCAAATTAAGAATCTCAATCTTGAAAATCAAAATCTACTCCCTCACCTTTGAATTCCTCCTCTTTGAAGTCGTCGCATCCCCATTTTATTGCCGATGTCAGGGCAAGAGAGGGAAATAGAGAGGGTGTGGGGTTGTTCCCCTTCTTTCAGGCCGCCGCCGGCGGCCTCCGCGCGCCGCCGCGCGCGCCACCCGTCGCGCCCACGCGCACGCGCCACCATCCGCGTGCCGCGCGCACGCCCAGGGAGGAGGAGGGTGGGCTAAGGGGGAGGAGGAACTAAGAGAGAGGGAGAGAGAATTGGGAGTGAGAGAGAGAGAGAACCCGATTTGGGGGAGGGCTGCCGTTTCCTTCAGGTGAGAGAAAGTGTAGAGATGGATCTCATCTCACCTTGTTTTTATATATTTTATTTATATAATCTAAAGTCCTATATGCTTGCCACATCACCCCTTCCCAATTTCAATAAAATCTTCACCCTCCACTTCACTCTTCCAATTCCAAGGTCTCATCTCCACCATTAATTTAAAGAAATCTTTATTTTCCACTCACATGATGTATTATTATTTATTTGTTTTTATTATTATTATTATTTTGAAATATCATTATACACATATACATATCCACTACATCTATGTACACATACACAATTATCCATATACTTGTATTCATAATTATCTAACATCATTTCACTTCTAATTTTCCCCACAAAATAAAATCTTTTTTTTTTAAAGTCTATAATCATACAATTTAATACATTCATCACTTCTGATAATCTATATTATCTCTTTAATCAAGAAGTAAAATATTAATCAGGATTTTAAAAATTGGGGTGTTACAGTTCTACCCCCCTTACAAAAGTTTCGTCCTCGAAACTTGACATGCCTGAAACAGATAAGTATAAAACCTTCACATTCCTCCTATTTACTTCAAAATCTTATTTCCATATAATATCCCTCTAGATCCTTTTTCTCGAGTACTTATTATCTCTAGAACAACTTCCTACACTACATTCTTACGATCCGACTTAATCTTAACTCGCTTGATATTTTAATCATTTCCTTACTCCAGTGTCCCATACCACTAGCAGCTCGTACTGAGGGCCCACACCCTCAGTCAAACACATCCGAATTATGGCATGTGGGTACCATAATCCGAACATAAGGCAGTGACCAAATATCCCGCGCTTCAGAATTAGTCATACACGTAAGAACTCCTACCCCCTTAAACCAACCATATCAACAATATTTTAACATACATACAAAGCATAATCATGCATATCAATCATAACAATCAGCCCTATCAATCCAATCCTCTTTCTACTATTCATTTTAAGTTTATCCTCACTCTATATCCTGTGCTCTGATACCAACTGAAACGGTCCCAGATTTCTTAAATCTTCAATTAACATAACATTCTTTTAAACAGGTAGATCATCGTAGTCATATCCAAATCCTTAAAAATTTCGGCAGCACCTCCTTTGTAAATACTAATATGCCCAACTATACATTTCAACTCACAATAATTTCGGCCAACATTAGCCTACTTATTCTCAATCCAATCATATAATTGAACTCAAAATCATCCAGACAATCATGAAGATATTTCGGCTTTACCTCGCCTACTTATCCATATATAGCATTCTAAAGATCAGAACATAATGAGCTCAAGAGTACACCTCTCAGTTTACAAAATAATGCAGTATTGGTACAATTTCAACTTATGATGATCATCACGATTAACTCCATAGTACATCCTTAAGAATACATATTTCAACATCACCAATCAATAAAACTATATCTGAGGTCAACTTGAAATGAAACTATTTCCATAATATTTCTGAACATATATATACAAGATCAACTGTTTATCTCACATCTAACCCATAATATCAATAAGCACGACTACTCAAAAATTTCAACACGATTAAATTACACGAAAAGAGAACGGGTTCCAAGCAAAATTTCCTCGCAGCTTAAACCAGGCCCCTGCCTCAATGCAACCTGCCAACAAAACAATCTGTAGGGGAGTGAGCTCAATAGCTCAGTGAGTGGAGTATAAAAAGGGCGTCAAGGAATGAGAACACAAGTAATAAGGAGGTGTTTGCTTCAACAATTTATGGCACGTATAGATGAACAAAAGAAACAAGGAAAAAGGGCAATATCTCATAATGAATAATTAACATGATGATTTACATGGCTTGTAAGATGGTCAGACTTCTCCAGTAACTGATTCTCTTTAGCAACCTTTATATTTTGTTCTCTACACATATTATATGATTTATGAATTCAATAAAATACTCGCCCGGGTACTTATAGCTTATGCATGATTCTGTCTTAAATTCCTTCGACACACAACACCATGTATCTCATATATCCAACACGAAGTACCACATACTCAAAATTTCATGAGGATAGTTATCTGCCCTAGTGATACATCACTAGATCACCCCATATTATTACGAGCAGAGATTATCTATATAGATAATACAAAGATCACATAATCATATTACACTTCACAGTATCGCATGTCATGCTTAGCGATATACACATCACACATTAAGCATATGCCTATACAATTACAATTTAAAGTATTGAGATTCTCCGTCCTTCTCCCCTACCGGCTCCCGCCCGGCCCCTTCCTCCTATATATATATATATATATAACAATAACCATAACCATAACAATAACAATAACAATAACACCGTCTTCCCCTTCCTACCGGCTCCCGCCCGGCCACTTCCTCCATTATATATATAACGACAACAATAACGCCATCTTCCCCCTCCTATCGGCTTCCGTCCGACCCCTTCCTCCATTATATAAATATATAAAACAATAACACCGTCTTCCCCTCCTACCGGCTCCCGCCCGGCCCCTTCCTCCAATGAGTAAGAATGTAAGGAAAAATAACATACATTTATACTTGCACGTAAATCACAACCAATGTATCAATGATATGAACATCAATTAAATATATTATAGTTAGCTTCTCAGCTTAATAATTCTATTGGCGAGGAGATACACATGGTTCACGGTACATGAAAGTACATGAGTTCCAAGTATATGTGTGAATGTATATATATAATATATATATATATGACACAAAGTGTCAAACATAATCCTATTCCCAAAATTTCCAAGGCATGCCTAATGGTTGTAAGCAATCATTACTTATATATCGATACATTTATGTGACAATAACCATACAATTACTGAGTGACTTATCAGACAATTGTTTGCACTACCAGCATACATTCTTAGGCCATACAATTAGGTCTTGTACTGAAATATACTTCTCTTTTAGGATCGATGTTTAATGTCGTAAGTGTCTAACTGCCAATCCATGTTCGATGTCCAAACATACTTATTAATTATAAGTGCTCCAATCAATCAGCACTTACGTATTAACATCTATTTTCATTCCATCAAAATCATTACTTGTGATTTAAGAGTATATGATTCACTAGTATCTCAAGTTATTGATCAATAATCAAGTTCACATTTAGCTTATGGATACACCATCAACGTATACCGATTTTTGTTGTTGGCCCATTAATTGTATCCAAACCCAAGTTCATTTCTACTAACTTTTCAGATTTGGTTAGATCAGAGTTCTAATACGCTCACAGATACACAATTTAAATCGTCATCCAAATCGTCAAATGTAAAATATAATTACGGCTAATATCTGGTTGCCGTTGCTTATCATTAATACCAAATTCCTATTCGTGAATCTCGGAAGGAAGGATACTAACAAGGACAAATTCTTGGTTTGTGATATGGTTTAGTATAGAATTAAGATAAAGGTGAACATGATATATTTATCTAGTGACCTGGATTTCCAATATTGAATGGTATACAATGTATACTGAAATTTTCAAAGGAGAATTATTACTAACAAGTGCAAGATGGCATCAACTTGGACCACCCATATTTATGTTGCATCAAAATTTCCAGTTGATATTTATATGGGTTTGACAATTAAGCTTCAGTCTAGGTAATTTCACTAAAGGACATAGTGATTGAGGTCATGGTCAAAAACGTCACAGTCGACGTTGGCGAGCTTCAGGGATTGAAACTCGTGCCTTACCCCCCCCCCCAGACTTGCTGGCGCTCGCCCTCAACATGCCTATCTGGTCTCTCAACCGTTCTGTTCGCACAAAAACACGCGCACGCCAACCACTATTACTACATAACATTATCTTTTCAACCAATAGGTAGTCTATTTTCTTAACTGTGAAGGAATTCAATGTCGCACCGACACACCATATAGGATCCCGTGTCCGTGCCATATCGGGAGTCTTGTGTCTCTTTAGAAACTGATGAAGCCAGACCTAAAACATATCCAGTGTCGAGAAGGAGGCGCTCGACCATAAGGTCGTTAAATTTATTTGGCCATATTTTGATGATTAAGCTTCTCATCATGTTCTTATTTTTAATACAACTTTCAAAAAATACATACAAATGATTATACTATTTAGCAACTTGTATGTAGATATATCTCACTAATTACTATTAATATTTCATTGTTTTTCTCAACATGTATTTCACATACTCATTATGTTAGTAGAAAAATAAATCAACATGTCCACACTTTTTCTCTTTCACATCCTAATAACTAAAGTTAATTGACTGACTTAAAACTTTCGGATCTTACATAAATTTTTACTCGTTGCACCTGTTTAGATCTTACTCAAATGAGTTGATTATTTCACTCATGCTTATGACTAGAATCCTTTTCATTAACATATAAACTGGAGGAATCCCGTGAACTGAAATAAATAATAGAGGCACAAATGCATATGTTGTTAAATTTACTAAGAATTGAAGGAGTCAGAGACCCCAACTTTGATCAAAGAGGTTTCACACTTTATAAGTTTCGACCACAGGTAACTGAAAGGTTCTAAATGTAAGAATTTCTTAAAGGGAAAGAAACAAGATATTTGACACGAATTCATTAAGTTATATAATCATTTCTTTGAACAGAAACTAGTCCTTCCTATAAAAGATAAAACATACAGACAGCTAAATCTCCAAATTGCTCATCTGCATTTTTTTACAGCTAGCAATTGACTTGAATAGACCTGCTATGAGCAATTATTCTATGAAATCCATCACTATTAAGTCTTTGGAGTAGCTAAAAGAAACATTGTACCCAAAGATTTACCTAGCAGTATTACTTCTTTTGAAATTTGCTTTAGTATTTGTTTAGATTCTTGGTGAATGGTACTGGACTTGTCCGCGCCTACTCAAAGAAACAAGTGGGCAATTAATATATATATATATATATATATATATATATATATATATATATATATATATATAATATATATATATATATATATTTTTAGGACTGAACAATAGAAGATTCAATAAGGGAAATCAATAGACAGGAAAAGACACTAAAGCATTGAACTAGCTCTTCCTTGTCAAGTTCAAATTGATGATACAAGGTATTATGGCCTGTTAGTAAATTTCTGGGGATGTAGTTCTCATGCAAATTGGGAGAAACCCTTCACAATTCAATAAAATTTAGAATTTGAAGTTTAAGAACACAAGAGATCGGGTCAATCGAACATACTCAACTTTCATTAGTTAATGAAACCCTACAGTCAACATGGGCAAGGAAATCCAATTAGAAGAGAACTCACTTGATTAATTCAAAAAATTTTCGAATAGCAACAAAATTGGAAGAAACTGATCAAGGAGACCTACTTCACACAATCAAGAACAATTTTCGTCAATTAATCCAGAGTAAGGTATAGTTGATTGATCAAATTAAGAATCTCAATCTTGGAAATCAAAATCTACTCCCTCACCTTTGAATTCCTCCTCTTTGAAGTCGTCGCATCCCCATTTTATTGCCGATGTCAGGGCAAGAGAGGGAAATAGAGAGGGTGTGGGGTTGTTCCCCTTCTTTCAGGCCGCCGGCGGCGGCCTCCGCGTGCCGCCGCGCGCGCCACCCGTCGCGCCCACGCGCACGCGCCACCATCCGCGTGCCGCGCGCACGCCCAGGGAGGAGGAGGGTGGGCTAAGGGGGAGGAGGAACTAAGAGAGAGGGAGAGAGAATTGGGAGTGAGAGAGAGAGAGAACCCGATTTGGGGGAGGGCTGCCGTTTCCTTCAGGTGAGAGAAAGTGTAGAGATGGATCTCATCTCACCTTGTTTTTATATTATTTTATTTATATAATCTAAAGTCCTATATGCTTGCCACATCACCCCTTCCCAATTTCAATAAAATCTTCACCCTCCACTTCACTCTTCCAATTCTAAGGTCTCATCTCCACCATTAATTTAAAGAAATCTTTATTTTTCACTCACATGATGTATTATTATTTATTTGTTTTTATTATTATTATTATTATTTTGAAATACCATTATACACATATACATATCCACTACATCTATGTACACATACACAATTATCCATATACTTGTATTCATAATTATCTAACATCATTTCACTTCTAATTTTCCCCACAAAATAAAATCTTTTTTTTAAAGTCTATAATCATACAATTTAATACATTCATCACTTCTGATAATCTATATGATCTCTTTAATCAAGAAGTAAAATATTAATCAGGATTTTAAAAATTGGGGTGTTACAAAGGTAGATTGACTCGGGGCTTTCGCAGTGACTCTTATTGTTTGGTGGTGTACATCTATCCCGATAATCGTATCAGAGCAATGGCTAGTAAGATGACCACAACGAAGTTCGAGGTGGAGAAATTTGACGGGAAGAATAACTTTCTGTTGTGAATAACGCGGGTAACGACATTGCTCGTGAAGGAGGGAACTTACAAGGCCCTGCTTGGTGCGAAAAAGAAGCCATCCAAGATGAAGGATGATGGGTGGATGGATCTTCTATTTTCTGTGCAGATTTAACTTCAATCAAATTTTATTTTGAACGAGGGAACACATGTGCACAGAAAATAGAAGTTTAGAGATTGATAATAGATAGTGATAGGTTGCACAATGCTACCGCTATAGCAAGTGGTCATGTGGGTCGTGATCCATAAGGAGAAATTGCGATAGAAGCTTTTAGTAAGTCTTTACTAAGTTACTAGATCGGTTAAAATATTTCTACTTAGTTTTTAAAAAGAAAGAAAAAATGTTTAAGAGTTAAGAAGAAGAGAAAATAGAAGATAGTAGAAGAAATAGTGTTGGTGTTTGAAAGCGTATCTCAACTAAGCTAAAAAGAAAGAAAAATAAAGAAAGCAAAAATGTTGGTTTTGAAGATGTATTTTAAACTAAGAAATAAAAAGAAAGAAATAAAAATTTAGTTACCTCTTTGGTCCATTATTTACCTTGGATCGTTGGTGAAGGCTTACCTTACATCAGAGGTGATCAGCGCATAACCCATAAGATTGAACTCTGTCCCCGTCCATATTACATCATCAAGACGAACAGGTATAGAATGATACGGACACTTAAGAGGAGGAATCCATCATCATGAGGTATCGGTGGCACTCACAAAGACAAGGCAATGCTGATGCTACTAGATTCACTTGGATCAAATAATCAATCACAAAGAAAGCAAAGTAAAAAGAAGAAGAATAAAACAAGAATGTAATTTTGATTGAAACATAGTAACAATAAAAGAAAAGAGGAAACTTACACTGGTGTCACTCTCAATACAACCTTCTTCTCTTTCTCTCGTGAAACTTTTCTCTGATCTCAGTTACATAAAAAACATAGAAAATTACATTAAGAAAATAAAAACCTTAGCTAAACCTAGACAAAAAGTCTAATTCTAAGTCTCCGCTAGAGTGGTGCCTTTTTGTTTCTAAATTTGCAGGTATTTATAGGAGAAATGGAAAGGCAAGGAGCGTACAAAGATGGGGCAAGCAAATGCTCCCCTACCTGTTGCAACAAGTCGCAAAAATGCGGCTTTTGGCCGTGTTTCCCTGGCCAAGATCTAGCCAGATGACTAGATCCTAAGGCTGTGTGCTTCTCTTGTTTGGATATCTTCTTTTATCCTCTTGGTTTGTCAGTTTGCTATCTGAATTCGGTGATATCCTGTTGATCTTTAAGTTAATCGAATGGATTTATAGAAATTCAAATTTAACCAGTTTTCATTTGGTGTTATCTATAAATCACCTAGAGGGGCGTGAATAGGTGATGACTATAAGTTGATGATAAATAATGCAGAATAAAAATAATTACTAGCTAACTATCAATGAGCAATTACAACACAAGAGATACTTGCAATAAAGTGAGCAATAGTAGCATACAAGAATATATATATATATATATATATATATATATATATATATATATATATATATAGACTTGTATCCTTTCAAAAGGATTTGATCCCGGATCCTTCCCACTCAAATTCAACCCTCCAACATTCGAATACAAGATCCACTCCGTTGAAGTTGATCTATACTATTTCAAGTATCTATAAACCAAAAATCAAGTGTTTTAAATACTTTTTACCCATCCATCAAGTAGGAGAAAAACGGACGGCCTAAATAGTGAGTTGGTTAGTTTAACGGTGTAGAACATTTGAAATCTAACAAAAATTAGTTTATAGGGGTTTTTAAATTTTTAGATCATAATGAAATGGCCGGATCGAGAATTTGTATGTCTAAAGACATAGATCTAACCAACTCACTACTTTCGGCCGTCCATTTTGCGTCGCTTGATGGATGGACAAAAAGTATTTAAAACACTTGATTTTTAGTTTATAGATACTTGAAATAGTATAGATCAACTTCAACGGAGTGGATCTTGTATTCGAATGTTGGAGGGTTGATTTTGAGTGGGAAGGATCCGGGATCAAATCCTTTTGAAAGGATACAAGTCTATCTCTCTCTCTCTCTCTCTCTCTCTATATATATATATATATATATATATATATAGAGAGAGAGAGAGAGAGAGAGAGAGAGAGAGCTGAGTCAAGAGATAAAGAGAAAGCAATCGCAAATGCAAGAATGTGTTTCGAGATTCGAGCCACCGTTTTATATCCCCGCCTTCTCCGCAATGAAGGATTTATGCTAAACCAATCCCGTGAGATCGCCAAACCTTACAAGTTCCCGCAAGAACTCAACGGACCTGTAAGTTCTTCTCTTGGTGCCGGAACACCGACAATCGAGCTCACTAGCTCATTCGAGACCGCAACCTCTACAACTTCATAAATAAAGAAAATGTTATCTTATTCTTGATCAAAAAAGCTCACTCAAACACATCTTATAACCAAGTAGAGTAGATGAAGCTCTTTAAGATTGTGTGATGAGAAATGGTTGTAAAGATGTGAAGGAAACCTCAAGCAAAAACAAAGATGTGGACTTTTTCACTCAATATGAAATTCTTTTAAGAAAATAGGTTTTGATCACTAAAAACTTATTCTTGGTGTTAGAAAATTATTGTAGGGTTTTTTCTACAGTGCCACTATTTATAAGGGATGAAAACAAGTAGAGAAAATCTAATAAATCTATTGGGAAGTGACCCAGAAAAGACAAAATAGAAACTAGCCGCTAGAAAAGAAATCCTGTCGGTCAACCGGTCGGTCGACTGCCGAGCCTTGAGGTTAGCGGTCGACCAGTCGGTCGAACGAGTAACGCAAACAGAGAGCATAGCTCTCTAACAGTCGACCGTGACCCAACGGAGACAAAGTGTGTCTCAGTCAGTCGACCGCTGTGCACAACAATGTACTCAAAAATCTTGTGCATTAACATTTGACCCATCGGTCGACTGACAGAGCAAATTAGCTCTGTCAATGGTCAACAGACTCAAGGCCAAAATCAATTTTTGAAAACATTTTGAAGTCCATCTCTTTTCTAACAAAGTATATTTTGATCATAAATATAATGTAGAGTTCTTGTATCATAATAGGTCCAGTGTGTGATCAGAGATCATCACAAAAACTAAGTAGAACTATATTTTGTGAAAATTATTTTCCTAAATGAAAAATCGTTTTTCCAAAATCTATTTTTAAAAACTAAATAGAAAAATATGTTGAAGTATTTTTAAAAACGTTTAGAGATATGAATGAGTGTGTGTGAATCTCAAGAGCTATCAAACTTACTACCTTAGTTTTTACAAGACTATAAATCCTATACTAAAAATACAAAAAGGAGAAATCTTCTATAATTTTTACTTCTTTGCAATCTTAATCCTTGAGCTTGGTGAATCTCATGCATATGTCGGCGCTTGGGCTCTTGAATCATCATCTTTATTGCTCCAAAACGGAGTGAGTTTTATTGAAGAAACCAAATGTAACAATTAAAATCCTGAAACTTATTTAAATGTAATTGTTAGAAAACACAACTTCATATGTTTTATTATCATCAAAAGTAAGGCAAGTGGCATTTGGGCCAACAATCTCCTCTTTTTTGATGATGACAAAACAAATGGAGTTATTATAAATAAATAGGAAGGAGACTTTAAGCGAAGCTCCTCCTAAACACATGAATATAACAAATATATCATTTAAGCAAAATGCAACATTTGAAGCATTATGCATCTCATTTATGCATTCAAGAATATAGAAATATAAATAGTATGCACAAATGATTTCCTCCAACCAATAGTATGCACAAATGGTTTGGGTTCGAGAAAATGCTAACCCCGTAGGACCCAAAAAGACTTGGGTACCAAAAAACACACCAAATTTGATTGAGGTAGGTGTGTCCTCCTCCAAGACATAGAGAAAGATGGTATCTTGGTAGTGGATGCATTAGAGCATAAAGGATCAACCAATATAATGCATCGCTATCAAGAAAAATAGGTGGGAGAACACCACCTCTTTTTGGAGATTGCCAATTGTTCGGTAACATCTCCACGTGAAAATTTTATTTCTAAATAGAATTATACATGCATATGAATAGCTAGTTTTTTATTTGTGATAATATGATTTATTTTGTAAGAGTATTAATAGCATGATCATGTTTGAACTAGTTCTTTGACAATTCTATTTGTTCACTCTACTAGCCCATTGCTTATTTGCTCATGCTTGTAGTATATACCCATGTCCAATTCTGTCATCCTCCAAAATACGTGGTAGATGGATGGTACACATAATGGGGTTCACAAAATAAAAATAGACATACCACATACCACAACCACACAAAGAGAAAAGAAATGTATATCTCACAAAATAAAAATAAAAACCAACAACAAAAGGAGAAACATATCTCGCCAACAAAGATAATACCATATATATCATAATCATAACAAAACACATGTCCATGCCATAATCCAAAATAAAGTACTACATGTTCAAATACGTAAAAACACTAACACTACATGTCCATGAAAGAGTACCAAATACATAGAGTTTTGAAATAAAACAACAAAAGAAAACATAAAACAACCCAGACCAACTCCATCACTTTCTCCCTTTTTGTCAGCATCACAAAAGGGATCAATCTTCTTCTCTTCTAGCTTGCAAATCAGAATCTTCAGGAGGAGCCGACACTCTGGATGGTGCTGAAGGAGGTACCCACAAATCAAAAGTAGGACCCGTAGTAGGAAGAGGCTGAGCGTAACCGCTAGAAAGAGGACCATGCCACGCATGCCTACCAAAACTCTCATCTACACAACTCTAAAGGCATTTGATGGAGGAGCAGACATGCGCCATGTCATTCAGATATTCCTGTTAGAACTCGTCCTGATGTGTCGATTTCTTCTCAAGTTGTGTGTTGATTTTCAAAGAATGCTCTTGAAGTTATGCAGAGAGTGCAGCAAAAGGACCTGTAGAAGCGGAGGAGGATCTGGATGCAAACGGTGGAACAACAGGAGGGGGTGACATAGGAGCACGCTTTCCTATATGGATCCTCATAAGAAGAGTACTATTGATGTCAATAGAAAGTGCAACAACATTTTCACCCGATAGGTCAAATTTAAGGAGTTTAAAAGGCGGATGAAAAGCATCCCAAAGGAAGATTTCTATTTGGGATCAATAGATGTTCAAAGAGCATGAAATCAACAATGAGCTTGGATGTTGACTCTAATGCCTTTCGGAAGGCAATAGATCAGAAGTGGAGCAGTCCCTTGTGTGTGGCTATATTCTCCTGATGTTGGCAGAAGGTTATAAAACACGATCTTCGCAAAGACTTGAGTGGTGAGAGTATAATACTTCACCTCTTCGTTCCTTACTAGACCCGGGTTATCACCACCGTAGAGCAACAGAGAAGCCGTGAGAGCAGTCTCACCGTTAGGATATTCAAAATCATGTAGATCAACATTGTGGATATCTACACCCTCACAGGAGAGATGGAGTAAACAGATAAATTTTTCAAGTGAGATGTTAATATCAATCCCTTGACTCTAGACCGAATGTGATTTGCATGAAAAGATAGGTTAGAGTAAAAATAGAGAACTAACTCTGGATAAACAGGTTCTTTAATAGTAACAAGAAATTCAAGGGAGCTAGATCTCAATATTTGGGCTAGATTAAAATGATCAAATCAGCTAAAACAACTGTACGACTTGAAATCACATTTTTGTTGTTAATAATGGAATATTTATGAGATGCATTTTGTGAAACAAATAAATTCATGGAAGATTCGGATTGTTTAGCCTTTTCAGATCTAAAACGTTTAGACATGATGAAAAATATGATAAAGATCACAATCTAGGGCACGAGTTTGAAAGAAAATGAAGGAAAAATTGAAACAAGAAATTTTAGGGAAGAAACTAGGGTTTACCTGAAATTTTTTCAAAAAAATTCTCCTTGAAATCGAAGAATCCGAAGGATTAAAGCTAGATCCAAGAAATTTTAGGGTTAGATTTCAGAAGGGAATGGATTTGGGAGAGAGAGGAAGAAAGAAAGTGGGAAGAGAATGTGAGCGAAGTCGATGGAAGAAGAAAAAATGAGAAAGAGAAAGGGGATTTTAGGGTTTTGAAGACTCAGAAAATGCGCAGACCCAAAAATCGATCGGCCGATCAGTCGATCCTGGTCTACCCGAGACCAAAACTGTTACAACCAGTCGATTGCTCGGTCGACCGCCCAAGACCGAGAGCACTGTAAAATTAAAACATGCTATCTCGGTCGACCGCTCGGCATGCTGACCTTAATATAAATTCACAAGCCAGATCCGTCGACCGGTCGGTCGATCGGAACACCACAAAAATTTAAATTTTGACTATTTAAAAATAGGATTTTGAAATCAACTCAACCAAAATCTTTTCATTGGTAAATATAGAAGTCCAAATATTATATAGGCATGGTATAAGAATAAATATGATACCAAAATATATTTTCTATATAAAATATATATTTTGCATTATTTAATTCATATTTTAAGCAATTAAAATACAAGATATTGAAGGTGAATACCTTTAGCAGGTTCTGAACTTCTCCTCGTCATTCATCTAGATGAGAGTTGAGGCGCATAATTGCTATATTGATTTATTACTTAATAATGATTTAAATAAAATACTCAAATACAAGATAGATACACATGAATAAAAATGTATATGTATGTTACCAAGAAAAGGAGCTAAGTACACACACACACACTCATCATATGTGAAAAAAAATGAACATCGATATATACTACAAGCATGAGCAATCAAGCGATGGGCTAGTAGAGTGAACAAAATAGAATTATCAAAGAACTAGGTAAAACATGATCATGCTATCAATACTATTACAAAATAAATCATGTTATCATAAATGAAAAACTAGTTATTCATACGCATTTAGAAATCTAGCTAGAAATAAAATTTTCAAGTGAAAATGTTACCAAAACATAGGCAATCTCCAAAAAGAGGTGGTGTTCTCCCGCCTATTTTTCTTGATAACAATGTATTATATTGGTTGATCATTTGATCTCCAATGCTCCATTACCAAGGCACCATCTCCCCTTCGTCTTGGAGGAGAACACACCTATATCAATCAAATTTGGTGTGTTCTTTGATATTCAAATCTTTTTGGGTTCTACGGGGTTAATATTTTCTCGAACCCAAACATTTTTATTTAACATATTCAACTTTGCATAACAAATCTAGCTAAATGGCCTTTGCGGCCACAATGTGTATAAGTGTACACTTTGCCATAAATAAATGAATGATTGTGTTGATGTGTATGGGAAGCATGTTGTGCATGTGGAGTATGTTGTGTATGAGTGAATGTGTGTTTCCTTTGGGTTTTGCGTTTTGAAAATATTGAGTTGATTTTATTCATATCAAAGGCACATTTCTTCAAAGTTGAATCTAAAACATCAATGCGTTCTGAAATACTCAAAAATTATTTTCTATCAAAATCAATGTTAGGGCTTTTGCCCTTGTAAACAATTTTGCGATCATTGAAATCCTTTTTGGTCTTTTTAAAACAAATAAATAAATTATTTTTCTCTTTAAAAGCAATATCTAATTTATTCTTTAAAATATCATTTTCCTTTTTCAATCTCTTATTTTGAGCAATTGAAATATCATAGCGGTCTTGTAATTCTTCAAAAAAATCTAGCAAGCTTATCTATTGTTAAATCATCTTCATCAAGAGAGGTTTCAAGATTTATCTTAGATATCTTCTCTCCATTTGCCATGAAGCAAACGTATGCGGTGTCGGTTTCTTCTTCGGATTCGGTTTTCGAATCGTCCTAAGTGGCTACCATATCCTTTTTCTCCTTGTGCACTTTTTGGTGGTAGTAGCTTGTAAAGAAAGGCAATTCGTAATAAGATGGTCCATCTTCTTGCAATGGTAGTAAGGACCCATCTCCTCCTTTTTTTTTCTCAAATCTGTCTTGGGGTCTCCCTCTTCGGAAGTTGCTTTGTCTCCCCTTCTTATAAAACATCTTACCCACTCTTCTAATGAGCATAACGAAGTCTTCATCACCAACTTCCAATGATTCTTCTTCTTTAATGGTGGAGGGAATAGCTTTGAATGCTATAAATTTCTTCTTTGGAGGCTCCCTTTCTTCTCCTACTTTCATCTCCATCTCATGGGTCTTAAGATTTCCGATAAACCCGAAGAAGTTATTCCCTATCATTGAGCTCCTTCAAAGTTGTAACCTTTACTTTTCAAGCCTTGGGAAGAGCTCGTATCACTTTCCTGACTTTTTGATCGTTGTCGATTTCATCACCTAAGGAAGACAATCTATTGGTTATTTTAGTGAAATGAGAAAGCATTTTATCAATCGATTCATTATCAAGCATACAAAAATTCTCATATTGAGAACAAAGCAAGTCAACTTTAAATCTCTTGACTTGGTACGTTCTCTCATGAGCAATAAGCAAATCATTCCAAACTTCAAATGCGGATTTGCAATTATGACACATGAAAGATCATCATTCAATACTTGTGTCAATGCATATTGTGCTTTGGCATTGGCCTCATAGTCCTTAGCGGTTGCTTCGAAGCATGTATCCTCATCACCGTGAGGTTCAACAAATTCTTTAGGAATGGCCTTGTCTACTCTAACTCCTAGAGACTTATGAAATAGAGTTATCTTGATCTTCCATATGGGGAAGTTTAACCCATCAAATTTGGGTGGTAACTTGGTGCTAGAAAAGTCGTGTGATGCCATCAAAACAAGTAAGAGTGTAAAAATAAGTAGCAAATGCAACAAATGATATAGCTAATGAAGGATCTCTCTAAGGTGGTTAAACCAAAAAGTAGGGTTAGACTTTGATACCAACTGTAAATCACTTAGAGGAGGGTGAATAGGTGATGGCTATAGGTTGATGACAAATACTGCGGGATAAAAATAATTACTAGCTAACTAGCAATAAGCAATTATAACACAAGAGATACTTGCAATAAAGTGAGCAATAGTAGCATGAAAGAATAGAAAAGGTTGCGTTAAGAGATAAAGAGAAAGCAATCGCAAACGCAAGAATGTGTTTCGAGATTCGAGCCACCGCTCTACGTCCCTGTCTTTACCACAATGAACAATTTTCACTAAATCGATCCTGCAAGATCGCTGATTATTCATCAATTTTGAATATTTATTGTCACATTCTCATATCTATTTTTAATAAAACTCTGCTATTTGATCTATTTTTGCTTAGTGATGTGCAGACTTTTATAAAAAGGAGAAAAACAGGAAAATAGCCAACAAGCCTAAAAAGCCCAATAAATTCAGAGATTTGAGGCAATCATATTTGGAGATTGAAAGGAAAATCTAATTAAATTTGTGATTGAAAAATTAATTATTCTCCAAGTAGAAGAAAGGATATTCTCAGCATATTTAGGGTTTAAATCCAAATTCTGAGAATATACCCTTTGATTATATCGCAAGATAGAGTCATAGAAGGAAACTTCAAAAGTCTATAATTAAAATTCGGATTCAGCTTGAGCATCATTTAGTAATTTGATCATAACTTTTGTTTTATATATATATATATATATATATATATGCAAATCTGATGATTCAAGATGCTTCAGAAAGAAGACTGAAAGGGCTACAACTTTTCTATTGACTACTATTTTCGTTTCAATCGTTTGATGAGTCATATTTAGCCATCAATATGACAACTAGCTGCAACCCAACTCAATTAAATTTTCAATCAAGAGAAGAAAATAATATTCTCAGCATATTCACAGTTCAATTTCAAAATTCTAAGAATATACCTTTTGATAAGTCAGCATTTTGATGAGTCACTACCCCAGGCTTCCTCCTATAAAACCCTAGCAGAGGCATGAGCAGAGAGATCTCAGATTCGAAGCATAGATAGATTTTATGCCAGTTTTTCATTCTTTTTAGTGTAGGTTTTTATTTTTCCATTTATGTAATTTTTTCTTTTCTTTATGTAACTGAGAAGAGAGACGAGTTTCATGAAGGAATAAGAGCAAGTTTGTACTGAGGGTGACACCGGTATGAGTAAGTCTTTTCTTTCATTGTTATTTGAATCGAATCAAAGTTTCTTTTTCTTCTTTACTCTTGTTTTCGTTTACTTTCCTCTGATGTGTTACAATCCAAGTGAATCTGATAGCTTCGAGACTGTTTCGCCATTGCAAGTGCCCTTGATGGCCTATGATGATAAACAACCATTCTTTTGTTAGTTTAGCTTGCCCTTTTATTCATAGTGTAGATTGAGAATGGGGAAGATCCTACACGCCATGCTTGATCGCCTTCAACGACTAGGCAAGTCGTAGCTGCGAATCTGAGGTATATGAGCACTGAAGAGGTAGGTAATTTTTAGGTTTAACTTTCTTTCTTTTCTTTTAACTTTTAGTTTAGATCACAAACACCACAATCTGACAACTCTTTTATTACTCTTTTCAATTTCTTTGTATATATCCATTTTCTATTTTCTCTACCTTCTCAATCTACCACTTTCTTCCTAACTTAACTTTAACCTATTTCCTTTTTCTTTTAAAGAACTAAAAGAAGATCTTTAACCGTTGATTGTAACTTAAAAGAGAACTTGCTAAAAGAGCTTCCATCGCTAGTCCCTCCTTGTGGATCACGACCCGCATAGCCACTTGCTATAGCGGTAGAATTGAGCATCTTGCACACTGTTATAAAGTTTTGAAATTCTGTATTCTTGTGTGCAGGTAAAATCTCAATCAAATTTTGGCGCCGTTGCCGGGAAGGGACGGTAAGTTTTCTCTTTTTAGATTTATATTTTTGGTTAACTTTCTTCTTTATTCTTAGTGTACAGGTTTAACAATAAGGAAATTTTTGCTGCAGTGGACATATAAGTGGCCCTGGACTCTGCTCTAGAAAGTAGAGCCCAGAAGTCCTCAGATTTGCTACATTCCAGTAGCAATCTGAGTGAACTACTAACTGGTATTTTTGCAGGTTGGCTGAATTGCCAAGCTAAAATTCTTTAGCTACTTATTTTCTTGTTTGTCTCAATGTACATATTTTCTAACTTCAACAGTAAAATGATGTTAGTTCAATGTTAAAAATGATTTAGATTTTGCATTTAGAAACATGTCTATTTTGTTTACTTTTTACATTACTGTTGAAGAGTACTGGAGCAAAAGGTACGTATGCATAGCATATAGTTTAGGAAACATTCTTGGGTGATATTTGCTTATGAATGTTACTTTTCTATATCTTACACACATTGCACTAAATTGATTTAAGGGCTTGTCCTATAAACAAGATAAGGTGGGAAATTCATTACCCTCCCTTAGCCCACAAACCTCTTACTAACCAGCCTAACTAAAACTGAGTACCCTAGGGACATCTCGAACTCATATAGGAGACTGACGAAAGGGGAAAGTTGATTTGAATTTGACTCTTACCAAATCGGTGTTTAAGGTTGGGGTTTGAGAGGCGAAACCCCAAAGGTTGGTGGTTTGGCATAATTAAGCCTCTTACTTAGGCACGGATACCTCCCACGATCTTGCCCCTACCTGGCCGATTAACTTGTGATCAGATTCAACAATATACCCCCCGTGGACAGTCAACTAGTTAGGAATCGTTTAGGTCTAAGGTCTACCCTAAATTAGGTTAGATTTTTTTTTATTTGTTTGTTTTTCTTTATTTGTGTTTGACATTTCTTGTGTGATATGACTTATAACAATAATTTTTTCAATTTAATGGTAATCCATGTTACACCCCAAACGCTTTTTCAGATATTACCAACTTGGCATATCATAAGTTTAACCAACCTAGTGTGTCGGATTAGTCTTATCCGAATCAATACAACCCATGCTCCCAATCTTATGTCCATAATTACCAAATTAATTCTAACTCTTCACAGAGTCAATGGGAATTCACCTCCCCCGAGTCAATTTTCAATCAACTTGTCCTCCTTATCCACATTGTCCACAATTTTCACAATATTTATACCCCTATTTTGCTTCCTATACTCCTTTTCTAGACTAATCCATTGAAGAAAAATCTAAGTTAAAAAAGAGTATAAAAGCCATGCAGGAGCTCGAATGAAAATTTTAGGCCTCCCCAATTCCACAATATTTTCAAAATTCATACTTACTTCCACCAGTTCAAAGTAGAAAACCATCAATCTTGGAAATGAGTATGCGTGAGTCCGAGCAACAATCACAAAATCCAATGGATTCACGATTTCACCATAAATTTAAAATAAAACTTCATCTTTTCAAGTCCAATCGCAACAAAATGATGAACCAATCGACTATGAAAAGCTGCTTGAAGCCATAACTCAGGCTCAAATCACTTATAATCATGACATAGATATAATAGTCAAAACTGTCCATTCTAACCATTTGACCATTCCTGATGTCGCTAACCATTCTGTTAGAGCCAAAGAATTATGTTGTTTTGGAAAATAAGATTCCATATCAGCACACTCATTTGAACTTGTCTAAATTTTAAATTTTGAAAACTACATTGATATTTTGGCAAGTTATCCCTTTTCTGAAATTGAATTTGAGAATGAATATGATCCTGAACTTCAACTTGGTAATTCAATTCTACTTCCTAATTCAATAATGACTCCAGTATTTTTACCTTATTTTAATCCTTCTCCAGAGTCCACATTGGATCTTGTGTCTGTCCATCGGGAAATTGAATCACCAATCTTTTATGATCATCATATTGAACTTGACCAATTTCACACTTTTGAAAGTTCTATTGACAAATTGGCAAGTTCCCATCTTTACGAAATTGAACTCAATGAGAAATGTGACCTGGAGTCTCAAATTTGTGATCCAGTTCAAATAGAGGAATCAATATTGACTCCTGTTTTGCTACCTGATTTGAGCAAAATTTTAGAGTCAGTTTTGATTTTCATACCTGTCATTCTTAAACTTGAATCACTAATTTTAGAAAGTCACATTCTATTGTGAGAGAATGAATGTGGACTTGAGTTTCAAGTTCTTGATTTGGACCCACTTCCTGAACAAATTTTGATTTCTGAACCTTTACTTGACTTCAGTCATTTTCCTGAGTCGATTGTAGTTCATGTCCTTCTTGATTCCAGATCAATCATTCCATCTTTTCATACTCCATTTTGGAAAAGAGGTGTTGATAATAATGACTCTGAAATTAATTTGAAAATTTGAAAATTAAATGGGGTAAAATTCTTAATAAAAATCATTCATATATACATCATTTTAGTAAGTTATATTAGAGAGGTTTCTGGTGGGTTCCTCCCAACTTCACGCAAATTAGATTGGGCCGCATTTCGTGGACCAATCAGACCCCCACCGGAACCACCACCATAAGGTAATATTTTTCTTCCTTTTCTTCTTTTTCATGCATCTATGCATTAATTCATACATTGAGGACAATGCATGAGATATGTGTGGGGGAGGGTTCTAGCATAACGTAGGTTTTCCTTTTATTTTTAAAACAAAAAAATATTAATATTTTCTTTACTTTTAAAAACATTTTAAAAATGGAAACAATATTTTAACATATTTTTTGTAAGAAATTAAGTCAATTTTAAGGAATAGGAGAATCATAATTAGGATTTCTTATACTTGGTCAAAATAAGATTATTTATTTGATTTCTAAGGTTAGAAAGAAAATTTGTGAAAGTAATTTAGTCATGATCCTTACCTTGATAATATATGCATGCTTTATACACATACACACTTAGGGTTCAAAAACAAAGATTCTTATGTCTTAAAAAAGAGAGAGGGAAAAAGAAAAAAATAATATATATATAAATCCTCTGATTAAGCTGGGTATTTGTGCCTCATAAAGCATAAGTATTCACGCCTAAAGGCGGTTCATATAATAAAATCTTTAGTTTTGTGGTCTTGTTTGCTCGAATCCTTAAGTCCTTGGGGTGTCTTCTCACTCGGTACCCTAAGACCGTTTGGTTTGAGAGTCACCGATTAAAGGCTCGTTACATGGGCATATTAGAAAGCCTAATAGAACTAAGGAATATTACCATCAAAAATAAAAATATATATAAATAAAAAAAAAGGCATAAGAGTTAGAGTTAAAGAACCCTTAGTCAAAATTTCACGGTCACGAAGGTGCATATGACTTAGAGTAAAGTAATAGACTAGATGAGAAGTACAATTTGACTCCTTACTTTGATTGATAACAAATTTTTGAATAGAGACTAAGTTTAGAAATAAAAAATTCAGTTTTCCTATAACTTATAGATTACTTAATCTGTACAATAATATTTCAAATATTTTTCTCTTTCAAAATGTGTTTTCAAAATACTAACATTTTTCTCTTTCTTTATGGATTTTATAGGTGCAATCCACTGAAAACCTTCACGAGACAAAACTCGTCCTCTAGGAGAAACCTAGAGGTTTAACGGCCTGTTGCACATGCTCAGTGCAATCACGTGACCTGCGAAAGTGGTCTAATAATTTCTTAGATTTAGTTTTAATATTTTGCTCGAGGGCGAGCAAAAGATAGGTGTAGGGGTGTGATTATTTATCAATTTTGAATATTTATTATCACATTCCCATATTTATTTTTAATAAAAACTCTGCTATTTGATCTATTTTTGCTTAGTGATGTGCAGACTTTTATAAAAAGGAGAAAAAAGGAAAAGAGCCTAACAAGCCTAAAAAGCCCAATAAATTCAGAGATTTAAGGCAATCATATTTAGAGATTGAAAGAAAAATCTAATTAAATTTGTGATTGAAAAATCAATTATTCTCCAAGTAGAAGAAAATATATTCTCAGCATATTTAGGGTTTAAATCCAAATTCTGAGAATATACCCTTTGATTATATGGCAAGATAGAGTCATAGAAGGAAAGTTCAAAAGTCTACAATTAAAATTCGGATTCAGTCTAAACATCATTTAGTAATTTGATCATAACTTTTGTTATATATACGAAAATCTGGTGATTTAAGATGCTTCAAAAAGAAGACAGAAAGCGCTACAACTTTTCTGTTGACTACTATTTCCATTTTAATCGTTTGATAAATCATATTCAGCCATCAATATGACAGCTAGCTGCAGCCCAACTCAATTAAATTTCCAATCAAGAGAAGAAAAGAATATTCTCAGCATATTCACAGTTCAACTTCAAAATTCTAAGAATATACCTTTTGATGAATCAGCATTTTAATGAGTCACTACCCCAGGCTTCCTCCTATAAATACCCTAGCAGAGGCATGAGCAGAGAGATCTCAGATTCGAAGCAAAGATAGATTTTAGGCCAGTTTTTCATTCTTTTTAGTGTAAGTTTTTATTTTTTCTTTTATGTAATTTTTTATTTTTCTTTATGTAACTGAGAGGAGAGACGAGTTTCATGAAGGAATGAGAGTAAGCTTGTACTGAGGGTGACACCGGTGTAAGTAAGCCTTTTCTTTCATCGTTATTTGAATCGAATCGAAGTTTTTTTTCTTCTTTACTCTTGTTTTCGTTTACTTTCCTCTGATGTGTTACAATCTAAGTGAATCTGATAGCCTCGAGATTGCTTCGCTATTGCAAGTTCCCTTGACGGCCTATGGTGATAAATAACTATTCTTTTGTTGATTTAGCTTACCCTTTTATTCATAGTGTAGATCGGGAAATGGGGAAGATCCTACACGCCATGCTTGATCGCCTTCAACGACTAAGTAAGTCGTAGCTACGGATTCGAGATATATGAGCACTGAAGAGATAAGTAATTTTTAGGTTCAACTTTCTTTCTTTTCTTTTAACTTTTAGTTTAGATCACCAACACCACAATCTCACAACTCTTTTATCACTCTTTTCAATTTCTTTGTATATATTCATTTTTTATTTTCTCCACCTTCTCAATCTACCACTTTTTTTCTAACTTAACTTTGACCTATTTTCTTTTTCTTTTAAAGAACTAAAAGAAGATTTTTAACTATTGATTGTAACTTAAAAGAGAACTTGCTAAAAAAACTTTCATCGCTAGTCTCTCCTTGTGGATCACGACCCGCATAGCTACTTGCTATAGAGGTAGAATTGAGCACCTTGCACAACTGTTATAAAGTTCTAAAATTCTGTATTTTTGTGTGCAGGTAAAACCTCAATCAATCGCCAACGCTTACAAGTTCCCATAAGAACTCAACGGACCTGCAAATCCCTCTCTTGGTGCCGCAAAACTTACAATCAAGCTCACTAGAGGCCGCAACCTCTACAACTTTACGAATACAAGAAACGGTGCTCTTCTTCTTGATCACAAAAGCTCACTCAAATACAATCATATAACCTAATAGAGTAGATGAAGCTCTTTGATATTGTGTGATGAGAAATGGTTGTAAAGATGTGAAGGAAAGCAAAAGCAAAAACAAAGATGTAGAATTTTTAGCTCAATATGAAATTCTTTTGAGAAAATAGGTTTTGATCACTAAAAACTTGTTTTTAGGTGTTAGAAAATTCTTGTGGGGTTTTACTACAGTGCCACTATTTTTAAGGGATGAAAACAAGTAGAAAAAATCCAACAAATTCGTTGGGACGTGACCCAAAAAAATAAAATAGAAACTAGCTGTTGAAAAGAAATCCTTCTGTCGTCGATCGGTCAGTCAACCACCAAAGGTCGAAAATCTGACCGTTGGGGTTAACGGTCGACCGTTCGGCCGATCGAGTAACCTAAACAGAGAGCACATCTCTCTAACGGTCAACCGGTTAGTCGACCATTACCCAACAGAGACAAAGTGTGTCTCAGTCAGTCGACTAATTGAGCGATCGCCGTGCACAAAAATGCACTCAAAAACTTGTGCATAAACGGTCAATCGCTCAGTCGACCGACATAACAAATTAGCTCTATTAAAGGTCGACCGACTCGGGGCCAAAATTAGATATTTGAAGACATTTTAAAGTCCATCTCTTTTCGACAAAGTATAATTTGATCATAAATACAAAATAGAGTTCTTGTATCATAATAGGTCCAATGTGTGATCATAGATCATCACAAAAACTAAGTAGAACTAAATTTTGTGCAAATTACTTTTCTAAATGGAAAACCGTTTTTTCGAAACCCATTTTTGAAAACTAAATAGAAAAACAGTTGAAGTGTTTTAAAAAATGTTTAGAGATATGAATGGAATGTGTGCGTGTGTGTGAATCTCAAGAGCTATCAAAGTTACTATCTTGGTTTTAATAAAACTATAAACTATAAATCTTATACTAAAAATACAAAAAGCAGAAATCTCTTAGAGTCTTTACTTCTTTGCAATCTTAATCCTTGAGCTTGGTGAATCTCTTGTATATGTCTTCATGGTGCTTGGGCTCTTGGATCTTCATCTTTATAGCTTCAAAATGGTATGAATCTTATTGAATAAGTCAAATGCAACAATTAAAATCCTGAAACTTATTTAAATGAAATTGTTAGAAAACATAACTTCATATGTTTTGTTATCATCAAAAGTAGGGCAAATGGCCTTTGGGCCCACATTATCTTTCTCTGATTTGCTCTGATCTTTAGCCTATCTTCTGAATATTTACCTCAATCTTCTATTTAATTTAATTCTAAATTTAATTGGGCTATTGGGCTCATTTTCTCTCCTTCATTAAACAAGGCTTGCATATCATTTAAATAAAAATAATATTTAAAATCAGAGCTTATTATACAATAAATATAAGAATATGACAATAAATATGTAATATCAATGACCAATCATAAAGTCATTATAGACTGTCTAAAAATCACTGAAGATAAGTCATCAGGTACAGATCCCATACTTCAGACGCAAGGCTGATAAAAATCATTGACGCCAAGACGCAAGGCTCAAAACCTGAGTCTCAGCATCACTGCAATGGTAAAGCGCGAGGCTCGAAACTCGCATCTCAGCATCACTGCAAAGCTAAGACGCAGGGCTCGAAGCCCGCGTCTCAGCAGAGCTTGAAGCCCGCGTCTCACACGTGAAGCTCGATACAATGTTTGAAGCTCGCGTTTCAACACCACCGCGGTGCCTAAATGCGAAGCTCAAGACCCGCGTCCAACATTACCTCAATGGCTAAACGCAGTGCTCAAGTCCATGTTTTAACTGCAGAGTAGCCTTGCGTCTCAGTTATAACTACCCCCATTATTGGGTCAAGTACTGCTCACGTAATAAGCAGAGTTAACCCCCATTATGGAAAATTTTTAGAGGATAGTTTTAACCCTGAAATCCCTATAAATAGCTTAATTTGCTATTAAAAAGGGGTCAAAATTTTTCAGCTGAGGGAAACTCATAGAGTTAAACTCTTCTACCAACTTGCTGAGTTTAAGTTTTTTTTCTAAGTCTCTTTGAGATTTCGTTGGATAGGAGCTGTGCTACTCCGTCTGTGATCCAAAGAGAAGATTTTTAGAAGAGCTTGACGTTCACCCGATCAACAAATATTAAGATTCACTTTCCACCGCTTCACAAAGAACCCAGCTTTAAATAAAGAGAAGATTTGAGCTTGAGTGCCTTCTCTCTCTTGTAGTTGGAATTTTGAGTTGTTGTAATTTTTCATTGATTTAAGAAAATTTTGCAACACGCTTTCAACTTTCCCCCGTACAAGAGATGGCGAATGCATTGGGGCTACTTCTTTCCACTGATGAGCAAGTTGTGGCGCAAGGTGACGTCAGTTCATGGAAAAGCGATCGAGGGACTTGTTGTGAAATTCGACCCGGCAAAGTACGAAGGGTTCCTCTCTTCTCGCTCTAAGAGCCCCAGGGTGGCATGACAGTACTATAGGGTCTCCTAGGAGATCTGCTCTCAAGTCTCTTCGGAGACTTCCCCAAAGATGTCCTGGGCAAACATAGCTATTTCTGACCACGTCAGCGCGTGGACCGCGTCAACGTCTCTCACGAGACCCGCGAGGCCAACGTCGTTGAAGGTCAATCTTATCACGCCCTCCTCTTCCTCAACTCAACGTTACCGGGGGGTCCCTAACAACCCGTGAAGTGTAACCTGAATGTTGAACGTCGACAAAGGTGTCGTGCACGTCGATAACGGATGGAAGAATCTGAAAAAGCCATCTGACCAGCTGATACAGGACGCGAGGCTGAAGCCCGCATCTCTTTTGAACAACATTAGACACATGAAGTTCGTGTCTGGATACCAAAGCGCAGAGCTTATGAGGCTCGCGTTTCCAAGGCCCTACATCACAGGCGCGACGTTCACCAATGCGAAGTCTGCATCTCTTCTCAGATATACGAGACCCGCGTCTCTACGTCAGAATGCGGGACTCATGAAGTCTGCATCTCTCGAGTGTCACCAGACAAACACGACAATTAACAATACAAGGTCCGTATCTCTTATCAGTAGAAGCACGAGACATATGTCTCAAAGCCAAAACACGAGAGTCGCCTCTGTTCTAAAGAATATGAACTCTGTGTCTCTGACACTGCGTCCCTGAGACTTGCGTCTCGAGTTATGACGCAAGGTTAACATTCGCTCTCCGATGGCTAGGGTCAGAAGGGACCTGAAAAGTCCTCGTCCTCAGAGACTCGAGACTTATCTCTTCGATCCCCTCTGAGATCTAAGAGATTACTTGACAAAAAAGAGGAGTGTTCATCAAATCACTCCACTATGCTGCTGTGAATGGCACATCACAGCGATGCTCTCTGAATGCCACTACAAACAAGCAGTGTTCAAACAGTTATCGTCTACGTTAATCTTTCGCTCGGTTAAAAAGCGTCGCTCTCGCTTAAGGAGGACCTTCTCTGATACAGAGTACCCTGAAGTTACGGTGAACATAGTAGGTCCAAGCACTACGCCAAGTAGAACTTAGGGGAAGCAGCCAATAGTCAGCTCTGATGAGTCTGACACTGAGCCAGAATGAGTGTACTAGCATACTCGCACTCGAACTGGTATAATAACCCCAGTGGACTATAGTGCCCTAACCCGGGGCATTGTAGTTAGTGAGTCACACTCTGCCATTACGGAGTTACAGGCCTCGAACTCTTCCATAGAGAAAGAAGCCTTCATGTATATGGCAAGCACTCTTGAAAAAATGGCCAGGTGCTTTGAACAGCAAGCCCAGGCCTAGAGGGAGCAACTCGATACGATTTGTGCCCAACAAGAATCTATTGACAGTCTCAAGTAGATGCTTTTGCAATTGCTTGAGGACAAAAAGAAGAAGCCTAAGGCCAAGACTCCTTCCAAGAGTCCAATGGCAAACAGAAGGAAGGGAAAAGCTCGTCTTCCGCACATACTGAGAAGGAGGAGCATTCTAACTCTGAGTCATCCAAGCCTCCATCTAAAAAGGGAGGCAATTCAGAGAATGGGAGCAGTCATTCCAAAAGGATGAGTAAACTGGAACAGCGTCTTGAAGCCCTCGCTAGTCGAAAAGGCCTACAAGAAGTAGGAGTGGTCCGACTGTACCCGGCCATGCCCGACTGAATGGGATCTTGTCCCGTACCTTCCTAAGTTCAAAGCTCCGACCTACAGGCCTTCGACGGTAAGGGTCACCAAACCAGCACATATACTACTTCAAGTCTCAGACAGGGAATGTAGTATCAAATGATGTCATTCTAGCATATTTGTTTATCGGCACCCTGAAGGGAATCACTTTTGAATGGTTTATGAAGTTTACAGAAGGCTCCATCAAGAACTGAGGTGATCTGGAGAAGCTTCTCCTTATATGATTCTTCAAAGAAGACTCGGAGATTACCATGCCAACTCTCCTGGCAACGAGGCAACAGAAAAGAAAGTCAGTTAAAGTATTTATGGAGAGATTTTAGAATATGGCACTCTGATATCCTAGCGGTATGACCCGGGCAACCCTGGTGGAAACATGTCATCACAATTTGCAAACCTCACTCCTAACTCAGATAGGAGTAGCTGAAAGCCATACCTAAAAGTAGTTTGTCCAACAAGGCGAACAGGCAGAAGAGATTGTTGCCAGGGTTTAGGCAGAAGTAGACAAGCCTAAACCCGAAAACTCGATAAGGCGCATGCCAAACACATCTTTTCAAGCTAAAAAGAAGGACACACTGGTAACGGAGACAAAGGCTCCCTCTAAGCCCCAACTAACTAGAGGGGGTAGCTCTTCAAACCCAGCCATGCGCCAACAAGCAGTACTCTTTCAAGGACAAGCATGCATGTAGATTCATTGTTCAAGTTACTCAATAAGAGCAACAGACTAAAGCTTCCTAAAGTTAGACGTCCTGAGGAGGCGGGTAAGACCAACAACCCTAATTATTGCTTGTACCACAGGATGTTTGGGCACCCTACCAAGAGCTGTTATATCTTCAAAGATATTCTCTAAGTTTTAATTGATGCAGAGGTGCTCAAGCTCCGCTCGGAGCAGAAAAAAGTGACAACTAACATGACTTCATTCCTTCAGTTTGGGATACAGCCTCCTACGCCGGCCGGAGTAGTTATCATCCTAAAAGAGGAACTCAGAGTGGTCAATATAGATCCACACCACCAGCAGAAGAAAGGTCTCATGCCTGTTCTAACTCCTTAAGGAGAGATCATGTAGGTTCATCCTAGCCAGCAGTGGATTACTGTTACCAACAAGAAGTCCAGAGGCAAAGCAAAAGCTTCATCTTGCAATATGGTTCGTGTTTCCTCCCGAGAAGCGAAAATCGATGTCGCCTCGGTAATTAATTCTGAGGAGGAGACAATCGTCCTTGCTGTAGAGCCGAATGCACCACTCGTGGCTGGGACTCGTTCGGGTCAGTCGTACTTGAAGATGTACAATGAAATGGTGGCAAATCCGCTTAAAGCCACCTCAGAGCCAACCATGCAATCCACGAAGTAACCTGTGGAGAAGCAAAAGGAGCTTCGGTATGCCAAGGCTCTCTCAAAGGACAAAGCAGAAGGATCTTCTGCTGGCCCAAAGTCCATTAGCCCTAGTTTTAATGATAACAAATCATATTTAGTTATGTATTAACAAAATTGTTTAATTAAGTTTCTGGTAAAATTATATGTTACATTTCGGCTACATCACAAGACTCACACATTTGGAAGCCAAGAAGATTTAGATCACAGAGTCTAGCACGCTAGAAGAGCTCAAGGATCAAGCAATATTCAGAGACTAATTCAAGATTTGTATTTTTACTTTCTCCATTTTAGTTAGGATTTATAGTCATTTGTTAAAACCAAGATGATAGAGGTTGATAGATTTTGGGATTGACATACACACACTCACATTTCAAATTCCTTTGCATTTTCAAACAAAATATACTATTATGTTTCTTACTGTTTCAGAAAATAAAGTCTCAGAAAACCAAGTTTCAGAAAAACTGGTTTTTGTTTTAGAAAAGAATTTTTGTCAAAATATAGTTCTAATTTATTTTGTATCGATCCATGATCACACTCTAGTTCTTCAAAGCCCTAGAACTCTATTTTGTATTTACTTATTAAAAGAAAATTTATTGGAAAAATATTTGTTTCGAAAAGATATCCAAAATTAGGTTTTGGCCCTCAGCCAGTCGACCGGACGGTCGACCGCAGGCAGAGCAAAGTCGACTGGGCGGTCGACCGACATGCACCAAAGTGCAAACGTGCACTTCGGTCGACCGGGTCGGTCGACCGTCTGCAATAGTAGTGCTCTCTGTTTGGTCCGGTCGACCGACCGGGTCGACCGACAGAGAGTTTCACTTTCTGTTTGGGAACCACAGTCGACCATCCAGTCAACCATTTTTCCCAACGGTCAGAAATTCAACCTTTGGCGGTCGACCGGCAGCAGAATTTTCTGCTGAGTTGGCTCCCAACGGCTAGTTTCAATTTTGTCTTTTCCTAGGTCTTGTCCCAATGGATCTATTGTGTTTTGTACCCTGGTTTTCATCCCCTATAAATAGTGGGATATGAAACAACTTTATAATAAGATTTCTAAGCCTTACATCAAAGTTTTTCATAGTTTAGCCTCCTTGCAAAAGATTTTCTCTTTAGCCAACTATTTCCAAAATTTTGGTGTCTTAGCTTGAGCCTTTCCTCTACTTCTCTACTTGCTATTTTCACTACACAATCCCAAGTATTTCACTTCCTCATCTTAATTATTGGGTTGTGTTTGTGAGCTATTTTATGGTCAAGAGTTGATCGCCGATTTCCTTCGATTGAGAAGTTGTATAGGTTGCGGTCTCGAGCGAGCTAGTGAGCTCCAAGTTGGTGTTGTGGCACCTTGAGAGAGGACAAGTGTGTCCAAAGAGTTCTAGTGAGAACTTATAACCGGTTGATGATCTAGTGAGATCGGTCATAGTGGAAATCCTTCATAGTGCTGAAGGCGGGGACGTAGAGCAGTGGCTCGAACCTCAAAATATATCCTTGTGTTTGCGATTGCTTACTCTCTCTATCTCTCTCTCTCTTAGCTCTACTCTCTTTACTTGCACTCTTTATTGCTTACTCTTTTTGCAAGTTTTATTCAATTGTAATTACTAATTGCTAGATTGCTAGCAAGATATTTTTAATTCCGCATTATATGCCATTTAGTATAGCCATCACCTATTCACCCCCCTCTAGGTGATTTTTATCTTCGAGACCTTACCACTTTGATGTCTTGGCTCAACTGACCAACGTCCAGGGCAGGATCACCCTTATAAGCTCCTGAAACTATCAAAGTCAACAAGAGAAGCTCTGAGAGAAACTTTAGCTGATGCTGAGGTCTTCATGGCCAGGATTCTGGTTAAACCACAGAAGAAAGATGAAGAAAACTGCCTCAACGCCTCTCAATATGCCTCTGCATAACCTTCACTCCATATGACATACGGGTTAAAGAGAAACATAATAGGCCCTTGTACTTCAAAGGGTATATTGGATCATCTGAAGTGCGCCACATTAAGGTGGATCCAGAAATCGTGTTGAGCACCATGCCCCGCTGGGTCATGCAGTACTTGAGAGTCCCCACTCACTGATTGAATGCCACTCAAACTATCATTTACGGCTTCAACACCAATGGTACGCGCCCAATGGGAAAGATTAAACTCAAATGTCAGATCGAGGACCTAAGATCCGAGGTGACGTATTATGTTATCGATGCTGACACTTTATATAACTTGTTACTGGGGACGATCATGGATTCATCGCAACTCCATTGTCCCCTCTACTCTCCATCAAGTCATGAAGTATGTTGACGGAGATGAAAAAGTTCAAATTTTGATCACCAAAAAGCATCCGTTCAAGGGGATAGAGAACTACTTCACAGACTCCCTTCTTTACCAAGATTCTCTAGAGATAGACGAGAATCCCTAGCCAGAAGAACTAGACGCTGGTAATAAACCTGATGACGAGCCAGAGGCAGAAGAAGAATGTCTTTGGGAGCTGAATCCACTTGTAACGAGCGTTAATAAGCTCGATGTCAATAACACTGCTAATGATGTAGATGAGTGGCATATTAATGAAGAGTTATATTTGGCTTACTTTTCTGTGTTTGTTTCTGATTACGTGCCATCAGATACTAATACCGATGTAGGCGATGACTCCTGGTTGACAATAGATGCCCTAACATCATTGCATGTACCGGTGAGATCACCTCTCATGGTGTGCATCGGTATATCAAAGCGTCAGTGATGCGTAAGAATCTTTCTTTGAGGTCCCAGCAAGGCGCAAAGGTCAAAAACTGATCCTTCTTGAAAGAGTCTGTTGGCCCAAAGGCCCATCACTCAAGTTTTGATGATGATTAACTCATGTAGTTATAGTTTACTAATAATCTTGTGTTTACATAGTTTCAGTTATTGACCAAGATATTAGCAGGTGTTTAGCTTCACGAAAGGAGTTTTGAGAGCTAACACGTGTTGATTCATGAGCTCGCACGTCAAGATCGCATAAATGCTTGGTTGGAGTCAAGCTCATTGGATCGTACTTGGATCGAGTCAACTTGGAGAAGGAGTTCTACAAGAAGATCTCGATTTGTTTAGTATAAGTTTGTGTTTAGATCTTGTGTAAAGATAGATAGTGTCGATATGCTCAAGTTCACATACACACACAAGTTTAAAGTTTGATTTTTGGTTTAACCGATTTTAGATTTCATATCAAAATATAGATACATATCTTTAATGTATATTAGATTCTATCCATATATAATATGCTTCAAAGTTGTTACAATATCATATTTTTGTATTTATACAAATTTGGAAAAATCGGATTTTCATTTCAAAGTTTGGTTTTTTGGAAAATACGATTTTGTGTCTAAGCCTAATTTCTATATTGCAAAAATAGTTTATATAGTTTGTAATATGTGTTGATTTTTGGTCACACATATTTGGTATTCAAATATCTTACAAGAACATATTTTTGTGAAATTTATGTGATTTTATGGGATTTAATTAGTATTAAATAACCTAAGTTTCAAGTCCCAAAATTTTCAGCCAGACGCACTGGCGGTCGACCGGATCAGGAGTCCGTTGACCGGATTGGTCGACCGATGTGCACGCAAATGTACACATGGCCAGCCAAAAAGGCGGGTCGACCGCGCGGTCGACCGACTGAAAATACTCAACTCTCGGGTGCTGGCCGGTCGACTGGGCGGTCGACCGAAGGCTTGGCCCGGTCGACCGGGCGGTCGACCGGAGGCTCAACGGTCAGAAGAATATCCGTTGGCCGGTCGACCGGGCGATCGACCGGAAGGTCATTTTTGACCTTTCCAGACTGCCAACGGGCAGATTTTTAAGAGGCTATATATGTGCCTTCTCTTGAGCTGTTTTCAACAAGAATTTAGAGAGCAAAAATTCCTATCTTTATAAGTGTTTCAGTAGCAAGTTTTTAAAGAGTTTTTGAGTTAAAAAGATTTATCTTTATTTGTTTTTAAAGTGTTGGAAAAATCAAAGAAAAATAGAGTATTTGGGATTTTGGTTTTGATCTTCATTTCTATTTTTATCTAGCATTTTCCCAAGTATTTTCTTTGTGCTTTGATTTCCAAACACCTTGATATCTCACACTTGAGCTATCATATATATCCTATCTATAGGATCTTATTTTTGGTGAGAAAATTAGTTTGTGGTCTATTGTGATCACCAAGGTTATTTATGGTCTTTGAGATCACCAAGTTGTAATTTTTCTTTGCTTGTGGGTTATGTCTATCCCTCTAAGTGTAGAGGAGGTTGTGATTTGGGTTTATTGTTATCCCTCTTGTGTAAAGGTGATTGTGGTGGAGTTTTGGCTTAGTGTCTTATTCCTCTTGTGTGAGGTGATTGTTGTTTGGCTTAGAGCCTTATCCTTCTTGAGTAGAGGTGATTATTGTTGTGCCTAACCTCTTGTGTAGAGGTTGTTTTCTTGGAGAGAGGAGTTGTGTGCTCCTAATTTGTATTTGTCAAATCCTCAGTGGAGGTTCCCTGTGTGGGAGGCCCTGCGTGGACGTATAGTGGAAATCCTTCTGTGTAAAGGCGGGGACGTAGAGCAGTGGCTCGACCTCAAAATGGCTCGACCTCGAAACATATCTCGGTGTTTGCGATTGATCCACTATCTCTAAACTCTCTCTCACTTTTATATCTTGCATTGCATCATATTATTCATATCATATATATGCTTGGTATTGTTTATGTGTCTCACTAGTGTTGAACCAAGAGAACTTCATATAACACCTCAACTCTTATTTAGAGGAATTTAGAGGAGGTAGTCCAAAGCCCGTCACCAAAAATTCGATTACACTCTATGGTTAAACTTAGTGTGTTGCAATTAGTTTTTAATTCCACATCATCTGTCATTAGATAAGCCATACACCTATTCACCCCCCCTCTAGGTATATTTCCAGAGTCGAGTCCAAACCAATTGAAATCACCTAGAGGGGGGTGAATAGGTGATAATGCTAATCAATGCACAAATTTAAAAAGTTATGATGCAACGATCACCTGAAACAAGACTAAAAGCCGAATACCCCGTGAAGGGCTTTGAACTCCTTCCTCGTGATTCCTCTAGATAAGAGTTTGAGGTGCGCAATGCAATCTTGTTGTGTGAGTATTGATCTACAATATAGCAATGAATATGAAGCAAGTGAATATAGCAATGAATATAAAGTAAGGTAATAAAGTAAGTAAACCAATCGCAAACACAGAGAATTTTTTCGAGGTTCGAGCACCCAGCTCTACGTCCGCGCCTTCACCTAGAAGGATTTCTAACCACTATAACTTTCACAAAGAGTTACAACCACACCGGAGTACCCAACTCCTCAATCACACTCCTCTAGTCCAGAGGTAGTGGAGCCACAGATACAATGATTTCTTGATGATCAAAAAATCACAAACTCTCTTTTGAAAAACCTTTTTCCCTTGCAAAAAACCCTATAGAATAATGTGTAGGATTAAAGCTCAAGTATTGTAAGTGAAAAAGAGAATAAATATGAAGAGAGTTTTAAACCAAAAACTTCAGTAAAGAAAGAGAATTTTGAGCACAAAACAGAGAACAAAAAATTTCTTTTGAAAGCCTTTAAACTTGAATTCTTTTGCAAATGATTGTTGTAATTACCTTAACCCTAAACATCTCTATTTATAGGACAAGGGTAGGGATAAAAGAGTAAACAATTATAATAAGTAATAAGGAAATTTCTGACCAAAAACCATCCCCTAAATTCGTTTAGAGAGAAAACACACGTTTAAAAACATGTTAAATCAACTAGCCGTTAAGGCTGAAATCCAGCCACGGTCGACCGGGTTTTCAAAAAATTTAGCCGTTGCCGGCCAACGGTCGACCGCCCGGTCGACCGAAACAAACAGAGAGTAGAGGACTTTCAGTCGGCCGAAGATCAGTCGACCGAAATGGGGTCCGGTCGACCGCCCGGTCGACCAGGAAACATGCACACATGCACGCACCCAAACGATCAAATTCTCGGTCGACCGGTCGGTCGATCGTTCTGACCTGAAACAGAGCCGGTCGACCGCAACAGGCCAAAAACAACTGTTTTGAAAATTGTTTTGAAGATCTTGATAATTATCAAAGTACTTTTGATCATGACTAGGTATAATATACAAAATAGAGTTTGTAAGTAATAAAATATAATTAAAAACAATTTTGTATATTGGAGAAATTTCTTCTAGAAATCATGTGCATAAAAACTTGTGTGTAGGGAGTATTGAGCTTCAAACCTATTCACTATTCTTTAAAAAACTATAAAAACTAAGAAATGAAATCCCTCAGCCACAATGAAGTCTCTGAGCCATGCTATACCAAGCTAGAGTCTTCTCTTTTATGAAAACTTCCTTTTGCGCCATTTGCCTTTTAGCTTGCCTTAAGCATCATAAACCTTGCAAATCTTGCAATAGCTAAGAAAGGCCATCATGAATAGTACTAACCTGAAACACATTCTAAACAACTTATTAGTACCATATAACTTCTATGTGTTTTGTTATCATCAAAACTCAAACACATGGAGAGTGTAACATTTTGGGCCAACAATCTCCCCCTTTTTGATGATGACAAAACATATAGGCTATATCACAAGATATAAAAGAGAGATAAAACTCCCCCTCAAATAATGCTCTATTTAAACAAGTATAATTGAAAACCCAACCAACCATAAAACCATCAATAAAAAACCAATAAAAACCATCAATAAAACACCAAATCTTCTCCCTCTTTTTGTCATACATCAAAAAGGGACAAATTAGCAAGAAAACTTTCTTATTCAATAACACAAACATTAAGTTCACCATATATAAAAGAAAATCTATTATAATCAAGTGGTTTAGTGAAAATATCGGCAAGTTGCAAATCCGAAGAAACATAATCAATCTCAATATCACCTTTCTCAAAATGATCTCTAAGAAAGTGATATCTAATCTCAATGTGCTTGGTATTACTATGTTGATTTGCATTTTTAGTCATATGTATAATACTAGTATTATCACAAAATATTTTATATGATCATAATGCAAATCATAATCAAGGAGAGTATGTTTCATCCAAAGGACTTGTGCACAACAAGCCCCCGCCGTAACATACTCCGCCTCGGCGGTTGAGAGGGCTACCGAATTTTATTTCTTAGAAGACCATGAAATAAGATAATTACCAAGAAATTGACATATTCCACTAGTACTCTTCCTATCCACTCTACAACCCGCATAGTCGGCATCCGAAAAACTCGTCATTGAGAAATCTTTGGTTTTCGGATACCAAAGACACATTCCAATAGTGCCTTTAATATAACGAAAATGTGTTTTACCGCAATTAAATGAGATTCTTTGGGACATGATTGGAATCTAGCACAAAAACACACAATAAATATGATATCCGATCTACTAGCCGTTAAATACAACAAACTTAATATCAACACACTTACCTTGTTCATCCTTATCAAGCTTGGTGGTTGTGGCCATGAGAGTGTTGCAAAGTTTTGAGTCTTCAAGCCCAAATTTCTTGATGAGTTTCTTAGAGTACTTGGCTTGACATATGAATATCCCATCGTGCATTTGCTTGACTTGGAGTCCAAGAAAATAATTCAATTCACCCATTAATGACATCTCAAATTCACGTTGCATGCATTGTTCAAACTCCTTGCAAAGTAACTCATTAGTAGAACCAAAAATTATATCATCAACATATATTTGAACTATTAGAATGTCACTATTCACATGCTTAGTAAATAATGTGGTGTCTACTTTGCCTTTAACAAAATCATTTGAAAGAAAAAAACTAGAAAGCCTTTCGTACCAAGCTCTTGGAGCTTGTTTTAAATCATATAATGCTTTATCAAGTTTGAAAACAAAATTTGGATGAACATGATCTACAAAACTGGGAGGTTGTTCAACATAAACTTCCTCATCAATAAAACCATTTAAAAATGCACTTTTTACATCCGTTTGAAAAATTTTAAAATTTTTAAAAGATGCATAAGCTCGTGTGATCTGTATGGCTTCAAACCGTGTTACGGTGTAAAGGTCTCCTCAAAGTCGATTCCTTCAACTTGAGTGTAACCTTGGGCTACTAACCTAGCCTTATTCCTAATAACATTTTCTGACTCATCCAACTTGTTCCTAAAAATTCACTTAGTACCAATTATTGGTCTATCGTGGGGTCTAGGAACAAGGTGCCAAACTTGGTTGCGCTCAAATTGATTGAGCTCTTCTTGCATAGCTAGCAACCAATATGAGTCACCCTCGGCTTCGAGGATGTTTTGGGTTCAAAATGAGATATGAATGCAAAGTTACCACACAATTCATGGAGTTTGGAGCGAGTGGTTACCCCTTTTGATACATCACCTATGATGAGATCTTTGAGATATTTGTAGCGTATCTCCAATCTTTAGGAAGTGGTTGAGAGTTTTTCACTTCATCCTTTTGAACTTCACTAATGGATTCTTGCTTTTCTTCTTGAATGGGTGAGTCCTTCAAGGATATTTTCTCCATGTCCTCACCTAATGAATCAATCTCTACAACATTCTCAACAATAATATTAGATTCTTCAAATTTAACATGCATAGATTCTTCAATAGTATGAGAAGATTTATTGAATACTCTATAAGTTTTGCTAGTACTAGAATATCCAACAAATATTGCTTCATAAGCCTTACATTCAAATTTACCCAAATTGTCTTTAGTATTCAAAACAAAACACTTGCATCCAAAAACTTTAAAATATGAAACATTTGGTTTTCTTAAATTATAAATTTCAAAAGATGTTTTGAAAGTATTTTTACACAAATAAATACAGTTTGATATGTAGCATGCGGTGTTTATGGCCTCGGCCTATAGGTATTGAGCGAGATCATATTCACTTATTATAGTCCTAACCATTTCTTGAAGTGTTCTATTCTTCCTTTCAACTACTCCATTTTGTTGTGGAGTTCTAGGACATGACATTTCATGCTTAATTCTCTTTTCATCACAATAAGTCATGAAGAGTTGGTTAACAAACTCACCACCTCTATCACTTCTTATCTTTAAAATCGAAAAACCCTTTTCTTTTTCAACTCTTTTTCGAAAAGTCTTAAAATGCGAAAAAGTTTGATTTTTGTGTTCCAAAAAGAAAACCCAAATGAAACGAGAAAAATCATCAACTAAAACAAAAGCATATCTACTTTCATTTAAGATTTTAGTTTTAGTTGGTCCAAAAAGATCCATGTGAATCAATTCTAATGGCCTAGTTGACATGATATTCTTGATTGGCTTGAAAGAAGACTTGGTTTGTTTTTTAAGTTGGCACGCACCACAAATGCGGTCTTTTTCAAACTCAAGCAAGGAATACCCTTCACCAATTCCTTAGAATTAATTCTAACAAGGTGATCAAAAGATGCATGTCCTAATCTTCTATGCCAAAGCCATGAAATCTCATCAAAAGCATTCAAGCATTTAGTAGAACAATCCAAATTAAGCATATCAATAATATAGACATTATTTTCACGAAATCCGATGAGAATACAATCATTGGTTTTACAATCAAAAATTTTGCAAGAAGAATCATCAAACACAACTTTAAGACCACGATCATAAAGTTGACTTATACTAAGCAAGTTATGTTTAAGTCCATCAACAAGAACAACATTTTCTATTAAAGAAGATGCACCAATCTTAATGTTACCTATACCGATGATGATGCCCTTAGAGTCATCTCGGAAGGTGACGGTACCACCTTCAACGTACCTTGATAGGGTTGTGAAGTTGTTGATATCCCATGTCATATGCCTTGAACAACCACTATCAAGATACCACCGCTCCTTACGTCTCGGAGCCTTGGTGTGTACCTAAATCAAATAATTTAAGACTTGATTTTGGTACCCATATTTTCTTGGGTCCTAAAGAGTTAGTGTCTCGAACCCACACAAGATTATTTGTCCTACTTACATGATCATAGCAAAATTTAGCTAGATGACCATTCCGGCCACAATAAGTGCATCTATAAACTTTTCCATATTTAAATGCATAATGAGTATGTGGCTTACGAACATGTGAATTGTGAGCATGAGTAGTTTTAACTTGAGTGACATGTGAAGTGTTGGCATGATGAGCATGAGAATTTTTAGCATGAGTTGATTTATCATTTGGAGTGTGCAAATGCTTCTTTGAAAACATTTCCTCTAATTTAGTAGTATTAAAAGCACATTCTTTTAAGACATTTCTAAAATCATTGATTTTTGTTTTTAACAAAGATAATTCATTTTCATCAACTTTTGAAAATTTAGCTTTACAAGCAACTTTATAAGCATCAAACTCTCTTTTTGTTGAAATAAGATTAGAAGAAAGTTCATCCTTTTGTTTTGAAAAAATTGCAAGTTAGTTTTTAAGCATCTCAATTTCCTTTTTCAATTTAGAACATTCTACCTTTTTATCATCAAAACTTTCAGAAAGTTCTACAAAAGTATGTTCTAACATTTCTCTACTTATTACATTTTCTTCATCAAGTGGTTGAGTAGTTACCTTGGGTGTGTTTGCCATGAAACACATGTTTGCCGTGTCGACTTCATTTTCGGATTCACTTTCCGAATCCCAAATTGCTTTGTATACTTTCTTTTCAACGGCCTCTTTTGCTTCAAGGAGGAGGTCATCTTTTTCTTGAAATCGAGACAACCGACCTTGATGTGTCCGGGTTTCCTACAATTGTAGCATATGATTTTTTTCTCCTCCTTCCCTTCCCATCCCTTTCTATAGTTGAGCTTGTTCTTACGGTACATTCTCTTAACATTTCTCATAAGGAGAGATAGCTCTTCACCCTCTTCTTCATCTTCTTCATCGTCGTAGTTGGTAGAGGAAAACTTGAAAGTTATGGACTTTTTCTTTTGAGGTACCGCTTCTTCTCTAACTTTCTTCTCCATCTCATGAGTCTTTAGATTGCCGATGAGACCTATGAGCTCCATCTCATCTTTGTCATTCAACTCCTTCAAGGTGGTAGCTTTGATTTCCCATGACGAGGAAGAGCATGAATCACTTTACGCACCTTTTGGTCATTGCTTATATCATTACCTAGAGAAGAAAGAGCATTGGTAATCTTAGTAAACTTTGTAATCATATCATCAATGGATTCATTTTCTAGCATTTTAAAACTTTCATATTGAGAACGCAAGAGATCTATTTTAGCTCTCTTGACTTGTGATGTCCCCTCATGAGTGACCAATAAGTGTTGTCAAATCTCAAAGGCGAATTTGTAATGAATAACCCGTGTTAGATCATCCTCATTCAAAGCTAAGAGTAGGGCATTTTGAGCCTTAGAGTTAGCCTTATATTCCTTGAAGGTGAGTTCGGACCAAGTGTCCTCTTCACTTTTGGGTCTACTATAGGGCTTGGTCAAAGACTTAGCAACTAGACTACCTAGAAATTGTAGAAAAATAGTCATCCTAACTTTTCATATGGAAAGTTGAGTCCATCAAAATTGGGAGGGGTCTTAATATTACCGGCCATCTTTACTAGTGTATGAATGAAAATTATGCAAATAGTAATTAGCAAATTTTAGGATCTCTCTAAGGATGTGAAGCCAAAAACTAGAGTTCTATCTCTGATACCAATTGAATTCACCTAGAGGGGGGTGAATAGGTGATAATACTAATCAATGCATAAATTTAAAAAGTTATGATGCAACGATCACCCGAAACAAGACTAGAAGCCGAATACCACGTGAAGAGCTCTGAACTCCTTCCTCGTGATTCCTCTAGATAAGAGTTTGAGGTGCGCAATGCAATCTTGTTGTGTGAGTATTGATCGACAATATAGCAATAAATATGAAGTAAGTGAATATAGTAATGAATATAAAGCAAGGTAATAAAGTAAGTAAACCAATCGCAAACACAGAGAATTTTTCCGAGGTTCGAGCACCCAGCTCTACGTCCCCGCCTTCACCCAGAAGGATTTCTAACCACTATAACTTTCACAAAGAGTTACAACCACACCGGAGTACCCAACTCCTCAATCACACTCCTCTAGTCCAGAAATAGTAGAGCCACAAATATAATGATTTCTTGATGATCAAAAGACCACAAACTCTCTTTGAAAATCCTTTTTCCCTTACAAAAAAACCCTATAGAATAATGTGTAGGATTGAAGCTCAAGCATTGTAAGTGAAAAAGAAAATAAATATGAAGAGAGTTTTGAACCAAAAACTTCAGTAAAGAAAGAGAATTTTGAGAACAAAACAGAGAACAAAAAATTTCTTTTGAAAGCCTTTAAACTTGAATTCTTTTGCAAATGATTGTTGTAATTACCTCAACCCTAAACATCCCTATTTATAGGACAAGGTAGGGATAAAAGAGTAAACAATTATAATAAGTAATAAGGAAATTTCTGATCAAAAACCATCCCCTAAATTCGTTTAGAGAGAAAACACACGTTTAAAACGTGTTAAATCAACTAGCCGTTAAGGCTGAAATCCAGCCACGGTCGACCGAGTTTTCAAAAAATTTAGCCGTTGCCGGCCCACGGTCGACCGCCCGGTCGACCGAAACAAACAGAGAGTAGAGGACTTTCAGTCAGCCGAAGATCGGTCGACCGAAATGGGGTCCGGTCGACCGCCCGGTCGACAGGGAAACGTGCACACATGCACGCACCCAAACGGTCAGATTCTCGGTCGACCGGTCGGTCGATCGTTCTGACCTGAAACAGAGCCGGTCAATCGCCCGGTCGACCGCAACAGGCCAAAAATAACTGTTTTGAAAATTGTTTTGAAGATCTTGATAATTATCAAAGTACTTTTAATCATGACTAGGTATAATATATAAAATAGAGTTTGTAAGTAATAAAATATAATTAAAAACAATTTTGTATATTGGAGAAATTTCTTTTAGAAATCATGTGCATAAAAACTTGTGTGTAGGGAGTATTGAGCTTCAAACCTATTCACTATTCTTTAACAAATTATAAAAACTAAGAAATGAAATCCCTGAGCCACAATGAAGTCTCTGAGCCATGCTATACCAAGCGAGAGCCTTCTCTTTTATGAAAACTTCCTTTTGCGCCATTTGCTTTTTAGCTTGCCTTAAGCATCATAAACCTTGCAAACCTTGCAATAGATAAGAAAGGCCATCATGAATAGTACTAACCTGAAACACATTCTAAACAACTTATTAGTACCATATAACTTCTATGTGTTTTGTTATCATCAAAACACAACAAATGGAGAGTTGGGCCAACACCAATGACTTGGGAAGACTCAGACAGTGAGACTTAACTTCTTCAGTTCTCACATTACGAGTCAAATATACTCAGAATGATGGAGAACATAGGGTATGACCTAACAAGTAGTCCTAGCTTGAACTTCGGCAAAAGAAGGAGAACACTGCTTCGATCCTTCGTTCCAAAGGAAAAGTCCCTGATTATTATCATCGAACTCGCAGGGGGTTGGGCTATGTGTCAACTCTAACCCCGTCAGCTTCTGAGTCTGAAGGGTCATTTCACCATAGTCACTCGTCAGGCACGTTATCATAGGAGTCAGACATCAGTGTCGGCAACGTCTTCAAAGAACTTTCGATAAACATGGTTTCAACAAGCCACCCGGAAGATGAAAATGAAGAAATGATTCAGTCAGATACAGATCCCTGGATCAAATACTTTAATGCTCTCTGGTTTATTCACTTTGAACAACATGAACCACCCACAGAGGATAGGGTAATTCAGATCAATCTGAGAGATGAAGCTAATTTTAAACCCATCTTTATAAGCGAAAGCTTATCACCTCCCGAGAAAGAAGATCTCATATGTCTTTTGCGAGAATATATTGATATTTATGCTTGGAACTACGAAGATATGCCTAGGCTTGATCCTAAGAGGTTATGTATCGCCTCAACATCAATCTGGACGCGAAGCCCATCAAGCAGCAGCAATGACAATTTCATCTAGAGATAATGGAAGCGATTCAATTGGAAGTCACGAAGCTTATAGACTCTGATTTCATCGGGGAAGAATAACACCCTGATTGGAAAGCTAATATCCTTCCCGTCATCAAGAAGAATTGAAAGATCCAGGTTTGCATTAATTTTCGTGATCTAAATGAAGCTTGTCTTAAAGATGAATTCTCTCTCCCGATCACCGATATCATGATTGACAACACGTACGGGTTTGAACGAATGTCTTTCATGGATGGATTCTCTGGATACAATCAAATTAGATGTATCCTGACGATGACAAACATACATCCTTTAGGACATCACTAGAGGTGTCATGCTATTCTGTGATACCCTTTGGATTGAAAAATGCAGGGGCAACATACCTAAGAGTTATGAATACAATTTTCTACGAGCATATACGCAAAACAGTGAAATGCTTCATAGACGATATTGCAGTGAAAAGTCGTGCCAAAGGATCATATATCATATCTGAAGGCAGTATTCGCTATTATGCGGGCGCATCAAATGAAGATGATTCCCATCAAATCCTTCCTAGCGGTAGTCAGCGGTTAATTCCTAGGGTTTGTCGTAACATCCAAAGAAATGCACCTTGACCCAGAGAAAGTTCACGCTGTTCAGGAAATGCAACCTCCAAAGAATCTTGGAGAGCTTAGAGGATTGCAAGGGCGACTGGCCTATATTTGGAGCTTTATCTCAAATTTCTCAGGATGATACCAATCCTTTACCACATTGATGAAGAAAGGTGTTTCATTCATTTGAGATGATGCTTGCCAACAAGCGTTCGAGAAAATCAAGTGGTATCACATGCATCCACCTGTCCTAACAGACTGCCTAAAAATCACTGAAGATAAGTCATCAGATACAGAGCCTATATTTCAGATGCAAGGTTGATAAAATCATTGACGACGCAAGGCTCAAAACCTGCGTCTCAGCATTACTGCAATGTCAAGACGCGAGGCTCGAAATTCGCATCTCAGCATCATTGCAAAGCCAAGACGAAGGGCTCGAAGCCCGCGTCTCAGCATCACTGCAAAACCAAGACGCGGCGCTTGCAGCCCGCGTCTCAGCAGAGCTTGAAGCCTGCGTCTCATACGCGAAGCACGATACAGAGTTTGAAGCTCGCATTTCAACACCACCGCGACGCCTAAACGCAGAGCTCAAGACCCGCGTCTAGCGTTACCTCAATGGCTAAACGCAGAGCTCAATCCCGCATTCCAACTGCAGAGGAGCCCTGCGTCTCAATTATAACTACCCTCATTACTGGATCAAATCCTGCCCATGTAATGAGGGAGTAAACCCCGATTATGGAGGGTTTTTAAGGGACAGTTTTACCCCTGAAACCCTTATAAATATCTCAGTTTGCTATTGGAGAGGGCTAGAAATTTTCAATTGACGGATACTCATAAAGAGTTAAACTCTTCTACAAACTTGCCGAGTTCAAGTTTTGTCTAAATCTCTTTGAAATTTTATTGAATGGAGCTGTGCTACTCCAGCTGTGATCGAAGGAGAAAATTTTCTGAAGAGCTTGATGCTCATCCGGTCAACGAAAAACAAGATCACTTTCCACCGCTACGCAAAAAACTCAGCCTTAAATAAAGAGAAGATTTGAGCTTGAGTGTTTTCTCTCTCTTTTAGTTGGTATTTTGAGTTGTAATTTTTCATTGATTTAAAGAAATTTTGCAACACGCTTTCAATCCCCCCCTACAGTCATCCAAATTAAAATTTGCATTTTAATATCATTACAAATCAAGTATGATAGAAGTAAACAAATTCAAGAATAATCTCAGTTATCTTCCTACTTATGGTGAATAGTGCAACTTAATAGGTCATTGATTTTTTCATTATCTGATACTTGTTTTTCGCACTCTTTTGGACACACGTATCTCATATTCAACATATATATCTAGTGTTATACATCACCTACTTAATTGTCTATCTCTTATATTTGCCTGGTGATTCACCAATCACATATATTTTAGTATATCACTTATATTTAGTTAATAACACATTCGTATTTTTCACATTACTCACAGTCACAATCATATCTCTAGAGCATATGATCTTGCTTATTTTTTTAGTTTACAGTTCATTATTATTCTTCTCATATATATAAGAAATGTTAAACACACATATAACGTATACCGCTCATAGTAGTACCCAGTTTATAACTGTATGTTCATACTTTATGAAATACACAACAATGACATTCATATACGGGATGCCATAAACGACCGCATCTATATATCAGATATCTTAAGTATATATATTCAGGAATTCCATTAACATTTCATTTATCTTAACATCTAAAGAATTATCCAATCACTCTACAATTGCTTCAATTTTGAGCATTCCCAGCGACTCAGAGAGTAAAACAATTAAACTCAGACATTAACTAACACACCAATGCACATGTATGCATGCTTGTAAATGACCAAGTAGAAATCAAAATATCAAAATTTATTCCACACACATTTGGTACGCCGTCTCATCACCTTTGGTTCTACTTGGTCCTTTCATCTGATATTTTTTTTATAATAACACACCGTCTTCGATCTCCTCTGGTTCCACCCAGTCCTTTCCTCCGATAAATTAATAATAAGCAACATGTAATATTCTCGAAATCACTAACATGAATGAGCATAACAAATTTGCATATTTATAACAACTCACATGCGACGACTGACTAATAGATGTAACAAAAACTAACAAGTTGATATAGAAGATGTTTAGTTGACTTATCCTTCAAGTTAGTCGACTAATAGATATAATGATTTCACATATATTAGTATTTCATCCCACCACCAGTTATTCAGTGTTCGATCTGAACAAGCAATCATCTTAACTTCATCACTCATAATTTTATAATCATAAGGATGGTCACATATATGGAATTCACAACTCAGTTCTTAGTTATCTGATTCTTTCATCCGAAGAATATTCGTTATAGGCATATATGCCATATTTCAAGTTTAACACACTTAATTATGATCTAATTTATTATTATAACAGAAGTTTTGTATTTCTATTCGTGCTTTGTCTGTTTTACGTGCCACCGATTCTTATCAAATCATAATAAAGATTTATTAACCAAATTTCGGTGTCTGACCAATCGGTCCATTACTATCGGTATTAAATTATAAATTTCACACGCATTCATGGTATTCAACTCGTACACACACCAATTCATACATCCATACATATACGTAGTATTCATACATGGTATTCCCATATTTACATATATAATATGCATTTATCAATCTATACATCCATATATACATCCACATGGGTATAAGAGCATGTCTACACATATATATCTCAATAATTACTATTTTAGTAAAAATATTAGTAAGTAACAAACAACGATCTTCATGACCAATAACTTAATAACTTATCCTATCAATATAATCATAATAAATGACATGTAATTATCAGCATGATTTTAATTAACATAGATTACTTCATAACCAATTTCTACTTATATGTACCTCTTGTATGTAACATTAATGACATTGTATATGAAAAACTTTACTCACTGTTTCTCGGTAGTTTTACAGGTACCCAATACGTCTACCAACACTGCAATTTTCAATGTACAATGTCTCTTTATCACTAATCATGATTAGTAATTAACAACAGTTTTACTCATTCTCAATCAAGATTTATAGATTATTGTTACTATAGTCCTAGTTCAATAGCTTATATTCACATTATCAGTCTTCAATCTTATTGATCCTCGTTGTTATTTATAATACTCATGTCTCAATCATTATTGCTAACTTCTCTCGATTATCAGTTTACATTTACAGTTACTAGTTAACACAATCAGTCCTGATTTCATCAATGTTGGCCATATCAATAGATCTTTATCAATATTTCAATTAATAGGTTATTCATGTCATACTGTATCCATTATATATATCCCATAATACATAAATTTTTATATCACAATTATCTTCAATTTTCCCGAGATAAGTTTCAATTCCAGTTACTTGGTTCAATTTTGATATTAACTTCAGATTCTACTTATACTGGTATCAACATAATCGACTCTATAACTATCAATTTCAAGGTTAATTATACCTCAAGTGATCATTTATCATAACTAATTTTCATTCTTCTCTTATTAATTACTAGTATCCATGATCTACTATCGAACGTTCATTCTGTCAATGTTTAGTCTGCTTACCGGATATAACCGGTGTTAATTAATCACTATTCAATTATTACTCACAATTTAGTAACTTGCATAATAGTTCGGATACTACATGTATTTACTATCAATCTTCTCTTGATTATAATCATCATTGTAACGAACCATAACTTTTAATTAAAATTGAAGGCAGACTAATTTACTCACCTCTTGGTCTTGTCAATTCTTTTAACACTCGATACCATAATTTAACATTGTAAATGTGTAACTCTCATCCCCACGAATCCAACGACTTCAATATCATGCTAATCGGTGTTCGGATGGCCAAGATATCGCCTGAATACCCACGAGATATGAAATAAGGTTAGATATGTAATAACTGAAAATATTTACGGGCTATTGATAATTTTTTAGGGCCCTAAAATGGTTATATAATCCATCAGGGGTCTAAATAAAACATTACCCTTCTTAATAATAAAATATGGGTCTGGTCAAGTTCGGGTTTAACTTGAACTCGTTATGTGTTTCAAAACCCATTAGCAACAGCAGCAGCCTAGCTCCCTTCTCCCGTCGCGAGAGCCACCTAGGCTATCGTCGGCCCGGTACTAGTACCGCCAGCTCGATGCGGCCACACCACCTCCAGCGCCCTTGCCGCCGGTCGGAGCAAGAGAGAGTGATGTTGATGGGTTTATGCCTCTGCTAGTGCGTGCCGCCCCCTTGCACCGCCGCCCTCCCCTTGCACCTCCGTCGACCGCCGCCTTCCGTTGATTGGTCGAAATCCAAGAGAAAGCTTTAGAGAGAGAGAGATTTAGAGAGAGGAAGAGAGAACTTTTGGGAGAGAGATGAGAGCTGAATTCCTCTCATATAAATCCCCCCTATACTTCTACCTCATCTCCTCCTCACCTTATAACTCTTCACTATTCTCAATCACTCCAAATAATTAAAATTGACATTAGCTTCAATTAATTGGTATTAATTAATATATTCATGGTACATGGCTAAATGAAATGCACATACATACAATTCCCCCGTATTAAATTCCAAAGTGGCCCCACAAGCTTGGATTAATCAAAATCCTCTTTTTAAAAGAAAATCAATAAATTAATAAATAATTTCAGAATAATTTAAACAATATAATGATTATCAATCCTTATAATTAGTATTATACCAAAAATTTAGAAATCATATATTTAATTCAAGTTTAATTAATTCAAGTGTTATGCATACACACTTATATAATTGAATACACATACACACACACAAACATATGTACCACTGATCCTGTATAATTTATCAAAAATTATATTTTTTTCCAGATTTTCTCTAAACGAATTACTAAAATTTATTTCACAAAAAACAATTAATTTTGTAATCATAATAATTTTTAAAAATTCTCATTAACACAATATTATTATATTAATTCAGGATTTAATAACCCGAGTATTACACTTATCTAATGCGAAAAAATGCAAAAATTAAAAATTACAACTACTCGGCAAAACCAAGAAGTGAAATCGGATACTCCGTGAAGAGATCAGAATTTCTCCTCAATATTTCTCTTAAATAAGAGTTGAGGTGCACAATTGCCTTCTTGATTGAAAAAATAAAACTATAAAATAATAGCAACAATAATAGAGCAACAAGTATTAAGTGAACAATTATGAGCAATTATAAGCAAGCAAAATGTAAACAAGAGTGAGTAAAAGATAGAGAGAAGCAATCACAAACACGAGAGATTTGTTTTGAGGTTTGAACAACTTGTTTCACGTCCCTGCCTTTGTCACAATGAAGGACTTGTATTACCTCCACTAGACTTGACTACAAATAATCCTGCAAGACCTGGAGCTTCAACTCCAACTTTCAATCCTATACCTAAGAGGAACCCTAAAAGAAAATGAAGATTACAACACTTGGTGACCCTCAAGATCACAAATTCTCTCAATACAACCTTCTACAGAATAGAATATAGATTTGGAGGCTCAAGGAGCGTGTGAGAGAAATATCAGAGAAAGATTTTATTTTGAGAGCTGAAAACTTACACAAAAATGAGTGAGAAATGAAAGCCATTGAAAATTTGAATTTTTCTTGATTTTTCAAATTATTTTCTTGATTTTCTTGATGCAAAAACAAGATAAAAACTCTCTACAATGACCCCTATTTATAGAAAGAGGGAAAAAATTATTAGAGAGTGAACCCAGTCATTAAAACCCTAAAAAAGTAAAATATAACTGTTTAAAAATAAAACAGAAAACTAGCCATTTGAAGGCAAAATAGTCATTTTGAACCTCTGGCGATCGAGTTGGCGGTCAACAGACAATGGCTCTAGAAAAGAGTCATTGGGCTCGATCGACCGGGAGGTTGATCGACCAGAACAGGCCTCTGAGTTTAGTGCTCAGAAATCCAAAGGTGACGACCAGAACAACCCTCTGAGTTTAGTGCTCAGAAATTCAAAGGCGGTCGTCTGCTCCCAAGTGAGCTTTAGCCAGCGATCGACTAGTCCTAAGTGTACATGGTGCACATCTGTGCACATGCGGTCGAACGTGGGGTCAATCAGCTAGAACACTGATTCTGCACTGTATAGTGAGCGATCGACTGGCTTCAGCCCCAAAAATAGTTTTTTTATATTCTAAAACATTTAAAATCCAAATAAATTCTTATAAAATAAGTTCTTGTAAATACTATTAGGCACAAATATGTGTGATAAAAAATCACATATTACAAAAATTTGAAGTTCTTTTTGTAGCATCAAATACATTTTGAAAACATAAAAACAAGTTAAACAAAATTCAAAACCAATTTGTATACACCACAAAATCAAAACTGAAACTTTTGACCTTTGAAACTAATATCAAACTTTAGGGGGTGTGTGTGTAAGCTTAAACAATCAATTCTAATCTAAACTTTATAAAAAATCTAAACAATCTTATAAACATAAGTCTTCTTCTTGATATGATCTTCATCTTCATCTTGGCTCGATTCAAACGTGATTCTTGTTGAGCTTGATTCTTTCTCGAGTGCTAAATGTAATATTTATGCTTAAACTCTTAAATCAATAGTAAGTAGTAGCTTCAAAACTTGACATTGAGTCTATTGTGGAAGTTAAAAACTAAACTATTATCTTGATTAGACCTGAAACTAAAACATTACAAGATTATTAGTATTATAACTATATGAGTTGATCATTATCAAAAGTAGAATGATGAGATTTTGGGCCAACAAACTCAATCTATGTAAGTTCTGCATTATAAGTAGACATTTAAGAGTAGATTTTACTATCTCAGTGCACAAATCTCATACACACGGATGAATGGGGACCTTCGCCAGTTGTATCCTTTGGGGGTACATGTTACTATATTACATTTATAAATGATTTCTCCCAAAAAATATGGGTATACTTCTTAAATAAAAAATCAGATATATTTCAGAAGTTCAGGGAGTGAGAAGAAAAGGTGGAGAATCAGAAAAGGCGAAAGGTGAAATTCATGATGTCAGATAATGGGGGTGAGTATACATCATAGAAATTCAATGAATACTTAGCTAGTGAAGATATTGAACATCAGCTAACTATTTCAGAAAAGGCAGAATAAAATAGAGTAGCAGAGTGCTTGAATCAGATACCTACAAAGCATGCCCGCAATATAAGGTCACAAGCTAACATGTCAGAAGGTTTTTGGGTAGAGACAATGAGTCATGCGAGCTATTTAGTGAACAGGTCACCATCTACAATCATTAATTTTTAGATCTCAGAAGAGATATGGCAGGGAGAGTCAGTGGACTATTCAACCTTACGAATATTTGGATGCCCAACATACAGTTTGGTTGATAGTCAAAAGAGAAAAAGGTTGGAGTCTAAGTCAAAGAGTTGTTACTTCATCGGTTTCACCAAGAGAACCAAAGCATATAAGCTTTGAGATTCAGGGAAGAAGAGTGCCTTTGTTAGCAGAGATATGGTCTTTGATGAAGAATCAATATTGCAAGAAAATCCAAAGACAGCGGTGTAGGCTATCTAAAAATCACTAAGGATAAGTCATCAGACGCGAACCTCACCTAAATATGAAGGTCGCGTTTCAATTAAAATGTGGACCTCACGTCTAAAGGAAAACAGAGACTTCAGACGCGGGTCTGAGTAACTCCGCGTCCTATTTCCTACGCGAGTCTGAACAATTCTGTGTCTCATGCGAGTCTGAACAACTCTGCATTCCACTTCAAACGTGGACCTGAGTAACTTCGCATCTTACACCTCATTGGGGTCTGAGCAACTCTACATTCTGACTGAGATGTCCGCGTCGGCAATAAACAACGCGAGGTCCGCGTCCATCACGAGATCCGTGTTTCTGTTATAATTGATCCCCATTACTGGGTCAATTAACTCTTCACGTAATGAGAGAGTTAATCCCTATTATGGAGAGATTTTAGGGACAATTATACCCCTATGACTCTCTATAAATAGCCTAAGGAACTGTGAAAAAAAGGGAGGACTTTTTGGAGGGGAAGTCAGAGAAGAGAAAGTGAAACTTTTGATTTGAGAGCTGAGAATTTTCAACCTAAAAGCATCTTGATTTCTTCTTACTTTTTCAGAAGGAGAAATCAGTGGACTCTAAACACTTTGTATGTTAAAAATAGAGCACCCTCCTGATTGACTTTGGAGAGCAATCCTAAAGAAAAACTTGCCATTCAGCGGTCAATGGAGAACAAGAATCACTCTCCATCACCACATGAAGAACCCAGCCTTAAACAAAAGGAAAAACTAGTTATTTTCTCCTCTTTTGCATTTGGAATTATTCTATTGTAATTTTTCATCCACTCAAAAGAAGTTTACTTTGCAATATTTTTCCGACCAAACAAAAGATGGTGAACCCGCTGAGGACTATGTTCTCTACTGACGAGAACACTGTGGCGTAAGATGATGTCTAGCTCCTCGAGAAGATGGTAGAATCCTTCGTCATTGAATTTGACTAAGGGAAGTTTGGGTAATTTCTCTCCTCAGGCTTCGCCAGCCCCAAGGCAATGCGGCAGTACCACAAAGTCTCTTCTGGCACTCGCTTTCGAATCTCTTTGGTGATTTCTCCCAAAGTGGCTCACACCACTACTCATAGTGTAAGTGGTGCCACTTTTAATGAGGTTCTGAAAATCTCTCATGCAACCCATGCAGCCCGTGCCAACATCTCTTAGGAGACCCGTGGGGTTGATGCGTCGGTACACGACCACAATGATGGGGAAGATCAATCCCGCCATCACTCTTCTCTCCAAACTCTGCAATTCCGGATTGCCGAGGGTTCTCAACAATCCTTGTGACTAAACCAGAATGTTGAACGTCGATGAAGGCATTGTATTCGTCGACAACAGATCAAAAATTCTGTAGAGACAATCTGTTCTGCAGATTCTATATGCGAGGTCCCTACCTGCGTTTCTCTCAAGCGACGCGAGAACCGCATTTCTGTTTCAGAATGTGAATCTCGCGTTCTTCAACAACGCGAGGTCCACGTCCAGTGCAAGACCCGCATTCTACCAACCCCAAAACACGAGATCCGCGTTTTGCCATCTCAGAAAGTGATAGCCACGTTTCTAATTCTAAATGTGAGGCTCACGTTATAAGTCAAGCTCAACCAACACTGGGATCCGCATTTCAATATCGCGTGAGGTTCGCTTCTCAATAAAACAATGCGAAACCCACGTTCAGAATGGTATGTCTTCAAGTCATAAAAAGTTAAAAAGCCTTACCCCTAGAGGTTAGAGGCTAGTTTCTCAGACGTCCCACAGCAGACCTAAGGGACTACCTGACAAGAAAAAGGAGTATTCATCAAATCTCTCCTCAATGTCACTGCGAGTGGCTCATCAAGGCAGTACTTTCTGATTGTCATTACCGCTTTCAGATAAACAAACCCTCAATTTTTAGCTGGTTGTCAGCGGCTTCTAACTCAACCAAAAGACGATGATACTGGAAGAAGAAATCGTTCTCCGTCATTGAGTACCCAGAGGTGACGCAAATGTGATGGGGTCGAGTTTCACACCAAGCAAGTCCAAAGGGAAGCAATTGGTTGTAAGTTCAAAAAAGTTGGATGTTGATCGATCTCCAGAATTGAAAGATATTCTTGTCAAACCTGAAGGGGTGTACCGACACACTCAAACCCGCACGGAAACAATTGCTCCAGTCAACTATAGTCTGTTGGTTAGGAAAATTGAGGTGAATGATGAGCACTCCGTCATTATTGAATCCCAGTCTTCGAATTCTAGTACGGAGACAACCGCCTTTGCGTACATGGTGGGAATTTTCGAGGAAGTGGCCAGGTAATTCGAAGAGCAGGCCCATGTCCAAAGAGATTAACTCAATATGATTCGAGCTCAGTAAGAATCTATCAATGCCCTTAAGCAGATGATGTCACAACTGCTTAAGGAGAAAAAGAAACCGAAAGGTAAAACTCTTTCCAAAAAGTCTAAATGCAAAAGGAAGGGGATAGCTCATCTTCTGGAAACACTGAGAAAGAAGAGCATCCCAACTATAAGCCCTCCAAATCTTCCTCTGAAGAGGAGGATAACTCAGAAAACAGAAGCAGGCATTCCAAGAGGAAGAGTAAATTAGAGCAACCTCTCAAAGCCCTAGCAAACCGAGGGGGTCTTCAAGATGTGGGGTTAATCTGATCCTACAGCAGAATGGGATACGACTCCTTACTCTTCAAAGTTCAAGGCACTGACCCTCCATACTTTTGACGATAAAGAGTCATCGAATAAACACATATACTACTTTAAGTCCCAAACAGGGAATGTAGTATCGAACGATTCTATTATGGCATGTTATTCATTGGCACTCTTAAAGAGGTCACCTTTGAATAGTTCATGAAACTTCCTGCTGGCTCGATCAAGACATGGGCCGACCTCGAGAAGTTATTTATGGCTAATTTTTTTTGAAGATACAGAAATTTCAGTGCCAACTCTCCTTGTAGCCAAGCAAAAGAAAGGAAAGTCTATTAAAACTTTCGTCGAAAGATTTTAGAGCATGGCACTCCATTGTCCCAGCGGTCCATGCTGGTTGAGACATGTTGCCATAATTTGCAAACTGCCATCCTCGCTCAAATGAGAGTGGCGGAATGTTGCACTTGAAAGCAGTTGTGCTACAACGCGAACAGTGGAGGAAATTGTCGCCAGGGTCAGAGCGGAAGAAAAAGACAGCAAGTTAAGACCCGACAAACCGACATGGCGCACCACAGAGTCATCTTCTCAACCAAGGAGAAGAGATACTCTAGTAACGGAGGTCAAGTCACGTTTGAAGACGCAGTCAGTCAGATGGGGTATGGCTCTCAGCCATGCACGTGCCAATAAACTATACTCTTTCAAGGATGTGCACGTGGTCTCTCTGTTCAAGTTACTCAAAAGATAACAAACTCAAATTATCGGAGATCAGACGTCCTGAAGAAATGGAAAAGACCGATGATCCTAGTTACTGCTTGTATCATAGGATGCTGGGACACCCTATCAAGAATTGCTACATCTTCAAGGATGTTCTTCAGGTTCTGATTAATGCGGAGGTATTTAAGCTCCATCCAGAGCAGAAAAAGGTGATTGCTAACATGACAGCTACATCACCTCTTCAATTCGGCCAGGATTTCCCTCCAGCACCAACCGAAGTGGTTCCCATCTCGAAAGGAGAACTAAGAGTGATCAATATTGATCTTCATAATTAGAAGGAGAAAAGTCTTATCCCAATTCCTACTCCTCGAGAAAAGAGAATGTGGGTCCATCCTGACATTGTTGAGAGTCAGCAATGGACGACTGTCACAAACAGAAAATCCAAAGGCAAGACCAAAGCGTTCTCCAGCAATGTGGTGGGTAGAGACCAAAGAAGATGTCGCCTCCTTCACTAGTTCAGGAGAAGAAGAGTTAGCCTTTGCTGATGACACATGCACACCTTTCACGTCAAAACCCCAATGGCAAGCAATACTTGAAACAGTACGGCGAGCCAATAGTAAACTTCCCACAACCAGCTGAGGAGACAATTGAGTAGTCCACAAGGCCATCCGTGAAAAAACAGATAGAGCTTCGGTATGTTAAAGCTCTTCAGAAAGACAGTGTGGGACCATCAACTCCCTTTTGTTTTGATGTCATGGCTCAACTGGCCAACATCCCTACTCAAATCACTCTTTATGAGCTCCCGAGGCTTTCTAAGTCTATAAGGGATGTCTTAAGAGAAGCATTAGCATATGCAGAAGTTTTCATGACCCAGATTCATGCTATATGCAAAGAGAAAAACGGTAACCATTACCATCACACCTCGAAAATGTTTTTCTGCATTACCTTCACCCCAGAAGACAATCAAGTCAAAGGGAAACATGATAGGCCCTGTATTATGTAGGGTATTTTGGATCATCTGAAGTGAGTCGTATTTAGGTTGATCTGGGCTCCGTGTTGAGCATTATGCCCGCAGGGTCATGCAACATTTGGGGATCCCGACCCACTGATTAAGCACCACTCAGATAACCATCGATGGCTTCAATGCCAATGACGGCACGTGCCTAAATGCAAATGTCTAAACCGTATTAAAAGCATCCAAATACTGTATTTAGTTCTTTAATTTATTACAATGTGTAAGCAATTAAAGCAGAAACTTAGCAGCAGAATACAACAATATATGCAACTTGCAAATCCCTACAAAAGACAAAGTAAAACTGCCACAAAATTGTCGCGTTTTTGTGACTTTTCTTGGATTTTCGCGGCAAAGTTTTAAAAGCAAGCTCCTTACTTTCTAGAACAGAGAGAGGCAAGCAAAAGTAGACTTCTGAAAGTAAAAATTCTGTAAAAATTGCCCTGCACACCAAAGTATAGAAGAAAATATTAACAAAAACGTGAAATTAAAACCATTCCCATCCCTGACAATGGCGCCAAAATTTTGATCGGAGCGGAACCAACACTTGAAAATGTGTGTTTTATGAAGAAATTATATGCGTGCTAATGATCTCTCGATACTTCTGTTATAGCATTGACTCATCGGGTCGAATCCATAGGGACGAGAGGCGATAGAAGCATTAACAGTTTTTATTCACGTCGGTTGTTAACAAGTTCTTCTTTGTTAAAGAATAAGAAAAAAAATGAAAAGAAATCCAAAAGTGATAGGTGAAGAAGGCGATGAAACAGCTATGCGAAAAATAAAGATAAGTGATTGTGAATCGGTAAAACAAAACAAGAAAGTAGAAAATGAGAGATAAAAGAAAATGAAATAAGAAGAGATTTTGGGGAAATGATAAAGGAGTTTGGAAATCGATTTTCAAAATAAGATAAAAAGAAAGAGAAGAATAATAAAAGAAAACTCATGACTACTAATTATTAATTGCTCCACTAACCATGCTAACCTCTTAATGATAGTTGCCTCACAGGGATCCATGACCATTACTAGTCCTTGGCTTCAAGAGACAATACAAAGTAAGGCTCATAAGATTATTCTTCTACATTCAAACAACACATCCATACCACATAATAAGTTGCAAGCACTAATAAATCATCAAAACCGGTTAGAAGTGATCATGAAATAAAGAAAGCATTACAAGTTAGCTTATTAGTGGGTTAGATGTTAGAATGTTAGAATCCATCATCATGAGCCAGCAATGGCTCTTGCAAGAGCAAGGCCTTATAGAGGCTATTAGATTCATGAGGATTATCAAGTAAGAGGTTAGATGGTTAGTGGTTAGTAGTTAGATTGTCATGAGAAGAAAAATTAGCTAAGCATCATGTAGAAGATGGAGAATATTACAATGGAGAAGAAAGGAGACACCTTTACATAGATTATCACCATTTATTACATCAATCTCTCTCTTTCTCTCTCTGAATCTCTCAGCCTAATACATGATCTAAAAATGAAATGAAAATACTAAATAAAAGAAAAGAAAAGTAAAGAAGAACTCCTACACTAACCTACACTAAAAGACAGAAAATCTAGCCTATTTCTCCATCTGCTTCATTTCTGGCCAAACCTTGCAGTATTTATAGGCAAACGAAGAATCTAGAAGGCGAGACGAAGTCACACGTCAAAAATCGACGCGTGGGCCCACCATATTGTCGCAAAAATGCCTCGCTTTGGGGACCACTAGATATTCTTGGATTCGGTTATTGACGTCCAGATTTTTTTCAGACACCCGCCAATGTCTAGATTCAATGTTTCTTCTAAAAACTCTCTAACTTAGCCTCTAAGAAATTCGGATTTAATTACTCAAAAATAGGTTTAATTAAGCTCTCATTACTCCTTTGTCCCTAGACTCTTGATTATCTGCAAAATAGACCAAAATACAGTTAGAAATGATATTTTATACATAAATTGGTAGGAAAATGTGATCTAATAATGCAGAATTGTAGACTAATCACACCCTCATACTTATCTTTTTGCTCGTCCCGAGCAAAACAAGAAAAAGAAAAACTATATTACAAATGTTATTACACCCTTTTCATAGGTGATGCAATTGCACTGAGCATGTGTAACAATCCGTTAAACCTCTTGATTGCCCCTGAGGAGGAGTTTTGTCTCCTGAGATTTGCAGCGGATTGCACCCACAAAATCCATAAAGAAAGAAAATAAATGTTAGTATTTTGAAAACGCATTTTGAAAGAGAGACAAGTTTTTGAAATATTTTTGCAAAAATATAAGCGATCTAAGATCATAAGTCCACCAAAAATTATTCTTCCTTAAACTTAGTCTATATGCAAGATCTTGTCTTTAATTAAAGTAAGAATTCAAAATTAGATTGAATATTTTATCCTTCATAAAACCTAGATAATATGCACTTTGTGATAGTGAAGATTTCTGAGATTTCAATTCTAACCATCAAGCAATTTATTTATGTATATATATTTTTTTCTTTTTTCTTCTCTTAGTTTTCTTAGGCTTTCTAGTTTCCCCGGGTAGTGAGCCTTTAACCGATGACTCCCAGACCAGAAGGTTCTATGGTACCAGATGAGAAAACATCCCTCAGGTTTAAGGACTCGAGTAAATAAGGCCACAAAACTTAGAAAAATTATTTATTTCTCATGATCACCGTTAGGCGTGAATAATTATACTTTTTGAGGCATAATTATCTAGCTTAATAAGTGGTTTTTTATTCATTATCATATATGTTTTTCTTTTTATTTTTTTTGCTTTATGGGATTTTAGGTCTTTATTTCCATCTCAAAAATGTGTAATTGTGAAGTGCATACTATTTAAGGTAAAAAATTTAAGATAAAATTCTCTCTTATCTCTCTTTACTTAACCTATAATTTTAAATAAGATTTATTATTTCAATTAGCTTTAAGATGTCATAATTAAGGTTTCCTTAATTTCTAAGATCATCTTAATTTTCTTAAAAATAGATCAAAACTTTGTCTCTTATTTCAAAAAGTTTTTAAAGAAATGGAAAAATTTTATGCAAAAAGGAAGAATTCTAAGAATATCCTAAAAGAAGTGAAAAAGAAAAAAATCTAAAAACTCTACGTTAGTAAACCCTCCCCCATACTTATCTCATGCATTATCCTCAATGCATGGTGAATGTATGTATGCATGAAACAAATAGAGAGGGAAGAAAAAATTACCTCAAGGTGGTTGTTCTGGTGGTGGTCTGATTGGTCCACGAAATGCGGCCCAGTCCAATTTGCGTGAAGTTCAGAGGAACCCACCAAAGAGTTCTATAATACAATCCACTAAAATGATGTATATATGAATGATTTTTATTAAGAAATTTACCCCATCTAATTTTTAAATTTTCAAGATAATTTCAGAGTCAATTTTATCAACACCTTTGTCCCAAAGTGGAGTGTGAAAAGATGGAATGATTGATTTGGACTCAGAAAGTATAGAAACTGCTACTGACTCAGAAAATTAACTTAAGTCAAGTTAAGGTTCAGGAGTCAAAATTGGTTTAGGAATCGGGTCTAAATCAAGAACTTAAAATTCAAGTCCACATTCATTTTCCCACAACGGAATATGATTTTCCAAGAATAGTGATTCAAGTTCATAAATGATAGGTATGGGAATTAATACTGACTCTAAAATGTTGCTCAAATTGGGTAGCAAAACAGGATTCAATATTGATTTAGGAATTTGAACTGGATCACAAATTGATAATCTAAGTCACATTCCTCATTAAGTTCAATTTCATAAAAATGAGAACTTGCCAATTTGTCAATGGGACTTTCAAAAGTATTAAATTGGTCAAGTTCAATATGATGATCATAAAGGATTGGTGATTCAATTTCACAATAGACTGGCATAGGATCCAATGTTGACTCAAAAAAAAGATTGAAGTGAGGTAAAGATACCGGAGTCAACATTGAATCAAGAAGTAGAATTGAATTACCAAGTTGAGGTTCAAGATCATATTCATGCTCAAGTTCAATTTCAGGAAAACGATAACTTGCCAAACTGTCAATGGGACTTTCAAAAGTATGAAATTGGTCAAGTTCAAATGGGTATGCTGAAATTGAATCTTGATTTCTAAAATAAAAAGAGTACTGGATCGAATCAATAGAGTTAGAGATATTGAATTGGTCAAAGGTTGATAAGAGAGAGTTTTCTCATTTCTATAAATTATGACCAATTGACTCAATTATATTTCCAAACTATTGATAGACTGGATAGAGATTTTTTGAAATTATTGTGAGGACTCCTGCAAGATTTTTATATTCTTTTCTAGATATGATTTTTCTTCAAGTGGATGTTCTAGAAAGAGAGTATAGGAATCTTGGTTTTAGAAAAAATATGAAGAGTGTGAGTCCAAACATATTTTGAGATTTAAGCTCTGACTCACGAAAGCATTCCATATTTGTTTTAGGGCAGATAGTTGTTCATTTTGAATAGGTGAAACTGAGTATGAATCATGAAAATATTATGGAATTGGTGAATTGAGCTTTTTTGTTGGGACTCAAGCATGGCTTGTACAGCTTCTATACTTTTTTCTAACTCAGATTTTTGTTTAATGGGTGGTTCTGAAAAAGGAGTATAGGAAGCAAAATTAAGAAATGAAAATTGTGAAAATTATGGATAAGGTGGTTGAAAATTAGACTCGGGGGAGGTGAATCCCCATAAACTTTGTAAAGAATGAAAATTATTTTAGAAATTATGGTCATAAGATTGGGGGTATGGGTTGTATTGATTCGAATAAGTCCAACCCAGCGTATTTGGTTGGATCATATTGTAAAAAGCCAGGTTGGAATTATCGGAATCAAATGGGGTCGATGTGAAATGTGGATTCATATTAGGATTAAAAGAATTATTATTGTTGAACTCCATTACACAAACAATCACAAACAAAAAAATAAAAAGCAAACAACAAACAAAAAGAAAGAAAATAAAAACCAAGCCTATACTAGGGTTGACCTAGACCTAGATGACTCCTAACTGGGCGATTTTTCAGGGTAGGTTGTTGTATGAATCCGACCACAAGCTAATCAGCCAGGTAAGAGTCAAATACGTTGAGAGGTATCCGTACGTAAGTAACGGGTCTTAATTATACCAAACCATAGATCTTAGAGGCATAACCTAATCCCCAACCTTAGACACCGATTTTACAAGAGTAAGATTCAAAATAAGTTTCACCCTCGGTCAATCTCTTAATGAGTCTGAGATATCCCTAGGGGCCAATGTCTATCAGTTTTTATTAGGGCTTGGGTTGTGTGAGTGGGGAGGTTGTTTTTGAGCTAAGGAAGGGTGATGAAATCCCCACCTTATCTTATATTGGATTATGCCCTTAAGTCTAATTCGTGCAAGTGTACAATATAGATAAGAATAACACACAAAGCGAGTAAATCACCCACGTGTTTGTCCTATACTATATCCAATGCCATATGTACACCTCAATCCAGATCACAACAACAGAACAAAATACAGTATATTTGAATGAAATTTGACACGTGCCTAAATACAAATGTCTAAACCGTATTAAAAGCATCAAAATACCGTATTTTAGTTCTTTAATTTATTACAGTGTGTAAGCAATCAAATCAAAAACTTAGCAGTAGAATACAATGATTGCACACATTTATTGCATTATTCTTTATTACATTTTCACTTTTATTATGTAATAAATCTGCTAAATTTCTTGTCTTAAATGTCTATTTTGTAGAAGATAATCATGGGGAGAAAGAGAATAAAATCAAATAAATATCTGTTAAATTCATATTTAACTAGATCTATTTGGTTAGAGGAGGATGATCTCAAATCCAGTTGGTTAAATTCAGATTTTGGTAAATCAAATGATTAAAGATAAAGATCAACCGAGGATAACGTCAAATACAGAGTCCAAATCCAAAGGGATAAATGGATAGAGAGAAGATCAACGGATGAGATGGAGTAATTTTGACTCGAATTCTGACTGAATTTTTGCAGCTATCTATTTTCTTGATTAACTCACTGCACTTACTTTTTAATCTCAACAGTAAAATGATATTTGTTAAATGCTAAAAACGGTTTAGACTTTGCATTTAGGCATGTGTCTAATTCGTTTACATTTTTATATTACTGTTGAAGAGTGCTGAAGCAAAAGGTACGTATGCATAACATATAGTGTAGGAAACATTCTTAGGTGATTATTTGCTTATTGAATGTTACTTTTCTATGTTTTGCACACTTTGCACAATCAATCTTAAGGACAAAACCCAAATCAAGATAAGGTGGGGAAGTCATTACCCTCCCTTAGCCCACAAACAATCTTCGCACTCACTAATCCAAACCTAACTAAAACTGAGTAGACGTTGGCCCTAGAGACATCTCAGATTCATATGGGAGACCGACCTAAGGGGAAAGTTGATTAGAATTTGACTCTTATCAAATCGGTATCTGAGGTTGGGGATTGAGGGGTGAAACTCTGAAGGTTGGTGGTTTTGCATAATTAGGCTTGTTGCTTATGCATGGATACCTCCCACTGACCCTACCTGGCCGATTAATTTGTGGTCAGATTCTGTAATATACCCCCCGTGGACAGTCTAACCAGTTAGGAGTCGTTGATTAGTCTCTAATTTTGCATAATTTGTATCACATCTTCATATTTATTTCATATTAAATTCTATTAATAAAGCTTTGCTTGCTTGATTCTAGGTCCATGGTGTGCAATGAAGAAGAAGACCCTAAATCACCATTTAATTGGTGATTAAAGGCCTATTAAAGATAGCCATTGACCTAGAGAGCTGATTCTGTCAAAACCAGGGGTTGCAAATCAGAACCAGGCACAGGGCCTGACAGGGGAAAGAAAGGACTGCGCGCGGCTCGAAGCGCGCGCGCGGCCGTACGGCCGCGGCGCACGTCGCTCTTCGGGCCAGGGTTTGTCCCCTGGCCCCTTGTTCTCCTGGTGCCTATAAATACCCCCTGGGGTTCCAGAGTTGGAGATATGCAGAGTTTTAGGAGTAGTTTCATTTCCATTTTGTAGTTTAGGGTAGTGTAGTGTAGTTTTTCTTTTTCTTCCTCCCTTGTATTTCTATTTCTTGTAGATCTTGTATTAGGGAGAGAGAGTGGTATATGTTGGGAAGTAAGAGTGCTTGTAATAGAAGGTGACAATCTATGAAAGGTGCTCTCTTACCTTATCTTTGTTTTCTTCTCTCTAATCTCTTTTACATGCGTAGCTAGTTTTTTCTCTCATGGCAACTAACTACTAACACCAACTTGCTAACTTCTTTTATGATAATCCACATGAATCTAATAGCCTCATTTTGGCCTTGCTCTTGCAAGAGCCATTGATGGCTCATGATGATGGATCTAGCACTCTAACTTCCTAACCGCTAACAAGCTAACATTACTTTACTTCATGCTTGCTCTTATTGAGTTTTGATGATTTAAGTGTAGCTTGCACTTGTTTGTTGAGTTGGGTTGTGGTGAGTTACATATGGGTCATGCTTTGAATCGCTCTTGAACTAAGGACTAGTGATGGCCAATGATACATGTGAGGCAACTATTTCTAAGAGGTTAGCGTGTTGGTGGAGTCATTAGTAGTTAGCAGCCGTGAGTTTTCTTTCTTTTTCACTTTGTTTTAGACATACAAACAAAATCACAAAAATCATTCTTTTCTATGTTTCCCACTTCCTTGTTTTCACCGTACACTTCTCTTTTCAATCTTATTTTCTTTTCTTTTAATTCTTTAAAACTTTGAAGAACTTTTTAACAAACACGTGAATCAACCGATAAAGCTTCTATCGCCTCCCGTCCTTATGGATTCGACTCGTTTTAGCCTCTATGCTATAACGGAAGTATCGAGGAAGCCAAACACACACACTTTAAATCTTAACTTCAAATCATACACTTTTTATGCGCGGTTTTACCCCGATCAGTCGTCTAGATCTAAGGTTTACCCTAACTTAGGTTAGATTTTTTTTCTTTTTATTTGTTTGCCTATTTGTTTATTTTTCTTTATTTGTGTTTGACATTTCTTGTATGATATAGCTTATAACAATAATTTTTTCAATTTTAATGGTAATCCATGTTACACCCAGACCTCTTTTTCAGATATTATCAACCCGACATATCATAACTTTAACCAACCTAGTGTGTCGGATTGGTTTTATCTGAATCAATACATGCCCCAGTCCCAATACTATGAACAAGACTGGAATAATTATCACTACTCTTCACAGAGTCAAGGGGATACAACTCCCCCGAGTCTTATTGTCAACCATCTTACTAACATCTTGCTTCATATACTCCTTCCGAACAACCATTAGAAGAATCAGTTAACTGAGAAAAGAGGATGGAAGTCTTAGACGAGCTTGAGCGACGAATTCAAATTTTAGAAGACTCAAAATCCTGTCAAAATTTTCAAATCACAGATCCTTACTCTATTTTTCAAGGAGAACATACCAACTTAGAAAAGAGCATGAAAATCATGTTTCAATGCCAAAATGATCCACTCGATATAAGAGAAGCAAGGCTTAGTAGATTGAAAAACATGCGTAGGAATAAGGAAACTCTCCCTACTCAATCTTTGACTATCCTTGACACTTCTAGCCATATTGATGAAAATCAAGAATCATGATATCTTGAAGACTTTGACTAAAAACCAATTGCACCACAAAACTTTGAACTTGACCAATACAACCAATAGACGAATTGGCAAGTTTTCATTTTAATGAGATTGAACTTGATTATGAATGTGAACCTGATCCCTAACTTTGTGATTCAGTTTTCATCTTCGAATTTATGTTGACTCCGGTATTCTTACCCAATTTGGCCCAATTTCCTGAGCCAACATTATTCCCGTACCCATAGATCTAGAAATGAAATCACCAATTTTGGAGTCACATTCCGTTGATGAGAAAAGAATGTGAATTTAAATTCTTGGACTTGGACTCAACTCTTAAACCAAAACTAACTCTTGAACCCAAAGTTGATTTTCCCGAGTTAGTATTGGTTCCTGAACCTATCATTCTTGAGTTTAAGTCAACCATTCCACTGAGTCACATTCTTTTGTTGGACATAGGTATAAACCATGATGACTCCGTGATGATTTTTCAAGACTGGTCATGTAAAGGGAGTAAGTTTCACAATAGGATCTTTCATAATCCTATTCATATTGGGGACTGTAAATATGTAAATAGGAAAGAGGTCAATAAAGGTGGGTTCCGTGAACCACCAAATTTTTTGATTGGGTAGCAACACTTGACCCTATAAGACCACCACCGGAACCACCACCATAAGGTAATATTTTCCTTCCCTTTCTTCTTTTTCATGAATCCATGCATTAATTCATACATTATGGACAATGCATGAGATAGGTGTGGGGGAGGGTTCTAACATAACTTAGGTTTTCTTTTTTAAATTTTTTTAACATTTTCTTTATTTTTAAAAACTTTTTGAAAATAGAAACAATATTTTGACATATTTTTTGAAAGAAATTAAGTCAATTTTAAGGAATAGGAGAATCATAATTAGGATTTCTTATACTTAGTCAAATTAAAATTATTTGTTTGATTTCCAAGGTGGGAAGAAAATTTGAAAAAGTAATTTAGTCTTGATTTTTATCTTGATGATATATGCATGCTTTATACATTTACACAATTAGGATTCAAAAACAAAGATTCTTATGCCTTATTAAAAAAAAGAAAAGAAAAAGAAAAAATATATATATAAATTCTCTGATTAAGCTGGGTATTTGTGCCTCATAAAGCATAAGTATTCACGCCTAAAGGCGGTTCATTTAATAAAATCCTTCATTTGTCGCCTTATTTGCTCGAGTGCTTAAGTCATTGGGGTGTTTTCTCGCCCGATGCCCTAAGACCATTTGGTTTGGGTAAAAGCTCATTACATGGACAGATTAGAAAGCCTAATAGAACAAAGAAATAATATCACCAAAAAAATATAATAAGGCATAAGAGTTAGAGTTAAAGAACTCGAGTTATAATTTCACAGTTACAAAGGTGCATATGACTTAAAGTAAAATAATAGATTTGATGAGAAATACAGTTTGACTCTATGCCTTGGTTGATAACAAGTTTTTGAATTAAAAATAAACTTATGAATGAAAAGTTTAGTTTTTATATAACTTATAGATTACTTAATTCTTACAATAATACTTCAAATATTCTTCTTTTTCAAAATGTATTTTCAAAATAATAGCACTTTGTTTATTTTTCTTTATGGATTTGTGGGTGTAATCCACTAAAAATCCTCACGAGACAAAACTCGTCCTCTAGAGAAAATCTAGAAGTTTAACGGCTTGTTACACATGCTCAGTGCAATCGTGTAACCTGCGAAAGTGGTCTAATAATCTTTGGTTTAGTTTTGTTATTTTGCTCGAGGACGAGTAAAAGATAGGTGTGGGGGTGTGATTGCATACATTTATTGCATTATTCTTTATTATATTTTCACATTCATTATGTAATAAATCTGTTAAATTTCTTATCTTAAATGTCTATTTTGCAGAAGATAATCATGGGGAGAAAGAGGATAAAATCAAATAAATACCAGTTAAATTCAGATTTAACTAGATCTATTTGGTTAGAAGAGGATGATCCCAAATTCAGTTGGTTAAATTTAGTTTTTGATGAATCAAATGGTTAAAGCTAAAGATCAACCGAGGATAGCGTTAAATACAAAGTCGAAATCCAAAGGGATAAATGGATAGAGAGAAGATCAACGGATGAGATAAAGCAATTTTGACTCGGATTCTGACTGGATATATTTTAGTATTTAAATCATAACTTTCGCTACCGAAACTCACATCTGATGATTCAAGATGATCCAGAAAGAAGACTTATAGGGCTACAACTCTTAAGTTGATCACTATTTTTAATTCTATCATTTGATAAGCTATAATCAGCAATTAATATGCCAACAAGTTACAGATCAGAACTGAATATCCACATCAGATCAAGTTTGGAGTAAGGGGAAGATTCAAATTCAGAAATAGTCAGCTCCCCTTATCTTTAGACTCATTTCCTTATCCATTTCTATCCTATAAATACCCCACACATCAGAGCCAGAAAGACGACCAAGTAGAGAGTAGAATTTAGGCTATACTATAGTTTGTAACTTAGGTTTTTAGTTTTCTTTTATGTAATTTTTATTTTATTATGTAACTGAGAGAAGAGGAGACTTTCTTGGAGGAATGAGAACAAGCTTGTACTCAGGGTGACACCGGTGTAAGTGATCTTTTCTTTCATTGTTATTTGAATCGAATCGAAGTTTTTTTTCTTTTCTAATCTTGTTTTCGTTTGCTTCCCTCTTCTGTGTTTGTGGATCTAAATAAATCCGATAGCCTCGAAGTTGCCTTACCCTTGCAAGTGCCGTTGATGGCTTATGGTGATGGATATCCATTTCTATGATAGTGTAGCTTGTCCCTTCATTTCATAGTGTAAATCGGGAATGGGAAAGATCCTATTTGTCATACTTCGCTCGTCTTGAAACAAAGGTACATCGTCGATACGGGTCAAAGGTAAGCGGGCGCCGAAGAGGTAAGTAAGTTTTTTAGGTTTTAGTTTTCATTCTTTTAATTTTTAGTTTAGATTACCAACACCATCAACACCTAACTCTTTTATCACTCTTTTCGATTTCTTTGTATATATTTATTTTCTATTTTCTCCACCTTCTTAATCTACCACCTTCTTTCTAACTTAACTGTAACTCCAGTTTTCTCTTTTCTTTTAAAGAATTAAAAGAAGATCTTTAACCATTGAATGTAACTTATAAGAGAAGTTGCTAAAAAAGCTTCCATCGCTAGTCCCTCCTTATGGATCACGACCCGCGTAGCCACTTGCTGTTGCGGTAGTATTGAGTACCTGCACTCTTTATTCTAAGCTCTGAAATTCTGTATTTTGTGTGTAGGTAAAAACTCCAATCATACAACAATATATGTAACTTGTAAATTCCCTGCAAAAGACAAAGTTCAACTGCCACAAAATTATTGCATTTTCGGAGCTTTTCTTAGATTTTCGCGGCAAAGTTTTAGAAGCAAGCTCCTTACTTTCTAGAGCAGAGAGAGGCAAGCAATTGTAAACTTTTGCAAAGTAAAGATTCTAAAAAAATTGCCCTCCACACCAAAACAAAGAAGAAAATGTTAACAAAAACGTGAAATCAAAACCATTTCCATCCCCGGCAACGGCGCCAAAATTTTTATCAGAGTGGAACCAGCACTTGAAATGTGTGTTTTATAAAATTAGTGAAATTATATGTGTGCTAATGTTCCCTTGATACTTCCATTATAGCATTGGCTCAACGTGTCAAATCTACAGGGACGGGAGGCGATAGAAGCATTAACGGTTTTATTCATATTGGTTGTTCACAAGTTCTTCTTTGTTAAAGAATGAGAAAAAGAAAAAAGAAAAGAAATCCAAAAGTGATAGGTGAAGAAGGCGATGAAACGGCTATGTGAAAATAAAAGAGAAGTGATTGTGAGTCGGTAAAACATAACAAGAAAGTAGAAAATAAGAGAGAAAATAAGAGGAAAAAAATAAAATAAGAAGAGATTTTGGGGAAATGATAAAGGAGTTTGGAAATTGATTTTTAAAACAAGATAAAAAGAAAGAAAAGAACTATAAAAGAAAACTCATGGCTACTAACTATTAATTGCTCCACTAATCATACTAACCGCTTAGTGATAGTTGCCTCACATGGATCCTTGACCATCTCTAGTCCTTGGCTTCAAGAGACGATACAAAACATGCCTCATAAGATTGTTCTTCTACATTCAAACAATACATTCATACCACACAATAAGTTACAAGTTACTATTAAATCATCAAAACCGGTTAGAGGTAAGCGTGAAATAAAGAAGGCATTGCAAGTTAGCTTGCTAATGGGTTAAATGTTAGAATGTTAAAATGTTAGAATTCATCATCATGAGCCATCAATGGCTCTTGCAAGAGTAAGGTCTTCTAGAGGCTATTAGATTCATGTGGATTATCAAGTAAGAGGTTAGATGGTTAGTGGCTAGTAGTTAAATTGCTATGAGAAGACAAATTAGTTAAGCATCATGTAAAAGATGGAGAAGATTATAATAGAGAAGAAAGGAGACACCTTTACATACATTGTCACCATCTATTACATCAATCTCTCTATTTCTCTCTCTGAATCTCTCAGCCCTAATACATGATCTAAAAACGAAATGAAAATACAAAAAAGAAAAGGAAAAAAAGAAAAGAAGAACACCTACACTAACCTACATTAAAGGAGAAAAAAAACCTAGCCTATTTCTCCATCTGCTTCGTTTCTGGCAAAACCCTGCAGTATTTATAGGCAAACGAAGAATATGAAAGGCGACATGAGGCCATGCGTCAAAAATTGATGTGTGGGCCCACCATATTGCCATGAAAATGCCTTGCTTCAAGGACCTGTCAGATATTCATGGATTTGGTTATTGACGTCCAGATTTTTGTCAGACACCTGCCAATTTCTGGATTCAATATATCTTCTAGAAACTCTCTAGCTTGGCCTCCAAGAAATTCGAATTTATTACCTTAAAATTAGTTTAATTAAGCTCTTATTACTCCTATGCCCCTAGACTCTTGATTATCTGCAAAATAGACAAAAGCACAGTTAGAAATGATATTTTATTCATAAATCAGTAGGAAAATGCGATATAAAAATGCAGAATTGTAGACTAATCAGTACGCGCCCGATGGAAAAAATTAAGTTCAAGTGTCAAACTGGGACCTGAGATCTGACGTGACATATTACATCATTGACGCTGACAACTCGTACAACTTGCTACAGGGATGACCTTGGATTCATCGCAAATCCATCGTCTCATCCACTCCCCATCAAGTAATGAAGTACATTGATGAAGATAGAAAAGTGAAAACATTAATTTTCAAAAGGCATCCGTTCAAGGAAATTGAGAATTATTTTATCGATTCTTTCTTTTATCAGGATTCTCTTGAGACTGATGAGAATTCACACCCAGAAGAACCTGACTCTGGCAATGAAGCAGATACGGAGCCAGAAGAAGACTAGTGTTTTGAGAAATAAATCCCTTTGAAACGAGCATTGATAAGCTCGATTTCAATACCACTGTCAATGTTGAAGGCGAGTGGTTTATCAATAAAAATCTAGATTTGGCTTACTTTCTGCATTTGCCTCTGATTATGTACCGTCAGACACCAGTACTGACGTAAACAGTGACTATTGGTCAGCAATGAATGCTCTAACACACTGCGTGCACCAATAAAATCATCCTTTATGGTATATGAAAAGATCAGAGACGCATACAATGCTCTCTTGGAAGTACCAGCCAAGCAGGAAGGTCAAAAGTCAATTCTATTTGGAAGAATTGAGTCTGTACCTATAGCTTATGAAAACTCAGGAGGTAATTCTGAGTCTCCATAATTCTTCCATTATGGATACAAATCACATCACATGACGGAAATAATAGGGTATGATCTTACCAAAGGATCAGACTTTAATTTCGGCAAAGAAAAGTGAGCACTACTTCATTCATTTGTACCAAAAGGCAAAGATCCCGATTACTATCACAAGATCTGAAAAGGACTCGGTCATGCATCTACGCCAGTCTCGTCAGATTCAGAATCTGAAGAAGAGATCTGTCATGACAGCTTATTAACAACATCGTCATGGGACTCAAATGTCAGCATTGGCGATATCTTCAAAAAGCTCTCAGCGAATATGGTATCAACCAGTCATTTAGAAAATGACGGAGAAGATTCCTTTGAATCTGAAGAATTAATCCAGTCGGATTTTGATCCATGGATTAAATACTTAAATACTCATGGGGATGTACGCTTTAAATAATGTGAACCATCCACTGAGGATAAAGTGGCTCAGATAAATCTTGGACATGAGGCTAACTCCAATCCCATTTTCATAAGTGAGAGCTTGTCACCTTCCGAGAAAGAAGACTTAATACATCTCATACAAGAGTATAAAGATGTCTTCCCTTGGAATTATAAGGACTTGGCCGGAATCGATCACTAAATTGCTATGCATCATCTCAACATCAACCTGGACTCCAAGCCAGTCAAACAACGACGACGACGGTTCTGTCCCGAGATCATGGAAGCAATTGAATTAGAAGTCAAGAAGCTCCTAGACTCTGGTTCTGTCAGGGAAGAGTAACATCCTGATTGGGTGGCCAACATAGTTCATGTTCCCAAGAAGAATGAAAAAATCCGGATTTGCATCGACTACTGCGATCAAAATGCCGCTTGTCTAAGAGACGAATTCTCTCTCCCATTCATAGATGTTATGATTTACAATACGTGTAGTTTTGAGAGGATGTCTATTATGGATGGCTTCTCAGTGTATAATCAAATAAAGATGTACTCTGATGATGAAAAACACACATCTTTCAGGACGCCTTTGGGAGTATACTGCTACACAGTAATACCCATTAGCTTGAAGAACGCTGGGGCAACCTATCAACGCGCCATGAATTCGATCTTCCATGAGCATATACTTAAGACCGTAGAATGCTATGTTGACGATATCGCTGTGAAAAGCTATGACAAAGGCGATCATCTCGCAGACCTGAAGAGAGTGTTCGTCATCAGGCGGGCTCACCAGTTGATGATGAACCCAACCAAGTCCTTCCTGGAGGTAGCTAGTGACAAATTTCTTGAATTTATTTTTACATCCAAAGAAAATTCACCTGGATCCAGAGAAAATTCGTGTCATCCAAGAGATGCAACCTCCGAGAAATCTTAAAGAACTCAAAGACTTACAGGGACGATTGGTATATATCCGGAGATTTATATTGAATCTTTCAGGGCACTGCCTACTCCTCACCAAATTAATAAAGAAGGGAGTCATTCATTTGGGATAATGCTAACCAAGAAGCATTCAAAGAGATAAAGGAGTATCACACACACCTACCCATTCTGGTAGCTTCAACATTAGGAAAAATTTTCTTGTTGTATGTTCAAGTGATGGATCATTCCTTGAAAGCTTTAATAGCTTAAAACAATGACAAAATCATGAACATGCAATTTACTATTTAAATAGAACAATGATTGGGATGGAGATCGTTACAACCCAATCGAGAAGAAATGCTTAGTGTTAGTTTTCACTATCTAGAAGATGCGACACTACCTTATGGGGCAATGCATTAATGTCATCACTAGAGTTTATCTCTTGTGATTACTCATGACGAGATCATCTTTGTTGACTTACAAATTAGTGAAATGGGCCATATTACCCTCACAATACGAGATGTAATTCATGCCACAAAAGGTGATCAAAGGTCAAGCTATGGCAGGTTTTCTGGCTGATCATCCAGGTCCATAAACTTTAAAATTTTATGATGATCTCCCAGACGAGATTGCAGAAGATAACTTGATCAACGTCTCCTCAGAAGAATAAGTGTGGCAACTATTCTTCGATGGAGTATCAAGGACAAGTCTCGAGGGAAATATCGTCGCAGGTATGGGGTAGTACTTTTTTCCCCACATAATTACATGATTTCTCGTGCATTCTTATTCACTGAGCTGTGTTCCAATAACATTTCAGAATGCAATGCTCTCTTGATTAGAACGCAACTTGCTGAAGGGATTGGAGTCAAAAATCTCGAAGCATACGGTGACTCAAAGCTCATCGTCAACCAGGTTTGTGGGGAGTATGAAGTCCGACATGATGACTTGGTGCCCTATCACAACGCGACAATTGACATGCCAGAGAAGTTTAAAAACTTCTACATTGACTATGTACCACATCAGCAAAATGCGCATGCAGATGTACTGGCGTCCCTCGCTGCTTCATTGACCCTTCCAACTGGAGCCATGGCGAGGGTACTTATCTACAGTCATGACTTGTATTGTTGCAAATTCGCCCTTAAAAATTCAAGAGGAGACCTTCAAGTTAAAAAAAATTTTGCGACTTCGACAAGTCTCGAACCTAGAGATTAATGATTCCCATACATTGACTTCGTCTTGTATAGCATATTACCTGATGACCCAAAGGCGGCGGTTGCCATCAGAAAGGAAGCTCCTCGGTTCTATTACAATGTGATCACATGAACATTGCATCGTCGTATGGAATCTTACTCCGATGTCTTTCACATAAAGAGGCACAGGTGGCGCTCAAAGAAGCTCATGACGGTACATGTGGAGCTCACCAACCCGGACCTAACCTCGAAAACCAGCTTCGAAGACTTAGCTACTATTAGCCGAAGATGATCCCTAACACCATCGCCTATCCTAAGCAATGTCATGCCTGTCAGATCCACGGTGACTAAGTCCATCAAGCACCTAGACATCTTCATCCAACGTCCTCTTCATGGTCATTTGAGATGTAGGGAATGGACGTTATCGCACACATCAGCCCTCCAACATCCAAAAGATATCGCTTAATCTTGGTCATAACTGATTATTTTTATAAATGGGCTAAAGTCGTTCCCCTGAAGGAAGTAAATGCATCAAATGTGATCAAGTTCATCAAGCATCATGTACTCCACCACTTCGGTGTTGCCCAACAAATTATCCACAATAATGAACCCTAATTCCTTAGCCATGCATTCCAGAGGTTCTATAATAAATTTAGAATCTAAAGTGTGTCATCAATGGCATACTATCCAGCTGCCAACGGCTTTGCAAAAGCCTTCAACAAAACTATTGGAAAGCTTTTAAAGACTGGGATGACAAATTAGGCGAATGATTGTGGACTTACCGCACGACGGTGAGAACTCCGCCAAAGGCCACACTATTTTTCTTGGTGTACGGATGTGAAGTTGTACTTCCACTAGAGATCTGAATCCCATCCCTCCGAGTTTCCTTGACGACCAGGATGACGGATGAAGAGAAGTATCAATTGCGCTTCCAAGAGTTGGAAGCTTTAGACGACAAATATCTGCAAGCCCAATCGCAAATCGAGCTCTATCAAGCTTGAATTTTCAGAGCTTTCAACAAGAAAGTCAGAGAATAGATTTTCAAGAAAGGTTGATCTTGTCTTAGCTGTTAGGAGACCCATGATTATGACATATAAGACAAAAGAAAAATTTCCACCCAAATGGGAAGGACTATTTGTAGTAAAGTCAGTCTACTTAAATGGAGCATACCGCCTTATAACTCCGGATGGTGATATGCTCATGTTGCCAATCAATGGTAGATTTTTGAAGAAGTACTATCCTTAGAGGGACTTTTCTCATGATCAGGTTAACATTATATCTCTGAATGAAGGTTCACTTATCAATCAGATGAATTAGGCTTTGAGATCCAAGATGTTTGTAAGAGCTCCAAAGAAAAACTTTCTCATTCAACGGATAACATCACCCGAGCCGACTGAACATTATTGGCATTATGATGCATGATATTAATACTGAAGAAGCAAAATTAGAAATTTCAGTTTTAGCTTTGTCCCTCTTCTCATGATCAGGTTAACACTACACCTCTGATCGAAACTTCACCCTATCAATCAGATGAATTAGGATTTGAGATCCAAGTAATTGGGAGAGCGCCAAAGAAGAGTTTCTTCCTTCATCGAATCACATCATGGTCGATCGACGCCAAGCCGACTAAACATATGTGACATTATGATGCATGATGTAAACATTAAAGAAAAGACAAAGGCAAAATATTAATTTTTTTTGGCCTTGTCACTCTTCTCTAGTATATAGATATGCACCTATCTTCAACTTAGAAGAATAGGTCAAATTTTGAAGTCGAGTATGCCTAACTTTCCCATATGTAATGGTGGCATACCCAATGACAAAGGATCTGAACAATCAGAAAGTGAAATTGAATAAGTTTATCTGATGGCTTTGTTGGAACTTACAGTTTGATATTAATGGATTTTGATGATAACAAATGTGATGCAGGTACATTGGAGTTTAATCTACAGAGCTAGTACTGAGTTTTGATAGCTCAAGTTTATTTAAGGATATTGACTATTTTTTAAGTATTTTTAAAAATTTGTTAAAAGTCTTAATCACACACACAAAATAGTCTTATAGTCGACTAACCCCTTTCTGTTGACTAACATATCCTTTAGTCGACTTATAATAGTTTATAGTCAACTAAGTGTCTTCATAGAAAAAAATATTTGTTCTCTGTTTGTTGACTGTAAGCAACATTAGTCGACTAACCCCTTTTATATAGTCGACTAATTTTAGTTTCCAGAGACCTATCAATCTATGTCAGATACATATAATCAACTTGATTTTTAGGCTAGTTGACTGACTCAGGCAAAACTTCTTAAAGTAGTCGACTACTCTCATATCCTAGTCGACTAACTACAATTTCTGACTGTTATTCAGTTTTAATTTTCTAGTATTTTCTCCAACGTTTTGATTTTCAAATTTGAGTTGATAACTTTCCTAACTGACAATTGATTTCACCTATAAATAGGGATGTTGTTCTTGGATATAATCACCAATTCAAATCATAAGTTTTCTGTCCAAAGTTCTGTTCAAAAAATTCTATTTTTTTAGAAAACTAGTTTCTACTTTCTGTTCTCACACAATTCCAATTCTTTTGTGAAGAATTCTAAGAGTTCTCCTATAAGATACCTTATTCACAATCACGTACAAATTTCAAGGCTTATAGGTTGTAATATTGTAATTAATCAAAGAGAAAGTGTCTTCTTGGTGTAGAGAAGAGTTGTACAGATTTGACAAAAGGTGTTTTGTCAAGTGGTGTACAAGGAGTTAATTTTGGGGTGTATCAAAATCAAAATAAGAAAATTTCAAGCGGGTTGCTTAGGGACTGGAAGTAGGTCACGAGGATCGAATCAGAATAAAATCTCTCGTGTTTGCGTTTGCATTTTTTGAGATTTATTCTATGCATTTTACTTTACTGCAAGTAGTTTACTTTTGTTATTAAAAATTTATAAACACTATTCATCTCTGTTTTAGTGTTTGTGTTGCCTTATTTTAGATCCTACATTTAGTATTAAACCTTCTTGCAGTGTTCAAGGATGGCAACGGAGCTTCCTTCATCACATTTCAAGGAAGAAAATTCTACACAACGTCCACCATTATTTGATAGATCAAACTATAACTACTGAAAGTGTAAAATGAAGATCTACTTGCAATCACTCCACTATAAACTATGAAACATAGTAGAAGTACCATACAACAAGCTGACCACCAATTATAATACGTGGAGTGAAGAACAAAAGAACTACATAAATCTTGATGCCAAAGCAATGAATGCATTTTTCTGTGCCTTGAACAAAAAAGAATTCAATCGTGTGTTAACAGTCAGATCTGCAAATCAAATATGGCAGATTTTACAAGTAACACATGAAGGTACCAATAAAGTTAAAGAATCTAAAATCTCTGTACTTCTTCATAGGTTTGAACTCTTCAAAATGTAGGAGAATGAAATCATTGCAGAAATAGTTACAAGGTTCACTGACATTACAAATTCCTTAGTAGCCCTTGAAAAGAAATACACTCAAGTTAAAAAAGTTAGAAAGATTCTTCGTGCACTCACATCAGATTAGGAGAAGAAAACAACTACAATAGAAGAAGCAAATGACCTCTCAATAATGTCATTAGAAAATTTTATTGGTAATTTAATAGCATGTGAAGTTCAACTTAAAGATAGAAAGAAGGATGAAAAACAACTTCAATCCAAGAAAAAAGTACTTGCCTTCAATACATCCTCAGATTTGGACAATTCAGATGATAATGAAAAGGAGATGGCAATGATTTTAAGAAAGTTCAAAAAAATTTTGAAATAAGATAAGTTTAATCCTCTTTGTTTTAAGTGTAATAAATCAGGTCATATAAAGAAGGATTAGCCTTTGCTAAAATACAAAAAAAAACTACAAGAATTATAAAAAATTCAACAAAAAGAAGATGTCATAGGACCTATCAGCCCCCATGTCAACAAAAGGTCATCGGTTCATCTTGGCAATAACCGATTATTTCTCGAAGTGGGCAGTGGTTATACCACTTATTGAAGTTAAAATTTCCAACGTGATCAACTTTATCAAAACTATGTCATTCATAGGTTTGGTGTCCCTAAGCGGATTATTCATAATAATGGTCCCAATTTGCAAACCAAGTATTCTATCGGTTTTGTGATAAGTACCGGATTCAGAATGTGGCATCGACCGCTTATAACTCTACTGCTAATGACTTAGCGAAAACATTCAATAAGACAATTATCAAGCTGCTCAAGAAATTCGTTTCATTAAGAAAGCGAGACTGGAATGAGAAGCTCGGTGAATGTCTTTGGGCTTACCGAACTATGGTCCGAACTGCGACAGGTAATACACCTTTTTCTCTGGTATACGGGTGCGAAGCAGTCATACCGCTAGAAATCCAGATGTCATCACTAGGGTTGCCTTAGCAACCAACATGACTAAGGAAGACAATGATCGATTACGTCTTCAAGAACTCGAAGTCCTATGAGAAACGCAAGCTCAAGAACACATTGAGTTGTACCAAGCTCAAATCTCAAAAGCCTTCAATAAGAAGGTTAAATAAAGGGTATTCCAAAAAAGAGATTTAGTTATAGCCATCAGACGATCCATGATCATGACGCACAAAACCAAAGGCAAATTTTAGCCCAAATGGGAAGGACCGTTCGTAATAGAAACAGTCTACTCAAATGGAGCATATCGCCTTATAACCCCAGACGGTGACACGCTCATGATGCCGAGCAACGGTAGGTTCTTGAAGAAATATTATCCTTGATATAATCCTTCTTACGGTCAAGTTAACATTATACCTCTGATCAGAACTGTCAAATCCAAGATTTTTGGAAAAAACGCTAAGGAAAAGCTTCTTTCTTTACAGATCGTATCGCCGTTGGGCCAATCAAACACTGGTTACATCGAAGAGAATATAAGGTTATAAATTCTGGTTTTAGCCTTGTCACTCTTCTCTAATCCACCATCAATCAGTGTCGAGCCGATTGAACATCGGTTACATTTAAGAAAATATAAGGTTATAAATTCTGGTATTAGCCTTGTTTCTAATCCACCGTCAATCAATGTCGAGCCGATCGAATATCGGTTACATTGAAGAGAAGATAAGGTTATAAATTTCAGCTGTAGCCTTGTCACTCTTCTCTAACTTACTGTCGACCAGTGTCAAGCCGATCGAGCACTGGTAACATCGAAGAAGAAACAAGGTTATGAACGTCGGTTTTAGCCTTGTCACTCTTCTCTAGTTCACCTATGAACTCATCAGAAGCTGTCCTATCATCAGATCACATCACCATTGATCGACGTGGAACCAATTGAACATTGGTGATGCAAGAGGTCAACATTGAGGCGATGACAAAGATGGATTAGGGTTTGGGATTCAAGATGCTTAGAAAAGTGCTAAAGAAAAGCTTCTCTCTTCATTCAATGAGTCACATCATGGTCGAATGACGCCGAGTCAACCGAACATGGACAATATTATGATGCATGATGTAAACATCAAAGAAAAGATAAAGGCAAAACGTTAAATTTTTAGCCTTGTCATTCTTCTCTAGTATATAAATATGCATCTACATTCAACTTAGAAGAATAGGTCATATTTTGAAGTCAAGCATGCCTAAGCAATAGTTTCAGGCATTCTTCTTTATAATCAGAAGGATGGTTTATCTAGCCTGACTTTTTTATATACAGTGATAGCATACCTCCTTGCTCCTGTTCGATCGATCGAAGCTCAACCCAACGACAAAAGATCCAAACAATCGAATAAAAGATCAAGTAGGTTTTATCTAATGGCTTATCAAGCCAAACTCATTGAAGAAGGTTCGTGGAGCATCCTCGTACAGAACCATTCCACTGCTTCCATGTTCATACCAAAAATGCGATAACCGATTGAATAAAAGATCAAAGGAGTTTAGCTGATGAGTTGTCAAGCCAAACTCATTAAAGAAGGTTCATGACACATCCTTCTGCAGAATCTTTCAAACATGGAAACAAGATAAACATTGTCAGAGAGTCCATGAGGAAGGTTAATCTCTGGAAAAAGTTCTCACGAAATTTGTGTCCATTCCTTTAATCCCCAGCTCATCTATGGAGTAAAAAACCTAGGAGGTACATTAAGTATCCAAATGATCCAACGCCTCTGACGGCCAAGGATAGAGAAAATGTTGGCCCTTAAGCCCAACATAAGTTCTCGGTAACTCATCATGCTGAGGGAAATAGCATGGCTAGCCCAACTCAAACGGTAGTTGGTAATGTCGTACCAAACCCGTTGACAGCTGAGGGTTTGCTAAAAATTTTAAGGGACCTAATCCCACTTGATTTCTCTCCAAAATCACTTACCAATTCCCGTCCATAGAATGGTAGGACCACATACATCATGAGTCAAACCTATCATGTTAACATTAAACCTCTGATAGTGCTCAAACATTTTTCCCGTCAGATAAAATCAATATCCCCAACAGATCAAAATTCCACATGTCATTCTCTTAATAGAATGACGAGTGTATTCAAAATGTTGTTATGTTCAAATACCTCTAACAGGCTGCTTTACAAATCTCCTCTTAAATCTCCACGAAGTTCTTTTTGTCACGTTAATAATTACCTCTGGCATATAATGGGATTCGTATTTTCTTAACTCCCCAGCGAGTTTCTGGTAGACTTTCTTCAAAGTCTATTATCTCCCTCCTGAGTCCCTAATGAACTTTCTTGGTTGTCACGTAAACAATATTCCTCTGACAATTTCTTCCAAGTAAAATTCAAGGGAGATAATCAATTTTCCCATGAAGTTTACGATCTTCCCCTAGGGGAATTCTTTTTTTTTTTTACTGTCATGTCCAGTTTACCACCTCTGAAAGGTAAAAAAATCCTGAGCTTGGTGGCTTCTCAATTGGTTATGTCCATGATACCTCTAAACTGACAGATAACCAAGTCTCATCTTTCAATCCAGTAGGGACGATACCTTTGCGTTATGTCCAGTTCGCCACCTCTGAATGGCAGGGCTCAGAGTATAGCAACTTCCAATCGGTTATGTCCATATTACCTCTGAACCGACGGATACCTATATCTTTCTCTTTTATGGTACTCTAACTATCATGTCTAGATCACCATCTCTGAACAGATAAGTTCATAACTTTGTTCTCCTTTTCTCTATCAAGGCTGAGAGTACTTACTGTCATGTTAACATTAAACCTCTGAACAGTGGATTATAAGTCTGAGACCCCTTAGTCGGTCATATCCAGTCAACCACCTCTGAACCAACAGGAGTCCAGATTCAATCTATCTCTGCAGTCCCTTGTGGACTAGATGCCAAGTTAATACGACTACCTCTGACAGTGGATCTGAAGTTTAGTGTGTCTTAATCTATCATGTCCAGTTTATCCCCTCTGCCTAGTCGGGTCCCTGAAATCGGGTTCACCTCCATTTTGTCATCATGTCCAGATCACCTCTAAATGGCAAATTTTGACCAATCATGACTAGTTTGTCTGGCAAATTCTAGACTTCATTTGTCTTAGTCCAGTAGGAACTATTATCGGTTGTGGCGTCTAATTCATCATAACCTATTCATAAATACAATGATCTTTAATCTGTTATGTTAATATTTACCTCTGAACGGTAAAAATAGTCAAGTTCACTCTCTCCCATTCTTATCCCAATATGATTTGAGCCGAGTCATTTCTCAAATTTATTGATGATAATTTATCAAATAACTAATTTTATCATGTCATCGATCTCTGAATAGATTTGTTATACTGTTATTTCCTTTCTATTGGGGTTGTAAACTCAGAAGATAAAACAAGCAAGGAATACAGTAGGGAATACAACAGGGAACACAGTAAAAGAATCAAATAAAATTATTTTATTGATTCAATAAAAAAAGAGAAGGGGAATACATGGATTACAAGCTACGATGGTGCTTCGCAGGACTTGATCCGTTCTTCAAGGGCAACCTGCTTGTCTTCCTCTCTTCAGCAGCTCTAACAAATGCCTGCGATCTTAACTCAGCTTTATTAAAGTTCGTTGTTTGGGACAGACGAGCCTCAATTTTAGCTAAAATTGCCCTCTATACTAGCTCCTGCTGCAGGACTTCATCATTTTGGGCTTTGAGCTGCTCCAGCCGAGCGATCTCCTCAAGATGCACCGGTTCAGCCTTGGACAGAAGAAGATTGGCCCTCTTGATCATCTCTTTGGCCTTCTCAATCTTATCCTCAGCATCAAGAAGGGCGCTATTAAAAGCGTCAATCATCTCTAATTTCTACTTTCCTTATTTTCAAGGATTTTGACCTGAAGATATTGCCTTGGCCGCTTCCTAAGCTATAAGGTGAGCCTCACACATTTGAGTGACGAGGCGTTCAAGCTCTTCATCAACTGAGGAATCCAAATCTGAACTGCTAAGGTGACGCCACTCGCCCGCGTCCTTCTCAAGCCTCTCCACCAGAAGCTCCAATGCGGCAGCCTGGTCGTCCCCTCTGAAGTCTCGAATGCTTTTGATATTTCAAGAGAGGACCACCTTTAGAGCAAAAATGAGGTGGTTGAGCCCTTAAAGACCAAAGTAACACATCGCTTTAGGCTCTTGTAAAAACTGTCAACCATCTCAGCCACAAATTCTTGGCTTCAACTACTCCCAGTGATTGAACAGTCCCAAAAGACAAAGCTTCTACTAGTTTCACTGTCATAATGGTAGAGGAAATGGCAGAAGCACTAGCTGGAGAAAGATGAGGGATCACCGGTGATCGGGGAGGAGTCTTCATCGAAACTAGTATACCAGCCACGATAGAGGTAGGACTGGTAACTACTTCAGGAAGAACCGGCTCGACAATTAGCATCAGAGAGGTAGGACTGGTTATTATCCTCAGCCCAGTAGTTGCCAAGACTAGTGGCGTCAGAGAAACCACCATCGTTTCATCAACCTGCCAGCAGGGAGTGTGATTGGTTCCGCAGCCATCATCTCCTATGCCATCCTAGAGTCTCAGCAGGTTCAGGCTGGTAAGAGGACAGGTTGCGATACAAGACGTCCAACTCCGCAACATCCACGACAGTTGAAGTACTTATCTCTTTCCTAAATCTCCCAGGAAGACTCGCTGGTTCCCTCAAAGTTGATGTACCCAACGGCGGAACAGCTGCAAAAAGTACTTTATTGAAGCAAGATATAATAATATCAAAAAAAAGGTTGCTTACAAATGGTCGAGGTATTACCAAGAGATGATATTGTCTCAACCACCTCGGCGCCAGCAGCAACACAAATTCCAGCGGGCTTCATGGGAGAAATCTTGGCAGTAGTGGGAGATGCTTCAGCAGCAACCTCAGGAAGGACTTCATTCGTCCAGACTGCTTCCATAACCCCAGAATGTCCAGCTCGCCTTCGCTTATCGAGGGCTCTGTAGTCCATCCTATGGAGCTTGAAGCCATTGGACTCTCTTTCGAGGCCCCAGCACCTGAAGGATCTACATCATCTGTGTCACCCTCGTAATCCTCGAAAATGACGAGGTAGGTAGCCTCGTCATTCTCCTTATAGGTAAACAAAGGATCGTAATAACCCCACTGTTCTCCTGCGGTTTCAGTTTTTGAATCACAAATTGAACAAGTTAGCTGCATAAAAGGAGAAAATAAAAAAAAGAAGAGATGTATGTGTGTGTATACGATGTGTAAGTGGTCTTATCCAAACCTGGAATAGCCTTCTTAGTTGTCTGCTCCTGCGCCACTAGTTTAATAATTGACGGGACAGGAGGAAGAGGGACTGCAGCTGATTCACCCTCTGCAATAACAGTATGAGTATAGCGACAAGGCTTCTTTACCACCCTCTTCCTGCGGGATACACCTTCCCGTTTCCGCTTGAAGTGGACGTCGGGATCTTCTTCCTCCACCTCTTCCACTTCCATGTCATCCATAGGATCTGTGCCTATCCCGCCAGGAGCATCTGCCTCAGCACCTGCAACTCCTTCAAAGCGAGGGATTTTGGCGTCCGAAGCCTCACTGTTGGCAGTGGCAATAAACTCCGGAATGCCTGGCATCCGGACTCTTTTGCCATCACCCTTCTCAGTGACTTTCTGCTTCAGTCACTAGGAGATCCACTTCAAGACAAAGGAGTTAATAGAAAATCTGGTAGGCACGGAGCTTGAAGTTCTATACCATTGGCAGAACCCCAAAGTAGGTTTGGGGTCCTAAATGGCATGCACAGTCGTGCCTCAGTACAGCTAGCAATGAAGAACCCCAGGCACGAGCACCATCAATGAGGCTTCCCATGAAGGCCAGGTTAATGTTCGAGTTGCCAACATAGAGTTGATCATGACCGAACTGACGAGCAAACCGGCTGGGGACGTATGGCTTCAAATAGCAGGTATCCCCGCTCCTGTACACCAGATGAGAAGGTCGGATGCTAACCAGCCATTGAAGATTCCCCGGCTCAACGACGTCTTACCGTCCCCGACATCTTTGAAATCCTCACCATATCTTGCACCACGGATATCGGGGAAGCACCAGAAGAGACAATACATGTCATACCGGCATAACAGCTTACGGACCGCAGCCACGTAAGTCCGCGACATGAGGAACCCTCAAATCGACGGAGATGCGCTATCCAAACACCCTCTGGAGGCTCTTCCCCAACTTGAATAATAGCTGGACAGTGAAGAACAAACCATGCCATCAAATGTTTGGCAATCCAATCCTAGGGTTCGGTCCATCGCGAGGTAAGATCGTCCATTTTTCCATCTTCATTGTTGGTGATCTGCAGAAAGCCTCCATCAATGCCCGAAGACCTCGCTGAATATAGCACACCATCGCCGGAAGAAGTCCAAGAGAGCGACCGTTTACCAGACGAATGGCCAACAATAAAACAGTGGGGAGGACGACGTTGCCAGAAGGAGATGGCACCACAAATCTCTTCAACCAAACAGATAAAAACCCGGCCAAAAGCTCTTTCCGGGACATTGGTTGATGGGCCTGATGATGAAAACTCCTGAGAATGTCACCCTTCTCATAGATCCATCATCTTCTTTCAAAACAATATCTCCCTGGGCATGCTCTTTCATCCTCCAGAAGATATCCTCATTTGCAACCCCGCGGTGAGCCGCTTTAGGAGCATCCTCCAGGTTGGGGAACAGATAATTCCCCCAACTCTTCAAACTGCTCGAAGCTCCCTTAGAATTCCCATGCATACTCGAGCAAATGAAGAAATGGCACATCAACTCATGATAGGTCTGGAACAAGGGCAGGCTCCTGCTTCTCCAAAAGCGCCAATTCCGTCTCACATGGAAAGTATTCTTTATAGAGGAGATATCCCATTGGCAAAATAGAGACTTCCCACATCTCATACAAAGCCATTCCCAATTTGCCTAAAGGGGTGAAGAAAGCCCCTGTAGCTGGCAGTATAATTTGAAGATGGCGTAGAAGTTCGCTACGCTCATCTGGATGCTATAGCAGGTTGCTCTGACAGCCTCATAGAGCCCCAGCCTCTTCAAATCCTCCTTAAAATAAGCCAGGACATATAGGGTCAAATCCCTCCACCAGGCCTTGGGTGGATGAATCCAGCATGGGGTCCTAAAATCAGTTGTTGGGTAGTTGCCGTGGACTCTGAAGAACTGATTTCCAAAGGTCTGAGCCATAGCTGGATTTTCCTCCACTGGGATGTCAGGGAAAACATTTCCGGGGTGAAGACCCAATATGCAACGAGGAGGACCTGCCCTTGTATAACCAGAAGAAGCAGCTATCAATGTACCCACATGAACTGAGTCAGTGGTTCGGGTCACTTGCCACTTCATCTTCTGAGGCCTTGTCACGCATTGGAAGAAGAATAGCGGGAAATGACGCTTGCTGGATGGGAGCTAGTACTTTTTGTCGTTCAGATTAAAGATACACTATCCTTCCCCGGCTAACAGCTGATGATCTGTGTCAGGCGCTGTGTCCCAAACATGAAGCTAGGCTTCCGGTGAATCTTCCGATCGCAGTTTTCTAGAGGAGCAGTTGTCAAAATACTCCTCATTGTATGCTGATCCCCGGTGTGGATAAGGGCATCGCAGCCAGAAGTACTCCGCTCACTGAACAACGAAGCTTGCCCCTGGAATTGTAGGCTAAAATTTTCATCCAGTCTCCTGGCCACTCCGAAGAGCCTGTTTAAGGGTCCTGGAGTATAGTGCACTGCAAAGCAAGAAGAAACTATATTAGTCCATTAGTAAAAAGAAAAAAGAGATGCTAAAGCAAAGAAAATTGCTAAGGCACAGCTTCGCTAGCATTAGCTTCGCACTCTGTACGAAGGCTGAGTGCAGAAAATCACTAAGTGATTAACTTCGCTCCGGAAGTTTAGCTTCGCATATGTTGCTGAACAGAATGCAAAAAACCTAAGGGCTATCTTCGCAGGAAAGGCACTAGTGCCTAAATTATTCAAAGGACTTTAAAGTCCTCTTCTCAACCACACTTCCAGGGCTAACTTCGCATCCTGTCACTTGACAGAACGCGAATAACCCCGCATAGAAATTTGAAAAGAAACCCGCCAGTTTCTAAAATTTCAAATCGCGAAATTAAAGGGAATTAAATCCCCTAAAAATTCGGCAGAATTAAATTAAGAGAGTGTGACTCCCTAAGATCACTGGATCACAATGAATTACTCCAGATTCACCACGAATTAGCCAGGAATTGGCTTGAAAAAGAGAGCAAAGTTCTCTGAAAAGGGAAAATTCCCTACCCGCTATGGGCCGCTCGATGATCGGAGGAGGAGATAGCGCCTCTGTAGCAGAGGTCGCTGCCTCTTTGCCTGTGCGTCGCTTGGGGGCCATAAAGAACTGAGAAGCTCTGAAAGTCTGAATGATGAAGAAGAAAGAGAAAGAGATTTGCTCTCTGAAAAATTCAAAATGTTTTTAAGAGAAGGTGATTCTCTCTTTCAGCCCACCGAGCTTTTATAGACCTAAAATTGTCTACCTTCGCCCCCTCACAAGGAGCGCTGGTGGTCATTTCAAATTAATTTGAAACGGCGCCCCGAGAAGCTTCACTTAGCTCCGTCGAGGGCTAGCTCTGCTACGAGTTCAATGTTGACTTCGCGTGACGCTTAGTTAACTTCGCTGAAAGTTGAGCTTTAGCTCCCTGAGAGCTCATCTTTACCTTCGCGAAAAACTTTACGTTGGTTCCACTGAGAGCTCGTTTCTAACTTAGCTAGAAATCCATCTTTAGCTTCACTAGAAGCTTAGCTCCGCTAAAAGCTCTCTCCTTCTTTAGGAAAAAGCCTATGGAGAAAATCGAGTGGGATCACTTAGTGTACGGCTGCACCAGATAGATTTTTCCCAACCTAAGCCAGTCCATTCCGGATTCTTCCAGAGATCAAGAAGAAAGACAGGGAGCAAAGTAAATGAGCAAAATGTAAAAATTTTATTGATCCAAAAGGGAAGATACATTGATAATACATCAAGATTATCTTTCATACAATAGAGTCTTTGCTCCCAAGGCATACAAGTTATCCTATCTACTTTCAGGATGATAAATCGTCCCAAGATTACCAGACCAACTGGACACGAAAGGTTTTCCTCCTTCACAGAGCCGTAATCCTTCGCTTAATGGCAGATTTTGCCACCAGAAAGCTGGATCTTTCTTAATCAAAATTGGTAAAGGAATGATCCAAGATCTTACTGGTGACGTTCGCCTTCCTGAAGTGGATCATCTCAGATAAGTGACTACCAACCTCTTCCTGAAGTAAATCATCTCGAATAAGCGACTACCGGTCTCTTCTCGGAATGCGCATCAGTTGTTCCAGTATGTTCCTCCTTATGACTAAAGCTTCGACTTGAAAATCAAAGGGCATGCTTTTATTCTCCTTCGTCAAGACAAAAGAATTGGGAGCACAGTACACTGCAATGCAAACGGGAAATGAGTTAGCATAAAAAAAGAGGGTGAAATGCTAAGTCAAAGTTTTGTTCCAAAAGCGAAACTAGTCCAAGTTCAGCCCTATTATACCCAAGGATAAACTTCAGATAAGCAGAGGATAGCCTCGCTTGCACGGCAACGCTAAACCGGGCCAAGTCTCAGCTCCGCCCAGACAGCTAGGCCGGACAAGCCTTAAAAAAGGTCAAGTCCTAGCCTCGCCTATATGGCAAAACTAGACTGGCCCTGGAAGGGCAAAGTCTTAGCCCAACCTATATGGCAAAGCTGGCTCAGCCTTAAAAAAAAATTAAGTCTTAACCCTCCTATATGGCGAAGCTAGACTAGTCTGGAAAAGGTAAGACCTCACCTTCACCTATCTAAAAGGCCAAGGCGACAGCTTCGCCTAGAAAAGTTCTTCGCCTAATTAGACAGAATACTAGCTTTGCCAGGAAGCTTAAAATTTGCTGAAACTCTTCTCCAAAAATCAGCCAAATGCAAAGATCAAGGAAATTTAATCCCTGAAATAGCTGGTAAAGCTACGAAAATTAAGGGAGAAACTCCCTAAAAGTCACTGATAAAATATCTGGATGATCGAAGACTCACCAACCCTTGGTCGGGTAATGACCTGAGTGAGCATCCTCACTACTCCAGCGACTTCAGTCTCCTTGCCTGGGAAAGAGGAGATGTCAGAAAGAGGAAAATATGTTTCTCTGAGAAGGACTACAAGCATCCTATTTATAGGCCTCATGGCCTGATTACGCCGCTGCTACTTCAAGCCTAGAAGCGCGGGCGAAATTAAATCATTTAAATGCTTAGCCTCGAGAAAGGGAGTAGCCCCTCTCGTAAATTTTTCACAAAGTTAATTGAACTTCAGAAAATGGAATGATCTCCCTCATAAATACAGGTGAAGTTATTCAAACCTTGAAAAAGGAAACAATTCCTCTCGTAACTCGCAAAAGCGGTTAGCCTTAGGGAATGGAACGTCGTTCTATCACAGCGAGAGCGAGGCTAGTATTAATATTCCAACCCAGTTTGAAGCGAAGCTACTTTAGGAAGCCCAAAGGTGAAGCTACCTAGAAGTGCAAAGCTACACGGATGTGAAATACTACAATTCCTCGGCGAACCTATCACAGCCCGAAAGAGCAGCTAAAAGCGAAGTTGAACTCGACCACCAAGGCAACGTTCACAGCCACATACCATTGATCATCAACCAAAGTAATTTAAAGTATTTCAAAATCTGAACCATGTCATTGTAGATTTACAAAAACTTTGAAGGGAGTCTTGTGACACTCTAAAAAAAACAGAACTCTCACATTTATTTTCAATCGGTCTGAACGATGTCTAACTTATTGACATTTACAAGAGATAAGTAGGAGACAGGCTGACGACCAGGGGTAAGGCAGCAACTTGGGCTTTACTGATCCAGTGAAGCAAACAGTAAGCCAAAGTTTTCTTTGAAAAGACCCAAGCAGTCCTAATATCTAATGAGATTAAGAAAAGACCAAAATAAGAGGAGCAGATAGAATCGAGTTTGGTGGTCACGGGAAGGAAAGGAAGAGGAGAATGAAAAAAAGGTCCAAGCTCATCAAAGGCGTGTCACTTTTGTTATAGGGAAGGTCATTGGAAGAATGACTGCAAGCATCGACAAGAGTGACTGAAGAAGAATGGGCAAGCTGCAGAGGCAGACGTAGCAAGCGGTGTAGAGGACACCAAAATATTAATGGCTTCTTGCGAAGACAACACTTCTCAAGATAAATGTTGGATATTTGATTCAGGTAGTACGGTTCACGTATATTCCCAGAAAGAGCTATTCAATAACTCTTTAGCTGCAAAAAAGAAAGGGATTGTCAAGATGGTGGATAGCTCGTCTTGCCAGGTCATCAGCACTGGAACAGTCAAGCTCACAGGAAAAGATAGGATTGTGCGTCCTCTGGAGGCGGTCTGGTATGTCCCGGAGGCACGGTATAATATAATATCTATAAGGGTGCTCGACGAAGAAGGATGCCGATCCAAGTGCAATAAGGTGTCGTCACAGTCAGCCAAGGAGATAGGGTAATCTTGGAAGGAGAGAAGTGTGGAGGATTATATAAGCTGGAGGAAGGAAACTCAGTTCGAAATGGAGTTTCAAGGATAAGCTTGGAAGGGACTTCATCGCGAGGTGGAACTTCAAGGAAGAATGCAACGGGACTGAACCAGGTCAAAGTGTTGCGGGAAAGAGAAAGTGTGTACTCGGGCAAGGCCTGAGATGGCTCTGTAGGCTGTCCAAAAGTTACTAGAGGACAAGCCATTGAGAAGCAAAGTTTCAAACTCTAAACGCGAGGGACTATCACCCGCATCTCAGCATCAAGGCGCGTTGGCCCGCGTCTCAGCATCAAGGCGCGTTGGCCCGCGTCTCAGCATCAAGGCGCGTTGGCACTATCACCCGCGTCTTAGCATCAAGGCGCGTCGGCTCGATACCCGCGTCTCAGCATCAAGGTGCGTCGGCCTGACACCCGTGCCTCAGTTGTAACCACCCGGATTACGGGGCCATTCACCGCACAAGTAGCGGGAAGTGGCCCCTCATCGTGGAGCACTTTTAGGGGGCACGATCACCCCTAAACCTCTATAAATAGCCCCGTCGCTATGAAGAAGGGGGACTTTTTTTGGGCGATTAGCATCAAGGTCAAACCTTTGGCAATCAGCAACAAGAGGGCGACACAGAGAGAAAAGAAGCAGATCAACTCTTCAGCAAGTTCGCTGCGTACGAGCTAGCTTTCGCCTACCTTCTCTTCGAGAGTTTTGGTAGACAGAGCTGAGTTACTCTTCCTACCAGCCGAAGAGGAGATCCCAGAAGGACGGTCATCTGGTCAACGGAGAATAAGATTCACTCTCCACCGCCACACGAAGAACCCAGCATTAAACAAAGGGGGAATTCAAGATTCAATATTCTCCCTCCCTTGTAACCGGAAGGAACAGTTTTTGTTGTAATCCTTTTCATTTGATTCAAGGAAAACTATTACCGCAAATTCTCGTCTCTCTCCTTTCCCGGGTCATACAAGAGATGGCGACTCCGCTGGGGACTACTTTCGTCACTGACGAACAGATCGTGGCGCAGGATGACGTCCTCCGTAAGGGGAAGATGGTCGAATCACTCGTCGTCGAGTTCGACCAGGCGAAATATGAAGAGTTTCTCTCTTCTGGCTCCAAGAGCCCAAAGACCCGCGTCTGTCGCAGGGTCTCGGCGGGGAATGGCCCCGAAGCCCGACCTGAAGCTCTCTTGGGCGCCGCTGCTGCTGCCCACCGTGCCCAACAAAGTTCACGCGTCAACGCCTCTCAGAAAGCCCGCGTGATCCCAAGCACAGTTGCTGTTGCGACCAACTCCGGCGCACAGAAAACCCGCGTCAACGTCTCTCAGGAGACCCGCGTGGTTAAACTCCCTGATGTTCAACATCAGGATGTTGTTGGTTTCTCTCCACCTCCTCGACGCAACCGGAATGCTGAGCGTCGACAGAGGAGACGTGCGCGTCAACTGCAAGTTGGAACCGTTGGTTGTCCAACTGAGGCTAGACGCGACGTACAATCTCGCGCCTTACCCGCGCCATGTCCAGTACGTGAAATCCGCGTTTGGCGTCCCAAACGCGTGACTCCTCAAGTTGAGTCCTCTGAAGACCAACTTACCAAGCGTCAAGACGAAGCTTCTACGTCTCGTCCAACGCAAGAAGCACGCGCCCACAGGCGTGGGGCCCAGCAGTCCATCCTCTCTCAAGTGTCTCTGCCCAGACGCACCAGGCAGCAACGCGAGATTCGTGTTTCATCTCAGCAGAGACGCCAGACGCGCGTTACACAGCCGCGTCGCGAGAACCGCGTCCCCGATGCCCGCGTCCAGGCTGTACAGCACATGGATGCCTCCCGTCTTCGACGTTGCGAGGCTAATCCTTTCAATCCCCCTACCATGGATTTGAGGGATTACTTGACAAAGAAAAGAAGTGCCAATCAGGTCACTTTGGCATGCTGCTGCCAACGGCTTATCTCCATACTCTCTAGATGCCATTGCGAATCAGGCGTGAACCAGCAGTCTTTGATCAGACAGCTGACCCTGATTCCTCCGTCAGCTAAAAGAAGACGCTCCCACAGAAGGAGGACCTTCTCTGACGTTGAGTACCCAGAGCTCACTGCAAATATGACAAGCAGGAGGAAGGGAAAATAAATTGCAGTCGGCTCAGATGAGTCCGAGTCTGACTCTGAACCGGAAGGGGTGTATCGATACACTCGTACCGGACGGGGCCATTCCCCCAATTGACTATAGTGCCTTAGCCTACGGCGTTGAAGTGGACGATTCTCACTCCGCCGTAGTGGAATCTAGGGCATCGAACTCTTCCGTCGAGAAGGAGGCCTCTGCTTACATGACAGGCACTCCTGACGAGACGACCAAACGTTTGGAGCAGATCCAGAAGGCGCAAATGGATATGATCCTTTCTCAGCAGGCATCTATCGACTCCATCAAGCAGGCGCTTGCGCAGTTGCTTGAAGACAGGAGGAGATCTCCTCCTAGGAGGTCGAAGGGCAAAGGGAGAAAGCTCATCTTCCGAACCTTCTGAAGAGGCGCGGCGATCTACTTCGAATTCGTCCAAATCTTCGTCCCAAGACCAGGAGAAGACTCATGCTAAGAGGATGAGTCAATTGGAACGACGCCTCGAGGCCCTTGCCAATCACAAAGACCTCCAAGAAGTAGGAGTGGTCCGGCCCTATCCGGCTGAGTGGGACTTAGTTCCATACCCTCCTAAGTTCAAGGCTCCAACCCTCCAAGCATTCGACGGGAAGGGGTCACCCAATCAGCATATCTACTACTTCAAATCCCAAACCGGGAATGTAGTAGACAATGATGCTATTCTGGCGTCTGTTCATCGGCACCCTGAAAGGGTTGGCCTTTGAATGGTTTATGAAGCTCCCAGAAGGTTCTATCAAGAACTGGGGCGATCTAGAGAAGCTGTTCTTACACGCTTCCTCGAAGATGACTCCGAAGTCACGATGCCCACCCTTTTGGCTACCAAACAGCGGAAAGGGGAGTCCGTCAAATCTTTCGTGGAAAGATTTCGGAACATGGCACTCCGGTGCCCAAGCGGTATGACCCAGGCCACCCTGGTGGAAACATGCCGCCACAATCTCCAAACCTCACTCCTTACTCAAATAGGAGTTGCTGAAAGCCGCACCTGGAAGCAATTGGTCCAACAAGGTGAACAGGCTGAGGAGATTGTCGCCCGCGTCAGAGCGGAGGAAGGTAAGCCTAGACCGGAAAGGTCGACCAGGCGTGCGCCAGACACATCCCTCCAAACAAAGCGGAAGGATAATTTGGCAACGGAGACCAAATCTCCCGCCAAACCTCAATCAGGCGGGCGAGTGGCTCTTCAAGTCAGCCTCGCGCCAACAAGCAATATTCCTTCAAAGAGGAACATGTCGATTCGCTCTTTAAACTACTCAACAAGAGCAACCGACTGAAGCTCCCTGAAGCTAGGCGCCCAGAGGAAGTCGGCAAAACCGACAACCCTAACTACTGCATGTATCACAGGATGTTGGGACATCCTACCAAAAGCTGCTACGTCTTCAAGGATGTCTTTTAAGCTCTGATTGACGCGGAAGTGTTAAAGCTCCGACCAGAGCAGAAGAAGGTGACGGCCAATGTGACGTCAGCTCTCCAGTTCGGAAGACAACCCCCAACGCCTGCGGGGGTGGTCCCTATTTCAAGAGGAGAACTGAGAATAGTCAACACAGACCCTCACCAGCAGCAAGAGAAAGGCTTGGTACCCGTCCCTACGCCTCAAGGGGAAATCATGTGGGTCCACCCTGACCTTGTCGATGTACGACAATGGACTACTGTGACCAACAGGAAATCCAAAGGCAAGGCAAAAGCCTCATCTTGCAACGTGGTATGCGCCTCTTCCCGAGAAGCGGAGACTGATATCCCTTCACTGACCGACTCAGAGGAGGAAACGATAGTCTTGGCCGCAGAGCCCAACCAACCAACGACGGGGACTCGTTCAGGACAGCCCTACTTGAAACAATACGGCGAGACGGCAGTAGTCCCTCCACAATCAACTGCGGAGCCAGTCAGGCCCTCCACAAAGCCACCTGTGGAGAAGCAGAAGGAGACTCGATTTTCTCGAGCCCTTCAAAAGGGCATTGTGGAAGGATCTACGGCACCTTACCGCTTTGATGTCCTGGCTCAATTGGCCAACATTCCGGCACGCATTACCTTGTATGAACTTCTTAGACTATTAAAGTCCACCAGAGAAGCTCTGTAAGAAGCTCTGGCAAATGCTGAGGTCTTTATGACCCAGGTGCCGAAGGAGGAAGATGTAGAGGATTGTCTCCACACCTCCCCAAATGCTCCCTGCATTACCTTCACAGCAGATGATATGCAGGTTAAAGGGAAGCATGATCGACCCCTGTACTTCACAGGGTATATTGGATCGTCTGAGGTAAACCGCATCCAGGTAGATCCAGGGTCCGCATTGAGCATCATGCCTCGCCGAGTCATGCAACATCTTGGCATTCCTACCCATCGTTTGAGCCCTACCCAAACGACTATCTATGGGTTCAATGCCAACCAGACCCGGCCAATGGGGAAAATCAAGCTCAGGTGTCAGATTGGAAGCCTCAGGTCGGAAGTGACATGCTACATTATCGACGCCGACACTTCCTACAATCTATTGCTGGGACGACCGTGGATTCACCGCAATTCCATCGTTCCATCCACTCTCCACCAGGTTATGAAATACATTGACGGGAGTGGAACAATTCAAACGTGATAGCCGAGAGGTATCCGTTTAAAGGGGTCGAAAATTATTTCACTGACTCCCTCCTATATCAGGATCCTGAGGAGTCAAATGAAACCCCGCAACAGAGGAGCCAGACTCTGGTAATGAGGCTGACATTGAGCCCGAGAAAGAAGAGTGCCTGTGGGAGTTAGAACCACTTGTAACAGGCACTAATAAGCCCAATGTCGATAATACCACCGATGATGTAGGCGGTTGGTATATAATGAAGATTTAGATTTTGCGTATTTTCCTGTGTGTGCTTCTGATTCAATACCGTCAGACACTAGCACTGATATAGATGACGATCCCTGGTCGGTAGTAGATGCTTTGACATCGTTGCATGTACCAGTGAAGTCGTCCTTCGAGACATACCGAGACAATGGTAATGCGCAAGAATCTATATTCATGGTTCCAGCCAGACGGAAAGGCCAAAAACCATTCTCTTTGGGCGAATCTCATCTGAGCCAATGCCCCGCGAAGATTCGGAAGGTGAAGAGGAATCCCCTCAGCTCAGTCATTATGAACCAAAAGCGCTCAAAATGATGAAATGCATGGGGTACAATCTAACCAACAGACCCGGGTTGAACTTCGGCAGAGGAAGGAGAACGCTACTCCGATCCTTTGTGCCGAAAGGAAAGACCCCCGATTATTATCATCGGACGCGCCGGGGGTTGGGCTATGTATCAACTCCGGTCCCCATCAGCCTCCGATTCTCAAGAATCGTCGAGCAACGATTACTCTTCAGACACATCATCTTGGGAGTCAGATGTCAGTGTCGGCAACATCTTCAAGGAACTTTCAGTGAACATGGTTTCGACAAGCCACCTGGAAGATGGAAATGAAGAAATGATCCAATCTGATACAGACCCTTGGATCAAACATTTAAATGCTCTTTGGATACCCGCTTCGAACAACGTGAGCCACCCACAGAAGACAAGGTTGTTCAGATCAACTAGGAGACGAGGCCAACCCTAAGCCCATCTTCATAAGTGACGGCCTGTCACCTTCAGAGAAGAAGGATCTAATATCTCTTGTACAGGAGTATATAGACGTCTTCGCCTGGAATTATGAAGACATGCCAGGACTTGATCCGCAAGTGGCCATGCACCGCCTCAACATCAATCCGGACGAAAAGCCTGTCAAACAACAGCAGCGACGGTTTCGCCCAGAAATAATGGAGGCAATTCAATCAGAAGTCAGAAAACTTATTGATGCTGGCTTCATCAGGGAAGAACAACATCCCGACTGGGTAGCCAACATCGTCCCCGTCACCAAGAAGAACGGGAAAATTCGAATCTGCATCGACTTCCGTGATCTAAACGAGGCCTGCCCCAAGGACGAATTCCCATTGCGATCACAGATGTCATGATTGACAATACTTGTAGATTCGAACGAATGTCCTTCATGGACGGATTCTCAGGATACAATCAAATCAAAATGTATCCTGATGACGAAAAGCACACCTCCTTCAGGACACCCCTAGGAGTGTATTGCTATACCGTCATGCCCTTCGGACTGAAGAATGCAGGGGCAACATATCAAAGGGCCATGAATGCCATTTTCCATCAGCAAATACGCAAAACGGTGGAATGTTATGTTGATGACATCGCGGTAAAAAGCCGCACTAAAGGTGATCACATAGCGGACTTGAAGGTGGTCTTTGACATCATGCGGGCTCATCAATTGAAGATGAATCCCACAAAGTCCTTCCTGGGGGTGGCCAGTGGCAAATTCTTAGGATTTGTTGTAACCTCCACCGGAATCCATTTGGACCCAGAAAAGATCCGCACTATCCAGGAGATGCAACCCCCGAAAAGCCTCCAGGAGCTCAGGGGATTACAAGGACGATTGGCGTACATCCGCAGGTTCATCTCAAACCTTTCCGGAAGATGCCAACCCTTCGCTAAGCTGATGAAGAAGGGTGTCTCATTCATTTGGGATGATGCTTGCCAACAAGCATTCGAGGAAATCAAGCAATACCTCTCCCAACCACCAGTCCTTGCAGCTCCAGTATCCGGAAAGCCGTTTCTGGTGTACGTCCGAGCAATGGATCATTCTTTGGGAGCTCTACTAGCTCAGAATGACGATCAGGGACGTGAGCAAGCAATCTACTATCTAAGTAGAACAATGATCGGGAGCCGAACATCGGTATACCCGATCGAGAAAGAATGTTGGCACTGGTGTTCGCTATCCAGAAAATGCGACACTATCTGGTAGGCAAACTATAAATGTCATATCAAAAGTCAACCCTCTGAGGTTACTTATGACTAAACCTTCATCGCTAAATGGCCGACTGGCAAAATGGGCCATATTGCTCTCCAATATGAGATGCATTTCTGCCACAAAAGGCTATTAAAGGACAAGCGGTGGCAGACTTCTTAGCTGAACACCCAGATCGAGAGCAGTCAAACTCTACGAGGATCTCCCAGATGAAGTTGCTGAAGTCTGCCGACTCAGACATCGTTCGAAAGTCAAGTATGGCAACTTTTCTTCGACGGTGCATCAAGAACAAGCCGAAGGGACACATAGTAGCAGGGGTAGGAGTGATACTCGTCTCCCCACAAAATTATGTGATTCCCCGAGCTGTCTCACTGACCGAGCCTTGTTCCAATAATGTGGCGGAATACAACGCTCTTTGATTGGGATGCAATTCGCCGATGAGATTGGTGTTAAAAATCTCGAGGCATACGGCGACTCCAAGCTCATCGTCAGCCAAGTTCGCGGGGAGTACGAAGTCAGACATGAAGACTTGGTACCCTATTACGATGCAACTATCCGCATGGCTGGGGGATTTACAAGCTTCTACATCGACCATGTACCGCGCAGGCAAAATGCGCACGCAGATGCACTCGCCTCCCTGGCTGCCTCCTTAGCTCTGCCAGCTGGAGCAATGGAGAAGATATTCGTCTACAGCCACGACCTGTATTGCCCGAGAAATGCTCTCGAGGATTATCAGGAGTCAACGGGAGGTCGTCACCGCGAAGAAGCACTTGAAGCGTCAACCGGTCCAGAACCAGAGACTGGCGGTTCCCCTACATTGATTTCGTCTTGTATGGCATCCTGCCTGAGGACGCCAAAGAAGCGGCTGCCATTCGAAGGAAAGCCCCCAAATTCTATTATAATGCGATTACGCGAACATTGTATCGTCGATCGCATGACGGGATCTTACTCCGGTGCCTCTCACCAAAGGAAGCCCAAGAGGTATTGAAAGAAGCCCATGACGGTATGTGTGGAGCCCATCAACCTGGCCCAAAACTGGCACATCGACTCCAAAGATTGGGTTACTATTGGCCTAAGATGATTGCCGATGCTGTCACTTATGCCAAGAAATGTCACGCCTGCCAAGTGCATGGCGACTTTATCCATCAAGCGCCAGGCTATCTCCACTCTACGGCCTCTACCTGGCCATTCGAAATGTGGGGCATGGACGTGGTTGGTCCTATCAGCCCGCCATCATCAAAAGGACATCGGTTCATTCTGGCGATAACCGATTACTTCTCCAAATGGGCTGAAGCCATCCCTTTGAAGGAGGTCAAGTCGTCGAACGTGATCAAGTTCGTGAAACATCACGTTATTTATCGTTTCGGCGTACCTCGGCGAATTGTCCATGACAATGGACCCCAGTTCATCAGCCAGGCTTTCCAGAGATTCTGCGCTAAGTTCAGAATCCAGAGTGTGTCCTCAACGGCATACTATCCTACCGCCAATGGCCTCATAGAAGCTTTCAACAAGACTATTGGCAAGCTTCTCAAAAAGTTTGTCTCGAAAAGTCAACGAGACTGGGACGACAAACTGGGTGAATGCTTATGGGCCTACCGCACAACTGTGCGAACCCCAACTAAAGCCACGCCGTTTTCTTGGTATACGGCTGTGAGGCCATGCTCCCATTAGAAATTCAAATTCCATCTCTACGTGTCGCCTTGACAGCGGAGATGACAACAGAGGAGAAGCATCGACAGCGACTCCAAGAGTTGGAGGCCTTAGACGACAAGCGCTTGCAAGCCCAACAGCAAATCGAGCTCTACCAGGCTCGAATCACCAGAGCTTTCAACAAGAAAGTTAAAGTACGAACTTTCAAGAAAGGCGATCTTGTCTTAGCCGTCAGAAGACCCATGGTGATGACGCACAAGACAAAAGGAAAATTCTAATCCAAATGGGGAAGGACCATTTGTAGTAGAGTGAGTCTACTCAAATGGATCATATCGCCTCATAACTTCAAACGGCGATACACATGATGCCGATCAATGGCAGGTTCCTGAAGAAATACTATCCTTAGATGGTATTCTTCTGCTGATCAAATTAAAAGTACACCTCTGATCAAAACAAGAAGAGCTTCTTCATTGATCCAACGCCTCCGACGGCTAAGGATAGAGGAAAATGTTGGCTTCTAAGCCCAACATAAGTCTTCGACAACTCATCATGCTGAGGGGAATAGCATGGCTAGCCCAACTCAAACGGTGGTTGGTAAAGGCACCTCAAATCCGTTGATAGCTGACGGTTTGCTAAAAATCCTAAAGTGGACTTGGCTCCACTCCTTCTTCCAAAATCCCCTACCAATTCTCATCCACAGAATGGTAGGTCTACAAAATACAACCATTACTAAGTTAACACTATACCTCTGGTAATGGAAATTTTTTAATATTCCTTGTCGAGTACAAATTTTGCTTGTCAACTCTACACGGAATACCAAATTTTCAAATTTGCCAAGTTAACACTACACCTCTGGCACTTCAAACTTTCACTTGTCAATTCTCACCAATAGAATGACAGGTCCTCAAAGTTGCTCTCATCATGAGACAATCTTTGTCAAGTTAACATCACACCTCTGACAAATTGCTGTTAAAGTTCAACACCACACCTCTAAACAGTGACCAAGTTTCTGCCAGGTTTAATATCACACCTCTGACAGTCACTTTTCTTCAGACTTCCATATCGAAGCTGAAATGGATGATGCTAAGTAAACACCACACCTCTAGCATCCAAGTCATTGCTAAGTTCAACAATACACCTATGGCCATGACTTTCCCTCGGACTTCCTTATCCAAGCCGAGATGACCAATGCTAAGTTCAACATTACACCTCTAGCATTACCCTCACTGTCAAGTTAAACATTACACCTATAACAGTGAACTTCTGAGCTAAGTTAATATCACACCTCTGACTCACGTCCTTGTCAAGTTAACATTACACTTCTGACAAGACCACTTTCAACCCGTTAAGTTAATATCACACCTCTGACGGTAACAAAATTTTCTAGATTTCCCGCGAGTCTAGTCACACTTGTTATTCTCTTCAACAGAATAACAAGTCTACCTAAAAAACATTGTTAGGTTAATACTACACCGTCAACAGTGTTTCCATCAAATCCCCAGTTGAGTTCAGTCAAGTTAATCCAAACACTTGAGAAAAATTCACCCTTCCTGGGGGTACCAATTCTGCTTGTCACTTTCTCTTATAAAGTGGCAGGTCATCAAAATTTTCATCTCTGTCAAGTTAATATTACACCTCTGACAGTATTGTGAGAGTTCCTGAAATAGGATCTTCTCCTACAAAATCTGACTTATTAAAGTTACCATCATAATTTTAACAAAGTCAAAGATTCTTTGCTTCTACGAGTCTAAGATAAAAAGTTCAAGACAATGAAAGAGGCAAAAAGAAAAGTGTCACTTTTATTTATTTCCGAACATATGAAAGTGATACAAAACGCTCTCTTAAACACTCTCTTATGCAATAAGATTGAGTGTTACAATTAAGGAGTACAAAGAAGTCCCTCTCTCTCTCAGAGGTTGCACTCACTCCTTACAAGCCGCGTCTGATTCCAAGCGCGCGATGTTTTGTGGCTACAATAGAAGCTGGTTACACCACGATGCATGATGTAAACATCGAAAGCGCCCTAGCTGACTAAGCTAAGAGCAATGGTGTTCTTGAGGTCCGGTGGCAGCAGAAAGTCCTGCAACCCTTCGTTTATGAACATCTCTTCCCCCAGCAGAACATCCAGCAGACATGACGAGTCCTTGATGTGACTTCTGGAGTGGGAGAGGAAGAAGATCTTGTCCGCCACCACAACCGCGGAACCCTCATCGCCGTCATGCATAGCTGACCATCTCTTGCCAGCAGGCATGAATGGCGAAGCAGATCTGAAGAGACCTTGGCGAGGGTTGGGTCCTCGTCAGAGACGTAATATACTCTCTTATAGGTGACGAGGACCATAATATACTCTCTTATAGGTGAACATCGAACAAGTTCGCCGGCCAAAGCATCCTTCCAGGGGCCCAGCAAACCAGCAAGTCTACCTGCAAGGAATGAAACAAAGGAATCAGAACAATATGCAACTTAGTATGTTTCAACAGAGAAAAAACTAAGTCGCAAATGCAGACTGCAGACGCGGGAATGATCCACGCAGTCAACCAAGCAGACGCGGAATGACCCACGCGGTGAGCCAAACTGCTGCGTCAGCAGAGACAAACGCGAATCAAAACGCGGTCTCATTCTACGCCCGCGTTTAAAAGCACAAGACGCGAGAAACTTCAGACGCCGAAAATTGCCATCTCCCTGTTGAATAAACAAGAGTTGCAAGATTCGGGTCTGAAAATTTCAGCCCAATTAGAATTCGCTCAAGTCAATGGCCTTAAACGCCAGCTTAACGAGCAAAGCCCGCGCCAAGGATTTCAGCACTTGCGTCCAGAGGGGAAGTTGGCGGCGCAGATTCCAGAAGGAATGCACCAACTCAGACTTCATGAGAAAATTCCAGGTGATTATGCCAAAATGCAAACTTGGGTGGACTAGAAACATCACGGCAGGTCGGGACAGCATACCGGCAGAGGCCTCTACCGAGAGTTGGGCTCTCTGCATCCAAACGCGAACGAGCAAGATGATCCAGGAGACGCTTTTTCTTGAAGAGACCAAACAGGAGCATAAAAGCCCTGGGTCGTCTTCATCCACAGAGCCATCTTCATCCATGAACACAGGATCCCTTTAGAGACTTTGAAGGAGGCGAGACTTCTCAGAGCAAACCGAAAGAAAGAGCAATCCAAGGTCTGGATTGTCAAAGAGGAATAGGGTCAGCCCTATTTATAGGCAGACCCTAATAACTGCTATTAATGGTGCATCAATCGGAACCGTCGCGCACGACTGTCAAAGCCCAATGGAGGACTGACGCGTGGAGCGTCGCTTTGGGAACCGTCGCAGACACCGATTTCCAACCGCAAGCGCCGGTTTTGCATTAAAGAGCGTTAAAACGCCCAAGTCCAATGAAAAATTGACGCGTGGACAACTGCCTTGGAAAACAACGGATGACCCGGTTTCCCAAACGTCAGTGAAGACTTGACGTTCAATCGTCAGTGAAGACTTGACGGTCAAAGATCTCATAAAATCTTTAAGTCAGGCTGCATCAAACGCAGACAGCAAAGTCGCGTCCGGCTGCATTAAACGCAGATGGGAAAGCCGCGTCTAAGAATACGCGTCACCGTTCTCAAATCAAAAGGCATCCACCCGCGCTTTAAAGGAACGTCCACGTGACTCAAAGTCGCATCCCTTCAGCAAACAATGCTGCGTCCCTCGCGTCTGCTCTATCTGCGTCCTGCTCAGCAAGACAAATTCGCGTCTCACCCTGTGATTGACGCTGCGTCTCATCAAAAGGACTTAGTGAAATCTAAGTTCCTATTGAATGATGACCGCGTCTCACTCTATAGATCAATGCCGCGTCTCATCAAGAAGACTTAGAGTCTACGCCGCGTCTCATTGAAAGAACTTAGTCTTGCCTAAGTTCAATATTCACAGCCAGCGATCAGGGAGTTGAATTCATCCACAGCTAAACAAAGAAGATGGAATAAAATTTCAAAAGAAACTTTTATTATATCGAAGATAGTAAAAGTGGATACAAATACTCTAATAGAGTGTCCTCTTCTTTAAAAAAAAAAGGGGGAGGGAAGAAGGAGGAAGAAGAGGCTAAAAGTCTTGATCCGGCAAAGAACGAATACGTTCCCTGAGACGATGCATCTCGTGCTGACGTGCCTTCTCAGCCTCCATCACGGCTTGGACCCGCAACTCCTCTTCAGATAAAAAGGGTTTTGCAGCCAGCTGTGCTTGCAAAGATTCCAACCTGGAGGAATGAATGGTCTGGCTTTCTTCAGCCCGAGCCTTCGCAGCTTGTTGCTCCTCCAGCCTCTTCCGGATGGTGACAAGCGTCCTCTCATTATCCGCAATCATGGCTTCCGCTTTAGCAATGGCCGACCGAGCATGGTAATGGCGAGCTCTGCGTTTTGCCGGATGAACTCGGATTCCATTGAATCGTCAGCCAGTTTCTGACATTCAGCTTGAAGACGCTCGAGATTGCGGACCTCTTCAGCAACTTGTGCTTCCACATCCTATCGCTCTCGTTCCTGGTTGGCTAGGAACCTAGTCAAGATGACCTGGGCTTCTTGAGAAGAGTAGCATTGTCCAAAGACTTCAGCTCTTTCAGGTCATTCCCAATCGCTCCACCAACAGCATACACGACTTAGCAAGCGAGGAGCCTCCAGTTAATTCGATGTTCCTGACCATGTTTCCAAGAAACGTCCGGGCAAAATCAAAAGAGCTACGCCCAGACAGGATAAAATCGATGCACGATCGCATCGCGTCAAGGAACTGCTGCACCGTCTTGCGTGTCAGGAAATCCATGGTATCATCACCCAAGGTACTCCCCGACCCCCTTTCTATCATGGAGAAAGGGGTGCAAGCCGGCTCTTTTGCGCAAGAGTCGTGCTGACCGTCGATACGTCAAGAGCGAGACTGGCCACTGGCGCTTCCGGAGGTGTTGTCTCTGCAGGAAACTCCACAGCTAATGATGGAGTAGTGAGCGCAACCTCTTCAGAAGCTTCAGCCGAGACCTGAGCTGCGTGGCCTTCTGGAAAGGTACCGACCGTCGGACTCTCCATCTGAGCCCCCTCAGTCCTCTCTGCAAGTTATTGTGACATTAGCCACAAAGGAGAAAAGCGAAACATTTAAAATATCAGAAAACTCCTTACCATCTGGGAGGTCCAGAGACGCCGAATCCTTGGGCAAATCCTGCGGAGTGGAAGTCTCCCTGGCTTCAATAGTAACCCCTTCACCCGGCAGAATGGGTTCCTCCCCGGCTTTAGGCGTTGCCTCCTCTTCCGGCAAAGGAGAAGCCTCCCCGGCATCAGTAGTGGCCCTCGCTGGAGCTATCTCGGCCACCAAAGTCGTAGCCCCTTCTGGCTGGGTCAACTCTTGTACCATTTCCTCGATCTGCGAGGAGGGTGCAGCCTCGACATTCTCAGCCAATCCTGCAACAATAAAAAGGAGAATGTTAAAGCCTCCTCTTCAAAATTAAAAAAGGGAAATTAGGCCAAAAGGTGAAAAGAGTACCCTCCCGCGGGAACAATCGCTGGCTGCGACACCGTTGATGACTCACCCCCGTACATTTCTTCCTCCGAGATATGGGAGAACTTTCTCGGATCAGGAAAAACGGGTCATCACCATAGTCAACCACGTCTTCAAACTCGCTTTCCCCTGAGAGTGAGGAAGACGATAGCGCCTCGCGCGAGACTTCTGCAACCGGAGCCTTGCCACCAATTATCCCAGTGGTAGGACTGGGGTCAACTGCCCGAGGACTGGTAATGAAGACACAAGGCGACCCAGGTTGTTGTACCTCATCTCTCCCTTCATGAGCAAGTAAAGACCCGGGTCGAACTGAAATCCCCGGAATATCGACATCTCCTCCACTCATGATGTCGACCTCTAGCTGCTCATCCTCATCAGCGGAGATGGCTCTGTCGACGAGCTCCCCTTCCTCCGCAGACCTACGGTATCTGCTGCTCGACCTAGGGGGACGGACTAAAGGAATATCCTCTTCAGCTATGTCCTCTTCCCTCGGTACCTCAACGACAGCAGGGATGTCTTCAGAGCGGGAGACTTCGGTTGTCAAGTCTCCCCGAACCCTCTTGGGAGCAGGTTCAGCAGTTGAAGCAGAGCGTTGACGACTCTTGCTCACCACCCCGCGAGTCTTTGCTGCTCGTGGCCCCGCCCTTGCGCTTGCGGCTCCGCCCTTACTGCCCGCGGCTCCCTTCCCGATCTTCTCCCGACCTCCTTCTGGGCCTTCAGGTACTGTTCAGTGAGTTTTGAGGTCTTACCAGACTCTGACCTTGCCTCGAGACTTGCATTGATACTCTCAATACATGAAGACCCCGGAGCAAAGTCCGGTGACTGGTTAACCTGAGAGTACCAGGTGCAGAAGCTGAAACTCATGCGGCACTTGGGCCCCTCGATAGGTAGACGGAAAGTTGCTCCCGTCCCTCCGGCCACACTGTAGTACCAAGCCTGAGCACCTTCGAACAAGTTCCCTTCGAAGGCGAGTCGAGCGTTGGGATTCCGACGTAGAGTTGATCGTAGCCGAACTGTCGAGCGAAACGATTCGGCATGTACGGCTCGATGGTGCATGAAGTCCCCTGCTGGAAAAAGCACATATCCGGGTCGGATATTGATCAACCACCAAAGGCTCCCGTGGACAACCTCGTGAAGCCATCTGAGCTCGCGGGAATCAGTACATAGATCCCCGGAAGATGCACCAGGGATCTCGGGGAAGCAGCGATTGATCTGGAAATTCGCGGGATCTGAAAGTCGCTTCCGGACGTAATATATGTAAACGTCACTCCACCTCGAACCCTCCAACCGCTGTACAAAAGGGATGGAACTCTCCCTCCAACGCACCGCCGTCATCAAAGAAGGGCAGTGCATCACGTACCAAGCCAGAAGGTACGTATAAGGCAGCTCGATCCGAGGGTTAGGACGCTTCACCGTCGGATTCCCCTCTGAGTCGACATACGGCTTGCCGTGAGAGTCGGTAGTTTTCGGCGCCTCGCAGAAACTCTTGTTTAGCGCCCGCAACCCGCTCTGAATACCAGCCACCATGCCGGGAGAGGGCTATAGGGTTGCTATGAGCCAGGAGCACCGCCGGGTACACCACGTCAGCAACAATAACTTCATGTGGCAACGTGGGCACCACACAACGCTTCAGCCACAGCATCAAGAAGCCTGCTAACAGTGCCCTATCGGAGATTGGGGTCCGGGCTTGATGGTGGAAGCTTTCAAAAACCAGGTCAGGGTCGAAACCGTCCTCGTTCGAGACCGTGGTGTAAAAGCCTTCAGAAGCCTGGTCGATCCTGTCTTCAATCTCCCTGTCGGAACTGGGAACCAGTCGGGGTTATCAGAGTATCTTTACTATCGATACCATTAAATAAGTAACTGGCCCAAGACAGTTGCTTGACTCCCTGCGACCGCCAGGTGGTTATCTGACCACAGATGTGGAAGTGACACATCACTTCCCAATAAGTCTCGTACCCCAGGAAACTCTTTCTTCAAGTAGTGGAGCTCCTTAGTGGTCGGGACATATTCCTCATATGGGATGTCCCCTGTTGATAGCCCGAGACCTCATGTAGCTCGTGCATTGCAAGGCCCATCTCTCCGACCGGGGTAAAGAACGTCCCCGTCAGCGGATTGTAGCGCTCCAGGATCCCGAAAAAGTTATGAGAGCCTGGTGGGATACCCCACTGTACGGCCCTGACCGCCACGTACAGTCCCACGTGCTGTAGCAGATCCCCAAGATCGGTGAGGACGAAACCTACCATTCTGCCCCACCAGTAGTTCTCCGTGGAATGGACCCACCGGGCGCACGGAACCCGACCGGATAATCACCCTCCGCTTCCATGAACGCGTTGAGGAAGGTAGTGCCAAGTTGTGGTATCTCTCCCGCCGGAACCTCAGACTTGCGCGACCCAGGGAATAGGCCGAGAACCGACCTGTCATGGCTATCATGGCGATGCACTTTATGGAACCCAAATCGCCGAGGGTAATCTCGGAGACATATCGAGAAATGTCCCATTCCATCTTCCGAGGGACGGACATGTGCTGGAAGTAGGACAGCGGGAACATCCTCTCCATGTCCGGAAGAAAGAATCTTCCACCCTTATCTGACGGAGCCATTTATAAGTTCCGTCATACACACGATAGCCGCCGTCGTCGATACGATCTCCGAAGAGGAAGGCAGGCTTCTCCAACTTGACACGAGCATCCGTTGTGAATGCCGCATTGGTCATAAGTACCCGAAGAGTTCTCATGTCAACATTAGAGAGCCTCTCCTTGCGAGCCGGCGACTTGTCAGCAGTCACAGGGGCAGTCCTTCGTAGCACAAAGGTCAAGTCCTGGTCAGCACCACCTACGTGTCCAAAGTGGCGCGTCTTAGCGAGTGAGGCAGGAGTACGGGGCACTGCAAAAGGAAAAGACACTTAGTTAGATACTTTATATGCTAAGTGTTCCTAACCCAAACGCGGAAGAGATGCTGGACGCAGGAGTTATCAAAACCGCGTCCAGACCTGCAAGCCCGCGTCCAAACGCGAAAGAGATACTGGACGCAGGAGTTATCAAATCCGCGTCCAGACCTGCGAAACCGCGTCCAAACGCAGAAGAGATACTGGACGCAGGAATTATTAAATCCGCGTCCAGACCTGCAGGATCCGCGTCTCCACCACATTCTCCTTGATGTCACTTCTGGGGTGCGAAAAGAAGGGAGTTATCACCTTAACCCTTCCATCACCATAATCGCCAGAAGTTAAGGAGAGTAACTCCCTCCTTCACATCCCCAGATATCTAAGTGCTTGAACTCGGACGCCAGATTCATCAAAATCAGCAGCTGATGAAACAGACGCAAGGATCAAATCCGCGTTCTGTAAACCAAGTCCGCATCTGAACTCTTCACAATTAGAAATATTCTAAGTGAAAAATCTGAAGCGCAGGACACAGTGGCGCGAGGGTCCAAAACCGCGCCACGGTTATCAACTCAAAGACTGCGTCTGAGACCGCGTCTGAGAATCAAACACGAGTTATATCTTGTGTAAAAATTCTTAGGGTTCTATGGGCTTCCATTAATGGCGAAATCCACGCCTAAAAGGGCATTATACCTGGGAAAGCAGCGTTCCTGCGCAGAAGAAGCGCCCCTCTGGGCCTCGCGGCGGTCACCCGTGAAGAAGATGCGGTTGGCTTGGTCTTGGGTGCCATCTTTAATTCCAATAAATGGAGATGAATAGTTCAAAAGTCCAGTAATGGAGATGAACAGTTCAAACAGAGGAAGAAGATAACTCTCTTTCTTGAACAAGTGCGTTCGGAGAAGAAGAGGTATCTCTCTAACTGTGGCTATTTATAGGCACAAGGATTCGCGAAGATACGCGGCGTGTGGCCCGATAAGACGCAACGATACGCGGCGTGTAGCCTGAGATAGACGCTGCAGCGAGTCACCGCTTGACGCGTGGAACCAAATCATTTTTAACAGAGAAGATCATGCGCCACGGCTCCGCGGCGAGTCATCCTTTGACACGTGGCGCAGTTCAGTTAATGAACCGGGAAATCCGCGCGCCAAAGGTGAAAATCCTGCCGGTTCCCCAGGCCAGCTGGCGGCGTAATCATGACACGGCACAGACTCCCACCCGACGGCCATGTCTCTTCGATGGATATGCCCCGTCAGCATCGCCATAAATGCGCCCAGACAATCGCGTCTATATTCAAAAGATGCGTCTCTCCGAAGTTCGCGTCTTCAGCTGAACATCGCGTCCGCCTTCTGAAGATCAGTCGCGTCTCCATTGCCAAAGGACGCACCCTACAGAAATCGCGTCTTTACAGCAGTACCATCTCGGCTTTTTGAAAAAGAACCTGCGTTCGGCCTCCTGCTTCTGCAAAATCAGTTCAACAGTACACTGACGCAAGCAGACGACCAACACTCCTGGCTTAAAGCACACTCGCGACAAGACTAAAAGCAATCGGGAGGTTTAGACTGTGCATCTAGACACTCAACATAATCAACTCTGTGTGTTTCAGAGAGTTTCAACAGTACACTCGCGAAGACCAAAGATAAGATCGAACACCCGGAGCATCAACAGTTCAGTCACGAAGGTGAATTCAGTTAGAGTCAAAGTATTTCGAAATCCGTCCCAGTTAACTGCGGAATATCGAAAACTTTGGAGGGGGTTCTGTAGGCTGTCCAAAAGTTACTAGAGGACAAGCCATTGAGAAGCAAAGTTTCAAACTCTAAACGCGAGGGACTATCACCCGCATCTCAGCATCAAGGCGCGTTGGCCCGCGTCTCAGCATCAAGGGCGTTGGCCCGCGTCTCGGCATCAAGGCGCGTTGGCACTATCACCCGCGTCTTAGCATCAAAGCGCGTCGGCTCGATACCCGCGTCTCAGCATCAAGGTGCGTCGGCCTGAAACCCGCGCCTCAGTTGTAACCACCCGGATTACGGGGCATTCACCGCACAAGTAGCGGGAAGTGGCCCCTCATCGTGGAGCATTTTTAGGGGCACGATCACCCCCTAAACCTCTATAAATAGCCCCCGTCGCTATGAAGAAGGGGGACTTTTTTGGGGCGATTAGCATCAAGGTCAAACCTTTGGCAATCAGCAACAAGAGGGCGACACAGAGAGAAAAGAAGCAGATCAACTCTTCAGCAAGTTCGCTGCGTACGAGCTAGCTTTCGCCTACCTTCTCTTCGAGAGTTTGGTAGACAGAGCTGAGTTACTCTTCCTACCAGCCGAAGAGGAGATCCCAGAAGGACGGTCATCTGGTCAACGGAGAACAAGATTCACTCTCCACCGCCACACGAAGAACCCAGCAAAACAAAGGGGGAATTCAAGATTCAATATTCTCCCTCCCTTGTAACCGGAAGGAACAGTTTTTGTTGTAATCCTTTTCATTTGATTCAAGGAAAACTATTACCGCAAATTCTCGTCTCTCTCCTTTCCCGGGTCATACA